>CAKAOJ020000075.1:1537500-2070000 GCA_916701645.2 Sebastolobus alascanus | reverse complement strand
TTTATGCATAAAATCATTAATTGAAAATTTTAAATATTGGGAAAAAAAAGCAACCGGTCCTCCAAACGATTTAAGAACGTTTATCTTGAACATGTTCTGGTCTGATATCCCAGTCGTCAGCAAGACTACATCCATGACTATAACAACAAAAAGATTGTTTTCTGATGTGCCTCCTCTGTGGTTCAGGTTTGGTGAGGTTTAGGTTGTTAAACTACTCGGTTAAAGTTAGAGAAAGATGGAGGTCTTGTTTCTAAGAAACCAGCATTGGCTGTTGGTCGGAGATGGGAACCGCGGTCAGTACAACTTGGTTAGGTTTAGGAAATGATCGCGGTTTGGGTTAAAATAACTCCAGAAGTGGCGTTACTTAAGTATGGAAGTTACGTTATAAATAAATCAACGTTGACTTCTGGCCTCACACGGGGCACCAATATCGGTCTCCTGGTGAAAGTCTGGTGTTTTTAGACCCACTCATCCACCCCGACCTCCCCCCTGCACGGCGTTTGTCGGTCTTTATACTTCCTGGTTCACGACTACGTGAACAAATGAATTACAGTGCGTTACTTTTCGTAGGTAAAGAGAGAGTAACGAAGAGTGTATGAGAACAGCTTGATGTATTTATTTGGTCTCATTTATAAGGTATTTAACATGTTTTGTATGAAATGAAGTTGTGATTTATCAAACGTACTGTATATATCTCTTCTAAATGGCTGCTTTGACGATTTAAGAAAATATAAAGTGATGCAGAAATGGCAGTAAAAATGGTCAAGAACATTAATTTACGCACAAATTCGCTGTTCTCATGATTTAAGGCCTAATGTGAATAGGGTCCTGAAGTGGGTACCCAGAAAAAAAGATTTGGAAACACTGTTTTAGACCACCGCTGCCCCAAAATATAACTGATATATTATCCAGATCTCCACAGCCTGACTATTGTACCTTGACTTCTGTGTGTTTGACACGTTTAGAGCTGCAACGATAAGTTGATTAATCGATTGATCGATTAGTCGTCAACTATTAAGTTAATCGCCAACTATTTTGATAATCGATTTCTCGGTTTGAGTAATTTTTTAATTTGAAAAAAAATCAAAATTCTGAATATCTTTGAGACATTTGAGGACGTCGTCTCAGGCTTTGGGAAACACTGATCCACATTTTTACAATTTTATATACAAAACAACTCGATCAATTAATCAAGAAAATTATCAACAGATTAATCGACAATTGTTTGTTCTACGTGAATCAGATGATGCTTCACGCCGCCGCGGTGTGTCAAAGCAAAGAAACCAAACTGATGCTGACATCAGCTGATATTGATTCTCTGCTTCAGTCTTTATGAAGCTTTACTGAAACAACTACTTTTTTTTAATCAATAGACGTCTTTGAAGGCCGACACGATATTTAAATATATCAGTTTTATAATCTGCATGAAGCTGCAGTTGAGACTTATATTAAGACGTTCATATTTATGTAACATTGAATCAGAGGATGTTGTTCATGCTCCTCCAGGTGGGCAGTAGAGGGTTAAACATGTTCAGGTCTTAACTCCCACAGAAAGCCGTGTTATATTGATGAATCCTGCAGTGAAAGCGTAATCGATCAGACTCCATCAGATGGGAGGACGACAGCGTCTCAGATTTATCATCCAATCTGAATATCTGCCTTTTATATAAATCAGAGTAAAGCTCCGCAGGGACCGCGGGGGAAAGTGAACTTCCTGTTTGAGCGCCGTGTGACGGATTAGTCCCCGCCGCCGCTGCCGTCTAAATGACAGATTGTCCCCGCCAGGCGGGAAGATCATGTTCAGGAGGCAGAAAACACGGCACGAACGAGGAGGAGAACAAGATGTTTCAATTACCTAAATGAGTCGAGGCTGACTGACGGGATCTCAGAGAGCTCCTCCGATCAGACGGAGAGAGGAAGTACAGACGGTTTGAGCTTCTTCTGCTCATAAAGAGAGAAATAAAAACCTGAGCTGAGGGATGAGGGTGAGACTAAAAACCCTGAGAGACTTCAGAAATTAAACTGAGAGATGATAAAAAAAAAAACATCTGTTTGGGTTTGACAGACGAGAAACCGAACGGCTTCAGGACGACATCAACAAGAACAACAAGAGAAAGAGAAGTTCAGAGCTGAGGAAGAAGAGTGGAGACAGGAAACAGTTAAACGGATCATTAAAGAAGAAAATCAAGTTTATTAAAAGTCTTAATTAACCTTCTGGTTTCTGATTTAAAGAAAAACAGAGT
Organism: Sebastolobus alascanus; assembly: GCA_916701645.2. Classification (NCBI taxonomy): domain Eukaryota; kingdom Metazoa; phylum Chordata; class Actinopteri; order Perciformes; family Sebastidae; genus Sebastolobus; species Sebastolobus alascanus. The sequence continues at coordinate 2,067,757 of CAKAOJ020000075.1, read as the reverse complement.
TCAGTTTGTAGTCGGTGGAGACTAAATCCTGAAATCAGATGAAATTCGTCATTCAGTCATTCAGTCATTCAGTCCTCCTGCAGTTCCTCTCCTCCTCCTCCATCTCCTCCTCCTCCTCCTCTTTATCTCTCCTCCGCCTTCTCTTTATCTCTCCTCCTCCTCCTCCCCTCTCTTCTCCTCCTCCTCCTCCTCCTCATCTCTGCTCTCTCTCTCCTCCTCCTCCTCCTCCTCCTCATCTCTCCTCTCTCCTCCTCCTCCTCCTCCTCCTCCTCCTCCTCCTCCTCTCCTCCTCCTCCTCCTCATCTCTCCTCTCTCCTCCTCCTCTCTCTCCTCCTCCTCCTCCTCCCCATCTCTCTCCTCCTCATCTCTCCTCTCTCCTCCTCCTCTCTCTCTCCTCCTCCTCCTCCTCCTCATCTCTCCTCTCTCCTCCTCATCCTCTCTCTCCTCCTCTTCCCCCTCTCTCCTCCTCCTCCTCCTCCTCCTCCTCCTCTCTCCTCCTCCTCCCCTCTCTTCTCCTCCTCTCTCCTCCCCGTCTCTCTCCTCCTCTCTCTCCTCCTCTTCCCCCTCTCTCCTCCTCCTCTTCCTCCCTGTTATGTCCCACAGTGACGAAGCAGAAGAGAATCATGAAGGTGACACGTTCTCCTTTCATCTCCTCTTTCATCACCTCCTCCCTGTTGTCTCCTCACCTCTCCTGCCTCCTCCTGTCATACCCAGTGACAAATGAAAAGGAGAGAGGCGGTCCCAGAGCTCTCCTCCTCCTCCTCCTCCTCTTCTTCTCTGGTCTAAATGAACTAAACAAGGAAAAATAAAAGTCCTATTTTCCTCCCAGTCGTCACTTTGAGCATCAAGTAAAATCTCAGATATAAACATAAAGATGTGGATGAATGCTCCTGTTTTCTCTCCCTCCTTCCCTCTTGTTTTATCTGTCTTGATCTGAAAGTATCATCATTTTCCTCTGCTCTTCTTCATCCTCATCCTCCTCCTCCTCCTCCTCCTCCTCCTCCTCCTCATCAGATGAAGCTCTGATGCCACAGAAAACACACAGCGTGTAAATCTAATATTTGTTGCTTCCACATTAAAGTGAAGCTTCAAGTTGTTATTGAGCTGTTAAAGAGATATTGGGATATTTTGGCTTCACTTCTGTACAACAGGAGGAAGTGGAGCTGCGTCGTCCATCTCTTGGACTTTTTTAAAATTATTAGGGCTGTCAAAGTTAACGTGATAATAACGCGTTGACGCAAATCCGTTTTAACGCAACTTGCGATTTTCGTGAGGAATCGGGGCCCAAAATCAGCTGAATTCTGGTGTAGTGGTGACCCCACATTAGTCAAACCTAGTTTTAAGGTTTCAGTTACAAAGTCTGTGTCTGGATCAACGTTTGAATTCTCAGTGTTTTTGTGTTTTGTTTATGGATGCACCGATTTATCGGCATCGGCCGATATTCACCTTGTTGACTGCCATCGGCCTAACGGCAAATAAGATGACATTTTCCGATGGCAGCTTATGATATTTATCTGTTGTGTTGCATCATTTTTGCACCGGCTACGTTGTTTTGCGTAACGTTGTTTTGCGTAACGTTGTTTTGCGTAACGTTGTTTTGCGTAACGTTGTTTTGCGTAACGTTGTTTTGCGTAGCGTAGTTTTGCCTGGCGTTGTTTTGTGTTATATTGTTTTGCGTAATGTGTTGCCTAACATTGTTTTGCGCAACATTTTGCATAAAGTTGTTTTGCATGAAGTTGTTTTGCATAAAGTTGTATTGCGTAACGTTGTTTTGCGTAACGTTGTTTTGCGTAACGTTGTTTTGCGTAACGTTGTTTTGCGTAACGTTGTTTTGCGCAACGTTGTTTTGCGTAACGTTTTGCGTAACGTTGTTTTGCGTAACGTTGTTTTGCGTAACGTTTTTTTGCGTAACGTTGTTTTGCGTAACGTTGTTTTGCGTAACGTTTTGCGTAACGTTGTTTTGCTTGGCTCTCGATTGTTTTGGACTGGTGACCTCGATACCGCGGCTCCACCTCCCGATGACGCAGACTCTGGCTCCAAATGACGTCACAATCTCAAGATGGCAGCTCCCGTATTTGGTATATTTTGGCTTCACTTCTGTACAGCGGGAGGAAGTCGAGACGCGTTGTCCATCCTTATATAACAGTCTATGAGATCAACCCTTGGACTTTTTAAAAATTATTAGGGATGTCAAAGTTAACGTGATAATAACGCGTTGACGCAACTTGCGATTTTCGGGAGGAATAGGGGCCCAAAATCAGGCTGATTCTGGTGTAGTGTGGACCCGACATTAGTCAAACCTGGAGGATTTCTGGCATATTTAGCCACCAAATAATGAATGTTAATATGAAAAGCCTCTTCAGTGTGTGTGTGTGTGTGTGTGTGCGTGCGAGTTTTACACCTTAAATCATTAATTTGCTGCTCGGAGCCCAAAGCAGCCCCGATGTCAAACTACCTGGACTAATGACCAAATACTGACACTCACTCACACACTCACAGTTCACCTTGCAGTGAAGGTGTCTCCATGTCGGCCTCGTTGGAGACATTTCGTCCCATTTCCCAGACGTAATTCACACCTGGGCGTGTGAACGGTGGACAATGGTCATGTCACAATGTGGCGCTGTATAGACCTTTTTTATTATATCCTGTTGCTAGGGCAACGGCTTTGGTCCAAGTTTACTTCCTGTCAGGTTACTGCATCAACAAACATCGCAACAGGAAATACAAAGAGGTTTGTTTAATATGTTTATGTTGTCAAGTTTGAAAAAAAGGCGCTTTCACCAGCCAACATTTAGTCCGTTGTAATTGAGCTCTGGTGTGGACCACAATAAAACTGGAGGAGACGGGATTCACAGTGAAGTGAAAACACTTCATCAAAGTCTGTGATTCCCTTCATAGAAGCAGCAGCTCTGGAGACGAAAGAGATAAATTCACTCCTTCGCACACGCCCCTCAGTAAATAATTTGTTTTATTTGGTCCGCTTTAATTTGTGCACGTTGAAACCGAACCAGACTAAACAGAAACCGACTAGACAAACGGACTTTGGATGGTGAAAGCGTTCTTTAAAACTTCTCTTTGAGATGAGGAGATATCTGGAGCCAATCAGAAAGCCTCATAAGCCTTATGAACATAAAAACTATGTGGGGAGCATCTGGATGAAATTTAACAAGACAATTTTCACGTCCTTTTTGTAAAATAATCAGTGAACTGTTTGTCAGAACTTTTTCATTTGTGAACAAACATAATTAATAAAACAAGAATTAAATGTTCAGACGGATGCTGTGATATGTAATAAAATAATCATTTAACTAATAATAATAATGGATCTTAAATGATATCAAACTGCATAATTCTCTATCTCAATATCTCATTTTATAGCTTTTTTTTTTGAGATTTCTTTATACAGAAAGTAAGATAGATGTAAGATAAATGTCCACGTTCGAGATTAAAAATTAATTAGATTTTTAATGATGCAACTCATCTCATGAAGAAGGAAAATGTAAAGTGATTTTAAATGTTTGCAGAGATCAATATCCTCAAACTATAACTGTATATATATTAGTTTTACTTGATGCTATGTCTGTGTGTGTGTGTGTGTGCGTGCGCTGTCAACATCAACACAAACACACCGTGGCTAAGCTAATGCTAATCCATGTAATTGATTGCAGGCTTTGCTGTGTGGCAGGTTAATAACGGGCTAACTGAGAGGCTAAAGGCTAATCCCTCATAATTTATATCTGCAGACGGAGAGGATCACCTGGGACACACACACACACACACACACACACACACACACACACACACACACACTCTCTCTCTCTCTCTCTCTCTCTCTCTCTCTCTCTCTCTCTCTAACCTCTCTCTTTCTCTGTTTCCTCACAGCCGACGCCCATCATGACCTGCTGACATCATCAAGCCCCGCCCCCTCCTCCTCCCCTCCTCTCTCTCTCCGACAAAATGGCTCCGACCACTTGGCCGTCGTCGTCGTGGCAGTGGCCACCGACGCTGCTGCTGCTCGTCCTGGCTTCCTGTTTCCTGTCCGAGTCGGCCTCGACCACGCCCTTCCCCAAAGACCTGGAGCCGATCAACGTGGTCACCTCGGAGCGTGAGTAGACGCTGTTGTGTTGCATCATTTTTGCACCGGATACGTTGCTTTGCGTAACGCTGCTTTGCGTAACGTTGCTTTGCGTAACGTTGCTTTGCGTAACGTTGCTTTGCGTAACGTTGCTTTGCGTAACGTTGCTTTGCGTAACGTTGCTTTGCATTGTTTCAAGTTGTTTTGCGTAACGTTGCTTTGCGTAAAGTTGTTTTGCATAACTTTGTTTTGCATAACGTTGTTTTGGTAACGTTTTGCACAACGTTGTTTTGCTAACGTTTTGCATGATGTTGTTTTGCTAACGTTTTGCATAACGTCGTTTTGCTAACGTTTTGCATAACGTTGTTTTGCTAACGTTTTGCATAACGTTGTTTTGCTAACGTTTTGCGTAACGTTGCTTTGCGTAACGTTGCTTTGCGTAACGTTGCTTTGCGTAACGTTGCTTTGCGTAAAGTTGCTTTGCGTAAAGTTGCTTTGCGTAAAGTTGCTTTGCGTAACGTTGCTTTGCATTGTTTTAAGTTGTTTTGCGTAACGTTGCTTTGCGTAAAGTTGTTTTGCGTAAAGTTGTTTTGCGTAAAGTTGTTTTGCGTAAAGTTGTTTTGCATAACATTGTTTTGCATAACGTTGTTTTGCTTACGTTTTGCATAATGTTGTTTTGCTAACGTTTTGCATAACGTTGTTTTGCGTAACGTTGTTTTGCTTATGTCATACGCGAAGGAGGTTAAATAACGCTCCAAACTTACACTACATTTTGGCAATAATCATGATTATTTATGGACAATCGTGATTAATCACAATTAAATATCTTAATCCTCTTACAGCCCTAAAAATGATTATAGAGTTATAGAAGAGCCAACTTAACTTGTTTGGATAACCTAAGTGTTATTAGAAGCTCTGAGAAGGAGCTCGGCCACAGAGAAGTGATTACAATAATCTTAAAATGTGTCCTGTGTTGTTTTTCTCTGCAGAGTCGTATCAGTTTCCAGGTTTTCAGGGTTTGCTTCAGGACAACGACACGCTGCGTCTCGGTCTGGACTTCCAGAGGCTTTTACGCATCAACCACATGTTGTACATCGCTGCCAGGTCAGAAGTGCTAAAATACTGACTGATTTCAGGGTTTTAGGACACATTCCTGCAGCGCTCAGACTCATAGAAATGGATACAAGCAGCCAGAACATTTGTTCTGTTTAAGTAAATATAGGTTTGAATGTGACTGTGTGTGTTGAACTCTTCAGGGATCACGTGTTTGCAGTGAACCTGACGAAAGCTTCAGAGCAGTTCGTCCCTCAGCTGGTGAGTAAAATCATGTGATAAACAGTTTAGTTTTGAGTTTGTTGTTTCAGGAAAACACAAAGATGTGATACCCGGGGTATCTTCAACTTACCCGGGGTATCTTCTCCTTATCTGGCTTCACTAACCCAAACAATCGAGATCACGCTAAGCGGTCCTACGACGGTGATTATCAACTCGGTAAATCAACCCAGGGTTTTTTCTCAGTCTGGCTGTGAGCGCGTTCACATGAAAGGGGCGGGGCTTACAGCATATGACCAATCACAACCATGGACAAGTCTGCTGTCAATTGTTTTGCGTTACGTTGTTTTGCGTTACGTTGTTTTGCGTTACGTTGTTTTGCGTTACGTTGTTTTGCGTTACGTTGTTTTGCGCAAAGTTTTGTGTAAAGTTGTGTGTAAAGTTGTTTTGCGTAAGATTGTTTTGCGTAACGCTGTTTTGCGTAACGTTGTTTTGCGTAACGTTGTTTTGCGTAACAATGTTTTGCGTAACATTGTTTTGCGTAACGTTGTTTTGCGTAACGCTGTTTTGCGTAACGCTGTCTTGCGTAACGCTGTCTTGCGTAACGCTGTTTTGCGTAACGCTGTTTTGCGTAACGTATTGCATAAAGTTGTTTTGCGTTACGTTGTTTTGCGTTACGTTGTTTTGCGTTACGTTGTTTTGCGTTACGTTGTTTTGCGTTACGTTGTTTTGCGTTACGTTGTTTTGTGTTACGTTGTTTTGCGCTACGTTGTTTTGCGTTACGTTGTTTCGCGTTACGTTGTTTTGCGTTACGTTGTTTTGCGTTGTGTTGTTTTGCGTAACGCTGTTTTGAGTAACGTTGTTTTGAGTAACGTTGTTTTACATAACATTGTTTTGCGTAACTAGAAATCCCAAAGAATCCATTGGTACCAACTATGTCATAGTAGCTTGTCGAGAGGGAGGGTAAATAACGCTCCAAACTTGCACTAAATTTTGGCGATAATCTGGATTAACTAGGGACAATCAAGCGATTAATCTGAATTTTATATTTTAATCGATTGACGGCCCTAAAAACTTTATTTTGATGCCACAGAATCTGGAGCTAAAGGTTGCGGACCTCTGAACCACAGAGAAAGACGAGATGATTATTTCCATTTTAATTCTGCATTTATGTAATTTAACAGTGATAAATAAGAGCTGCAGACGAGTCACTTTAAAGCCTCAGAGGTCAGAGGTCAGCTCAGACTCTCTCCTGTCACATTAATATTTAGTTTTTTAACATTCGAGCTGAACATCAGAGCTCCGCTCTGATTCAGAGATGAGAATCTTTCCATCAGAGCGTCGTCAGCAGCATCAAACCTGACGGCTGACAATCGCAGCAAAATCTCCTCTTTCCTCACGCAGACGATATCAGAACAAAACTACAGCAGCTCCGACACAAAGAACAGACTTCCTTTTGATCCTCACACCTCCTCTTCATCAAAGAGTAGAGGTTACAGGGTGGCGCCTGACTGTAATGGGCCTCCCAGTGCATTGTGGGAAGGCCTACTCTTTGATGTGAGATGTTACTGTCGTTATCAGTGATCGGATGCGAGGACGGCATCACGTCCTCTGTCTCTCTCTGTCTCTAAAGAAAGGTTTTATATCAACTCGTGTTCTCCTCAGGTTTAACATCCTCACCTGTTGGACGCCAACAACCAACACACATTATAATTTTAGTTCTAATCGGGGGGGGGGCGATACCGCAGAATTTGGTCTCGATCTCTTGAGAAGATGGAGGTCGCTCAGGTCTTGTGATGACAACCGTCTCCATGACAACTAAGTACAGAGCCGGAAACGACCAACTGTCTCCTAGCGGTCCAAGTTTAGGTGATGACAGCTGAGCCGTTTCCGTGGCAACTGAGCAACCTCGATCTCCTAATGAGATCCAGATGGAAGCCGAGAAAAAGTCAGCGAGTTGACCCTGAGCTGAGGTCGTTTTGTTTCTTTAAAGGACAAAACTCAAACGTCTCTTCATGATCATGTTTTTATATGTGATAGAAACATTAGTTTTAAATAGATACGCCTCATAATGCTCCTCACCTGAGTGTTAGTATTCATATCTCATCAACAAAGATCTTTATTTGAGGAAATGACACCTGTTGACCATCCAGATGACATCATGTAACTTCTTCTTCCTGTTTCAGAAGCTGACCTGGCGGTCCAAAGACGTCAGCAAGTGTACGGTCAGAGGGAAGAACAGCGTGAGTTTCTTCTTCTTGTTGTTGTTCTTCTTCTTCTTCTTCTGCATCTTCTTCTTTTTCGTCTTCTTCTCCTTCTTCTGCTTCTTCTGCTTCTTCTTCTTCTTCGTCTTCCTCTTCTTCTTCCTCTTCCTTTTCTTCTTCTTCTTCTTCTTCTTCTTCTGACATTTCCCCCCTTTTTTCTCCTTTCTTGTCCTATAACTCACAGTTTGTGATTCATGTGTTTATGGATGGATTATAAAGAGACAGGATCAGATACGTAGATGAGATCAGACACGTTGTGTTAGTTGTTACGAGCAGAGACTCTAAACTATTTTTAGGAAATGTTTCATCCCTGACAGACTTGATAAATGTGCGGCGTTGATCCTTTTTTTCCTTTAAAGTTCAGCGACACTGAAGATAAAATTAGAAATCCTCTCACGGTTTCTGTTAAAACAAACACATTGGAGACGTTTCTTCCTTGTATAGATAAGGGTTCTATCATTATATGATGAATGAGGCTGATCACAGTCTGTTTGTGTTGCAGGACGAGTGCTACAACTACGTCAAAGTGCTGGTGCCGCGGAACGACGAGACGCTGTTCGCCTGCGGTACCAACGCCTTCAACCCCACCTGCCGAAACTACAAGGTAAACACACTACTGGGAACTACTCAGTGTTACAGAACAAGTAGAAAAAGGTCATTTACCCCACTGGTTTTTACTAGGGGTGGAAAAATATAGATTTTTAATCCAGAATCGATATATTAGCTTCATCTGAGTCTATGTGGAGGTAGAAGGAAGTTACCGCTTTTATTGTGGTAGTCTGAGTAACGTGACGTCATATCCGTTCTGTATCCGTCAACCAAAACAAACCTCAGAAAGTATAAAACGTCGGAGGGTCGTCGTGGATACGACCTGCACCCTCACATGTTAAATCCAGCGTGGTAAACACTACACATCCAGTAAAGGATGGAAACACTTTGGGTTTCACACATTGCAGGAAAAGCAGAGCTAGACATCACGGCTAAAGCTGCATGCTAACTCTGTCACGGACAGGAAACGTTAACGTATGGCGGTAACGTGCGGTCGAGCCGGCCGTCGCGCTCATCTCCGTGGTCAAATGGGCCGACGCTACAACTGTAGAGCACCCATATACTGACATGTATGTTAAATGCATTGAAACGGCCCCAATGGAGCTGACCATGGATGGATAAAGAGAACGGAGCTGACGGGAGAGCTAGAGACGGACTTGGAGAAGTTAGAGGAAGTAGACACGTGGGACTACGTCCGCTTTTCAAAATAAGGTGTTAACAAAGGGAACTGTATATACAAAATACATCTATGGAAATAAGATTGATTGGATTATATTCACCAGAAGTATAAAACATTACATGTCCCTTATAAATTAAAAAGAAAATACCACTAATCTGTGAGGGAAATATCTTTATTCTTTGATTTTTGGGTTGCTGGATAATAAATGTAATAAATAATTCCTGACAATGATCCTGATATATTTGACTTCAGGACATCTCTGACTACATACTTAAAAATCACAATACATATCGAATCGTCCCACCCCGTGTAAATTGTGGGTCTGTCCCATTCTTCAAAAAAGAGACAAATGCATCTAACTTACCGCTTAACTTTATAATTCATTTTAATAACTGTGTAGTTGTTATTTTGCACAAACAACAAACAAAGTATCTGCAGTTTAAATATAACCTGCTCAGTGTGTGTTTGTGTGTTCATGATCAAGTGAGTTTACACATTGTGTGTTCGTACTTTCTAACCTGCCCTATTATCCTCTGAGCTGTTGAGTTTCCAAACACCTCGTCACTAACGTCGGGTTAATGAGCAGAGAGACGGGGCGAGGCGGCGGCGAGATGACTTTTCTTCTGGCGGCGCTCGTTTGACTCCTAATTGAAAGTGTCAGGCAGCTCGAGACGCCTCGTCAGCACCAAACACAACAACACCGCCACAAAAAACACAATTTCAGGTGTCAATCCAGAGTCGTTGTTCCCTTTTCTTTCATGCTGCGGCGGCGGCGCTGTGAGTTTTTGATTGACAGACGTTGACCCCATTTAGCAGAAGCTTCTTGCGCTTTGAAACCTCCGGCGGCGGGAAAAACAACAAGTTTACCTGAAGACGCTGCGATTTTTGGAGAGTTTTGGGGGAAACTGTGACGCTGCTGCTCTCGTTTTATTGATTGATGGCAGAAAATAAAAATCAGCTTGTACTTTTTAAAGAACAGGAAGTTATTAAATTTATTTTAAACACTCAGATAGATAATCTCTCTCTCACTCAGATAATCAGTGATGAAGCGTTGATGTTGATGTTTCACTGCAACACAGATTAAAATGATGTGTTTTTAATCAAAAGATAATTCCACTTTAATAAAAGTCTGCTGTCTAAAGCTCCGGATAGAGAGTGGACCTGGAGTTCATGTTTTTATATTAAGGTTATTATTATTCTTCAGTGCTGTGATACCTGGTTTATAACGGAGCTGTGAGGTTTATGTATTAGTGAGTAAGATGACTTTTAGCTGCACTTCAACCTCTTTTCTGATCCTGGACCAGTAATAGCATCAGAGTCACTGCAGGAAACAATACAAGACTTTATTTAACATGAAGTCAGTAAACTGAGAGAAACATGGAACTGATTTATGTTCAGATTGAGTCTCGCCAGGATGACGTGTTTTAACAGCAGGAAGCTACGAGCCTGATAATCACTTTATCACTCAAACTTCAATAGATTTTAATGAAAGTTTCCCAGAAATGGAGCAGAACAGAAAACCTCTTGGTCAGATCTCACCAGCATTTAAAACGGTGACATTTTGAGGCAAAATCACTTCAATCAATCAACTCATCACTGACAGAATGCATCTTTTATTTCATCCTTCAATAAAACTCTTAATTGAATACTATTGCAGTGCAGTTCTGAGAACAAAATGCCAGTAAACAGAAATATTAAAGGGATAGTTTGAGTGTTTTGAAGTGAGGGTACCAGCACGGGAACAAAGCTATGAACTGCTGTGGACGGGGGCAGCAGCGAGTAGTTTTGTTGCCTAAACCTAAAGAAGTTGTAGTTTTGTTGCCCTTAACCTAAAGAAGTTGTAGTTTTGTTGCCTAAACCTAAAGAAGTTGTGGTTTTGTTGCCTAAACCTAAAGAAGTTTTAGTTTTGTTGCCTAAACCTAAAGAAGTTGTAGTTTTGTTGCCTAAACCTAAAGAAGTTGTAGTTTTGTTGCCTAAACCTAAAGAAGTTGTAGTTTTGTTGTCTAAACCTAAAGAAGTTGTAGTTTTGTTCCTAAACCTAAAGAAGTTGTAGTTTTGTTGCCTAAACCTAAAAAAGTTGTAATGTTGTTGCCTTAACCTAAAAAGTTGTAGTTTTGTTGTCTAAACCTAAATAAGTTGTAATGTTGTTGCCTAAACCTAAAAAAGTTGTATTTTGTTGCCTAAACCTAAAGAAGTTATAGTTTTGTTGCCTAAACCTAAAGAAGTTGTAGTTTTGTTGCCTAAACCTAAAGAAGTTGTAGTTTTGTTTCCTAAACCTAAAGAAGTTGTAGTTTTGTTGCCTAAACCTAAAAAAGTTGTATTTTGTTGCCTAAACCTAAAGAAATTGTAGTTTTGTTGCCTAAACCTAAAGAAGTTGTAGTTTTGTTGCCTAAACCTAAAGAAGTTGTAGTTTTGTTGCCTAAAGCTAAAGAAGTTGTAGTTTTGTTGCCTAAATAAAGAAGCTGTTTTGTTTATGTTGAAAATGTTTTGTTCAGTTTTACATGATAGAACGTGTTGCTTTTAAGTTTCACTTTCACTTTTACAACTTAGTAGGTGTAGTAGGCCCTACTGACCCACATCTATGGTGCCTATAGTGACTGATAACGCCTATTTAATGGCCTGATAACAGTCGAATCGGGTGCCAAAGAAGAGAGACTCCGTTGACAAAAATAGTATAGATAGTCAGTCAGTTCAGTTCCCCGTTGGAAAATATTCAAATATTCTACTTTTTATCTAAGTAAAGATGCTTGTAATTCATTCATTAGACGGGTCCTTTCAGGTCAGAACTCATGATTGTGATTGTGGAAACTTCCTGGAGTGATTTTCATTGGACAGCAGCAGCAGGTCATCGTGGACGCTGTGTTGTCTCTGAGTAAAGACGTTGTTCAGTCCCACTGAGGCTTTTAATGTCCCCACCTCCTCAAACAGCAGCAGACAGCGAACAGACTCAGATAGTGATGGAAATGAACAAACTGACAGAGATAAATAAGGAAGAAAAAACATTTAATTAAAATGTGCCATTAAATGTTTAATTCAATTTCAGGATGATTGACCCGTCCTCACCTTGTCAAGCTGACTGCTACATCAATTATCTATTAGGACACAAGAGAACAAAGTAGAACTGTGGAAGAGTAGTGACATGTTATCACTGTGTCCTACTTCATGATGATGGAGTCAAACAGAGAGCAAGATTAAAAAGCAGAGAACGAGGTCAGAGAGTGCAGCTAGGCAGCTATAAACACATTCAGCTCCCTGAGGGCGAACACAGCAGACAGGTATATTTATGAGGCTAAACGCCTCCGTTAGCCATTCAGCTAGCGTAGCCTCTGAACACAGCACACAGGTATATTTATGAGGCTAAACGCCTCCGTTAGCCATTCAGCTAGCGTAGCCTCTGAACACAGCATACAGGTATATTTATGAGGCTAAACGCCTCCGTTAGCCATTCAGCTAGCATAGCCTCTGAACAGAGCAGACCGGTATGTTTAAGAGGCTAAACGCCTCCGTTAGCCATTCAGCTAGCGTAGCCTCTGAACACAGCAGACCGGTATATTTAAGAGGCTAAACGCCTCCGTTAGCCATTCAGCTAGCGTAGCCTCTGAACACAGCACACAGGTATATTTAAGAGGCTAAACGCCTCCGTTAGCCATTCAGCTAGCGTAGCCTCTGAACACAGCAGACCGGTATATTTAAGAGGCTAAACGCCTCCGTTAGCCATTCAGCTAGCGTAGCCTCTGAACACAGCACACAGGTATATTTAAGAGGCTAAACGCCTCCGTTAGCCATTCAGCTAGCGTAGCCTCTGAACACAGCACACAGGTATATTTAAGAGGCTAAACACCTCCGTTAGCCATTCAGCTAGCGTAGCCTCTCAACACAGGCTGACAATGAAATATCATCAGAGCGCTATCAGCTTAGATAACATGTCAATAACATTATCAGCAGCATAATTAACTGAGTTATGACAGCAGCTGATTATCCTCTCTGCTCTGTGAATAATATCATCCACTAATGATCTACAGAGCTATGACTCAGCGACGTTGTAGAGGAGTTAGTGAATGAGGAGCGCTCTGATATTTCATCTTGTTGTGTGTGATTTGTTCATTGACTTTATCATTTGATGTGTTTCCTCTCAGATGACGTCGTTGGAGCAGGTCGGGGAGGAGGTGGTCGGTCAGGCTCGGTGTCCCTTTGAGTCGGTTCAGTCCAACGTCGGACTGTTTGCTGGTGAGTCAAAATCATAGTTACAGGTTACTAAAGGCCAGTACAAACAATGGTTATACAGTTAACTACAGTAAAACTACAAAGACATCCACACTGATGCGTACTGTACAACCCTAACAGAAGTGTTTAATTAAATGTGGATATTTGAAAGTAATTCCTTAACTTAAAGTGTGTGAGATGAGTTCAGGTTCTCGGTGTGAACACGAACACGTTGCTGTTCCTCAGGGGGTGATTTCTACTCGGCCACCATGACGGACTTCCTGGCCAGCGACGCTGTCATCTACAGGAGTCTGGGAGACGGCCGACCCGTCCTCCGGACCGTCAAGTACGACTCCAAGTGGCTCAGAGGTCGGTGACCGCGGAGATGAAACATACTCAACACAACACTCAACTTACCTGTTGTTCTCTGTTTAAACCACATCCTGGAGCAGATGGTTTAGTTGGTATCATGTGACGTAAATATAGAATTTTAGTTCATAATATGTACAGAAAGAGAGTTGTTGGACTGAGATTGGGCTGCTGTGGGTCGTCACCTACTTGTGCCTTGACTCTTTAAAGACCTTTAGTTCTGGATAAATTCATAACGACTGCCTCCATCACAACAGCAACTCCATCCGCTCAAGAAGAGATGTGCTATATACTGTCTATATGTAGTGGGTCTGACTGTGTTGTGTATAAGGTAAGGACACACTTCCTGGGACGGTCTTTCAGCGATTTATTTTCCCTAGCAGCAGCATCAACAGCGACTGTAGTTGTGAAGAAATAAAACATTCATAGGGTCTCTCTTGCATTCATGCTCTCAGCTCCTTCCCAGTAAAAGTCCCAGAGCAAAGAGGAAGTAAAGCCAATAGCATTGTCAAAAAGAATAAATAATCTGCAAATTATATAATTAAATTAATCTAACATACTGCATTTTCCATCAGAAAAATAACAAAAGAAAATAAGTGCATAATAATGCTTACAAACTGTACAATATAACCTCATGAATGCTCAGTGGCTCGTGGGCTAAAACTGCCTAGCACTACAAAAAAGCACAGAACAAATACAAGAGCTATGTATATGACTCCGTAAGACAGTAAAAACCTTTTCAAGAGTGTACAGTAAAAATGCCATAGAAAAATATCACATGAAAATGTATTTAGTTATCATAGGAAAATATCATCTTAGTACATTTTTCTATGAAATTTTCCCTATTACTATTACTGCTTGAGTGATCACGTTGATGATGTCTTATAGTTGAAACACGTTCGTTTTTTTGCCCAGAATAAACTAAGAAAGACCATTTATCTGTGACTGCCGCTGATTTGTTTCTTCTGAAACGTGATACTGCCACACATTTACAGTCTGTGTGAAAGCCTGCTGTGTAACAGGCCCCAGTTCGATGAACCCCACGAGGAACATAAAACCAACAAGTCCATATTTTGTCTTAAAAAACAGTATTTTATCAGCCGAAAACAGCTGGAACGTGTTGAACATGATACGTGAAATAGGACATGAGGAGAGTTTTACCTTGAAAACAGAAGAAATCGATAATCATCTTCTTCTCTCTGCAGAGCCTCACTTCCTGCACGCCATCGACTACGGTAACTACGTCTACTTCTTCCTCAGCGAGATCGCAGTGGAGTACACCGCACTGGGAAAGGTACGTCTGGGCAAGGTGGTAGTAGTGAAACTGTATCTGAACTCTGGGAAACTAAAACTGAAACCTGCACCAGCAGAGTTACTGATTTCTGTCATAGTGGGGCAGCCAAGCTGAAATATAATATAATATAACAATTGTGCATTTTGCGATAAAAGCAACAAATTTGGCACAGATGTATGTTTATATGTTATAAAAAGCTATGGATATCGGGGCGCTGACAATTTGGCCCCTGAGGGCCGTGGCAGCCATTTTTCAAAATAGCCACCAAATAGGTGCTAAATATTCCAAAATGTTGCAGAAAACTGATTTTATGAGTCTTGATGTTTTTCAAGTTGTGTTCAAGCTGATTAGATCAGATGTCAGAAGATCACAGACATGTTTTTATTACCTCTTTATTTTTTTAAGGGCACTTTTTAAATGCTTTTAACCTGAGAAAAATGTTAAAACCAATTAAAAGGAGCATGGTCACTTCAGGGTCAAACTTTACCCCCTTAGCTTCATGATAGAATGACAAACAATATACCTTTAGAAAGGCAAGATCTTCAGCTTTCCATCGGTGCATTTCTCGTTTTATTTGCAGTAAAATTCACTGAGATATCGCTGGATAAAGTTCAGGATTGCCTGTAACGTCTAGTCACAGGTCGCATGAGAATTTTTTAGTTTGGGCACTTCAGGTTCATACGACAACGTTTTACGCAACAAAGTTAACGCATTATTATCGTGTTAACTTTGACAGCCCTAATTGATATATATTATCCACAGATAATAAGTGTGTATTAAAACCATAATGAAGTAAACTCTGTTGTGATTGGCAGTGCATGATGAATAGAATTGTCCCAAGAGGAAACTAATAAGTGAGCATTTGATTTAAAAAGGTCCGTCATTCATTACAGACGACACATTATACAACAATCTGGCATAAATTAATGAATTACAGCTGATTTAAATTCTATGAGGAGCTGCTGCACCTGTTGCATCGTGATCTTAATGCATAAATTATATTTCTAAAGTCATTTCTACTATATATATATTCACACAACAACCTCTGCTGTTAGGTTAACTAGTCACTGCAATAAAAACACCTTCAATATCAGCAGCTTAATGAAGTTCCTTCCGGCAAAAACACACATTCCAGTTATTATTTGTCTCTACATGTACATTAACAACTCAGAAGTACTTACAGTATATGTGTCCTCTCAGGGCTCACAGTAAATGTATCCGCTGCAGGAGAACAGCAGCTTCAACATCAAATGCGACTGACTGTTGACTACCTGGCTGCTTCCTCACATCTTTCTCCAGTGACTTCATGTTATACACAGTTTGTTATTTATTGATCATAGAGCTGACAAATTATATATAAAGACTCAGACTCAGACTGAGCTGTCTCACCTTAAACTCAGGGATTTTGTGCTCTGCACAAAAACATCTCATGTTCCATAGACCAACCTCGTCTTTTCATTCTCTGGATTTTCTATTAACTCTTTGTACATTTTAATAAGTTATACCAGTGCTCTCCTTTACAAACTGAGTTTCCAGTTAATATTTTAAAAGGATAATAACAGATGCGTTGGTATTCACTAAACCACCAGGAGTCACCTGGAGGTCCCAGTTACAACCTGTACGATTGTCCGAATCATCAAGTGAAGTCCCTGAAGGAGACTAAATGAATCCAGATACCAGACCTCAATGAGAACTGTAGTGAACTCGTCTCTCTCTCTTTCTCTCTCCAGGTGGTGTTTTCTCGAGTCGCCCGGGTTTGTAAGAACGATAACGGAGGTTCTCCCAGAGTTCTAGAGAGATACTGGACTTCCTTCCTTAAGGTGACTTCACACTGAATGACATGAATAAAGGACATGGACTGGGACTGTCCTCTATCTGAGGCGTCCTCTGATGTGTTAGAATAAAGGAGGGTGATGAATGTCCTGAATGTCACAATGTGAAGCAAATTGGAGTCTCTGATTTGCACATTTCAGACGTCTCACCTCGTTATTGTTGAGTTATTTTATTATGGCTGTTTCTAACTCTTTTTGTGTGTGTTCAGGCTCGTCTGAACTGTTCGGTTTCTGGAGATTCGTTCTTCTACTTCGACGTCCTTCAGTCTCTTACCAACGTGCTGCAGATCAACCAGAGACCGGCGGTGGTCGGAGTCTTCACCACTCAGGCCAACAGGTACTTATCAGGGACTGTGTGGTGGTCTTACTTATGGTCTTTGTGAGGACCAGTTTCATTCTGAGACCTGAAGAGTAAGGGCGTTATCCTTGAGAGTGAGTACATCTTTTTAGAGAGTGAGGGCATTTTTTTTAGAAGGTGAGGATATTGTTAAGAAAGTGAAGATATTGTTAAGAAATGAAGGATATTGTTAAGAAAGTAAGGATATCGTTAAGAAAGTAAGGATTTTGTCAAGAAAGTAAAGATATTGTTAAGAAAGTAAAGATATTGTTAAGAAAGTGTGGACATTTTTAAGAAAGTAAGGATATTGTTATGAAAGTGTGGACATTATTAAGAAAGTATGGATATTGTTAAGAAAGTGTGGACATTATTAAGAAAGTAAGGATATTGTTAAGAAAATAAGGCTTTTGTTAAGAAAGTAAGGATATTGTTAAGAAAGTGAAGATATTGTTAAGAAAGTGAGGATATTGTTAAGAAACAAGGATATTGTTAAGAAAGTAAGGATATTGTAGAGAAATTAAAGATATTGTTAAGAAAGTGCAGACATTGTTAAGAAATTGAGGATATCGTTTACTTTGTAAGGATGTAAGGATATTTTTGAAAGTTAGGACATTTTTTAGAAAGTGAGGACATTTTGGAATATGACATCAGAAATTGAAGATATATATTTGAAATGTTAAGCTATGGGTCAGGGACTATGTATTGTGTCAATGAGGATCCTCAGAAGTATAGATGTACAAATCTCTTTGTGCATGAAAAGAGGTAGAAAAATATCTTTTTTGCTCTGTCTTCCCTTATTTCCCTGTTTCTTCATTCTCTTCTTTCATGTCTGCCCTGTTTTCTTTCCTTCTGTCAAACTGCTCGGTTTGCTTTAGGAGGTTCACCTCAGTAGTTATTGCTGCTCGATGTGTTGATCCAGTGTTAGAGTAGAGAGGTTCCTCTCTTGTCCTTCATGTGAACTGTCTCTATAAGTTTACACTCTGGATCATATGATGTTTGGATTCTACTGCGAGTCAGACACTCAGCAGAGAGCTCTGAGGCCTGGCTCTCATCCTGTTTCAGTGTATTTAATCTTAAAGTTTTCCATGTTTTCTGAGTCTTGGGATGGAGTTTGTTAGTTTTGGTTTTGTTTGGGGTTTCAGGGTTCGGTCTGACATGGAGAGATGTCCTCTGAACTCCCTTCGTCTCTGTGTTTACATCCACACATTCTCAAAATCTCTTCCCACAGCAGAATTATTTGCAGCTTGTTGAATGTGAGTGTGTCTCTTGTTGTCTGCAGTATCCCCGGCTCAGCAGTTTGTGCTTTCTACATGGATGACATAGAGAAAGTCTTCAACGGGAAGTTCAAGGAGCAGCGGACCAGCGACTCATCCTGGACTCCAGTACCTGAAGAGCAAGTTCCCAGACCAAGGTGAGACAGGCTCATCTAAAACCAGCGGCTTCAAAACTGTGTTTCTGTATGAAACATTTAAGAGCTCACAGCAGCATTTCAACAAGAATAAATCTGAAATTCCCTTTTCTTTTCTTTCCTCCAGGCCTGGTTCGTGTGCAGGTGACGGTCCGGCTGCAGACTACAAGTCGTCGGTTCAGTTCCCCGACGAGACGCTAACGTTTATCAAGTCGTATCCTCTGATGGACGAAGCCGTTCCCTCCGTCAACGATCGGCCCTGCTTCACCAGGACCTCCAGCAGGTAACGTAGCCGTTTCTTAGCTGCACACTTTTTCAATAACTGGGGTTGGGTTGGTGGTTCAAATCTCAGGATCAGCCCAAAATAAGCAGGGATCGCGATCTCAATCACTAGTTTCAAGTCTTCTTCAATACAGCATGATGTTCATTTAGTAAATTATGGTCCCATTTGGAGTCAGATAGACCATAAAGCAGGGGATGCTTTAGGGCGGGGCTACCTTGTGATTGACAGGTCGCTACCACGGCGTTGTGCGGTCTGGGAGTTGTCCGTGTTTTCGTCTTAGAACTTTAACCCTTTCACAGTGTGTTTTCAACACATAGTTTTGGTTTCAGTTCAGTGGCGACGGCAAAAAACCATGATGATGATGGTAAAAAAACAAGATGGCGACGGCAAAAATGCAGAACTTTAGGCTTCCAAACCGTAGTCCACAGACCAGTGGGTGACATCACGGTGACTACGTCCATCTCTTATATACAGTGTACAGTCTCGACCCAGCAGAGGTGGGAAAACAGTGTCTGGTTTTATGTCCAGCATCCGGGAAGCTTGACAACGTCTCAACATTTGTTTTTCAACAGTGACGTCTCAAAATATTCTGTATTCTGAATTCATCCATGTTACATCACTGCAGACAGTGACTCATTACTACTCTGTTGTTTTATCCTCTCTTCCTTCCTTCCCACTATGTTGAAAATATCTCTGATTTGATTTTGAGGAAACAGTGGGGACTAATGTGTCTCTGCTCCATTCTGACATTAAATGCATCTTTTATTTACTGGCCACTAATTGGCTGATTTGTGTAGGATGATGATGATTCTTCCTCTCTGCTCTGCTGCTCTGTGACGGATCATTAATTCTGCAGTTTGTGTTTGTAGACGTTTATATGTGGCTCTGGTCCACATTTACAAGATGCAACAGTCTCCAGCTTCAAGACCGTCGTTAAATGTCAGAGCCTCTGAAGTGTAGAGTCACCAGGTTGTGATGGGAATGTTTAACACGTCTTTAATTCCCTCAATCAGCAGCAGCCAGTCAGGTGTCAGCTTCAGTCCAGCCAGATAACAGGACCAGGGCCCTGCTGGGAGCCTAGAACGATAGAGAGAGAGATCCCAGATGTCAGGAGGGACGTGGGGAATGTGATCTGAGGCCAGTTTTAAAGTTACAGCGGCGAACCCACCGCCCCGACCTGGAGCGGCGAGGATAATCATCTGCTCTGATTAGTCGCCAGCTCACACGAAGTTCTCTCCGTCTCTGAAAATATCTGACCTTTGTAATCTGCGTCTGCAGGTTTCGAATGAGTTTCTGATGGATTCTAATTACCAGTCTGGAACGGGAATGAGACTCTTAATTCCACGTTTGAATTAGCCTCCGCTCTGGAGAGGCCCGCGCTGACCCAGATAATGATGATGACCATGTCCTCGCGCTCTGTTATATAACTCCAGTCTGGGACAGTAAGAGTAGGAAGATGTATTGTATCCTTCCTACATTTCCCAGCATGCACTTTATACACCAACAACGTGAGTGAGACTTTGAGAATATACATTTATTTTTATGTGAGTTCATGTGCAGAAAAGGAAAGTGATGTTGAGGTCAAGATAGACAAGAAGACTAGCTCAAGGTCCACTTACTGGCTTTTTTCGGTATATGTGTCCCCCTGTTACCATGTGAGTTATCTCCATGACAACAGAGCCCACTTGATCAGCTGAGGAAGACTGTAAAATGTGGCCGAAAGCTCCAGAAAAAAAGATATTTTTTTTTTTAAACTACTGTTTCCAAAGTGCCAAAAACCAATATGGCGACGGCCAAAAGGTTTTTGGCCGTGGCCATCTTGGTTTTTGGCCGTCGCCATCTTGGTTTTTGGCTGTGGACATCTTGGTTTTTGGCCGTCACCATCTTGGTTTTTGGCTGTTGCCACCTTGGTTTTCGGCCGTCACCAACTTGGTTTTTGGCCATCGCCATCTTGGGTTTTGGCCGTCACCATCTTGATTTTTAGCTGTCGCCATCTTGGTTTTTGGCCATCGCCATCTTGGATTTAGGCCGTCTCCATCTTGGTGTTTAGCCGTTGCCATCTTGGTTTTTGGCGGTCACCATCTTGGTTTTTGACCACCGCCATCTTGATTTTTGGCCTTCACCATCTTGGTTTTGGGCCATCACCATGTTGGTTTTTGGCCATCACCATGTTGGTTTTTGGCCGTCGCCATGTTGGTTTTGGGCCATCACCAACTTGGTTTTTGGCCATCACCAACTTTGTTTTTGGCTGTCGCGGCACATTGGCTTCACATTTCAGAACTGGAGGTTTCCCACTGGTCTGAAAGGAGATGCAAGGAGCAAGTTTTCTGTCTTTTATTCGTAATTAGAGTTCATGATTTTTGTCATGAGTTCTTTAACTGAAGCCAAGTTCTACCCTTCACACCTCTGGAGTCCAATAAGAACCTAATCATAGAACAGGTTTACGAAGTTGGAATTAGAGGTTTTGTGTTTTATATGTTTCCTTGGCTTCAAACAATGAATTATACTAAATTTGTATTAAAATATATTTGATAAAGACATCTGGTAATCGTAGAAAAATCATTTCATTAAATATCTTTCTGTCATTCTAAAATCCAAATCACTGATTGGTTCCACGTTGTGAGTTACTAATGAAGGTACTTTCTGGGGGACTCTTGACTTTTAAAGGCATATGGTTTCCTTCTGTCTGCACATTTTAGAGAGATAGAGTCGGTTTACTGTCCAGGTTAATGTGGGTAATAAAGAGGTAGATTGTTTTTATTTTAGCAGTCTTTGACTCTTGGTTGACATTACACATTCAGCCAAAGCCCCTTGGCAAGTTGTAAAGATTTACAGGTTTTATAGTTTCTCACTGAGCATCTTTCTTTTTACTCGCAGGTCCAAGCTGACCCAGATTGTGGTGGATGTGTCGGCCGGCCCGTACAAGGACCGGACGGTGATGTTCCTGGGTTCGGACGACGGCAGAGTCCTGAAGGTTTTGGCCAGCACGCATCCCAACGACAGCTTCGGATCCAAACTGCTGGAGGACATCGACGTCTACAACCCGTCCAAGTAAGACCCGAGTAGAAGGATTCTAGTACTCGACCGCTGCTACTAAACCATTTAACATCCATGTAATTATAATCTGCTCTCTGTCCGTCTGTCTGTGTGTCCAGGTGTAACGTTCAGGGTCAGGAGGACAGGAGGGTTCTGGGATTGGAGCTGGATAAGGACCATCATGCCTTGTTCGTAGCCTTCACCAGCTGTGTCATCAGAGTGCCGCTCAGCCGCTGCAGCCAACACGGAGCCTGTAAAAAGTGAGACAACAGCACTGAAAGCAGCTCCTGAAACTGCTGTTTTAATTATTAAAACCAGATTAAAACTGCCTATTTTTTGATTCTTCTGCAGTTTCTGCTAAACATCCTGTTAATAAGCAGGAAGAAGCTGAAACGTAGCAGCACAGAATTCAACGAGAGACCGTAATTTAGTTAATTCTGGAAAACATCCCAAATAAATCAGAATGGGGGAATCTTTTTAAACATTAATAACTGGAGCTTAATTTGGCAACATAATCAATATTGTAGAAGCCAGCGAGTGCCGGGGGAGATGGGGATGCCGAGTCTGAATGGTTGAATATGAGCAAAAAAAAAGAACCTCATTTATAGAATCTAATAGACTGAACTGAGCTCACTGCTCAAATTAGAGCACATTCATCACTGGAGAGGCATGCACGTGCACACACACACACATGGTGAGTAATCAGACTCGTTTTAATTACTGAGTAGGATGAGTGAATGCCAGTCGATGTGATGTGGAAACACAGCTGCAGAGCTGCAGAGAGGTTTCCTCCAGACAGTCTGTATCTCCTCATCACCTGGGACCAGAGCTGGACACTTGACAGATGGACTCTAATTGGACTCGGACGTGACTGCTGTGAGACTTACATGAGGTGTGACTCCATCTCTAAAGAATTGACTTCAGAGCAAAAACATGAAGTTTTGGTCTCAAAAAGCTTCAGGATGGACGTGGACTTGTCTTCAAGGACTTCAGACTTGTCTCAGATGACTTGAGAGACCACCTGGACTCCTCGTGGACCTGAGATGCGTCTTGTCTTAAAGGACTTTAGACTTGGTTTGAGATTTTTCTCCGATGACTTAAGAAATGGCGTCTTGTCTGCAAGGACTTGAAACTTGACTTGGACTTGATTTAAGTGACTTTTTACCTCATTTGGATTTTCTTTAAGGACTCGTGACTTAATCTCACAGATTTGAGATACAACTCAACTTGTCTCTGACGGCATGATACAGGACTTAGACTTGTCAGCAAGGACATGAGACCTGCCTCAAATGACTTGAGACCTGAATTAGACTTAACCTAAAGAACTTTAGACTTGACTCTCAAATGATTACATGGATCTGTAGCAGTAATTTGAGGCTTGACTTAGACTTGCATTGGATTGCCATCAAGGACTTGATACTTGACTTGCTCTTGAGACGTGGCTTGCTACTTGTCTCAATTCACTCAAGACTTGACTTGGACATTTCTCAAGTGACTTGAGACATGACAGCCTTTTCCTCTTGGACTTGACTTGGACTTGACATTAAGGATTTGACTTAGACTTGCTCTTGAGACGTGGACTTGACGTTGAATGTATTGATAGTAACAATAAGACAAAATAAGGTTAGAGCAACGCTGTTATTCATTTTTACTATTTTCACTGCTCATCTCTCTATATGAGGACGAGCTACACAAAGAAGAGATCGTTCTGTTGATAAAAACAGGAAATTTAGACGCTGGCTTTTAATTTGAAACATCTGCATGAAATGTTCAGTTATATTGACGCGATTGAACAAATAACAGAGTAGAAACAGAGAGAGAGTTTTCAGCAGAGAGGTGAGTGACAGTGTTGAAACGTACGTAATGCTTTTATCGGAGAATTCAATATGTTGTGTTTTTATGTTGAGGACTGCTGGAACAGTAGATCAGAGATAATGGAGATCCAGATAACAACAACCTTTCTCCTCTCTCCTCTCTCTCCTCTCTCTCCAGAGCCTGCCTGGCCTCCCGTGACCCATACTGCATCTGGCTGCGGACCGGGAGTTGTGCCAACATGGCGCCAGGTTTCAAGTACGTGTCACTTCCTCTTTCTCTCTCTCTGTCACTCTCTCTTTTCCTCTCAGCAGGCATCAATCCGACAGCTAATAACGCCGCGACGGCTCGGCTCGTATATATCTGCCGCGGCGAGCGAAGGGTCGTATATCTGAGAGATGTAAATCCACGATGCCTTTCACACCGGCAGCCAAAGTGAGATAACGGATGAGGAAAAATAATGGGAACTAATGTTTAAGTGCTGCGTGCACTTTGTTAAATCTCCTGTTAGCTCAGTTTGTTCTCAGAGTGCAGTGAGTTCTTGTTGGTGGCATCAGCAACTCTCAATAGTTCCACCTTAAATCTGCTCTCAGTTCCCCTTCAAAGCTTGTTTTTCCACATTTTCTGTATTCACTAATGGGCCACGTTGTTAGGGACACGTTGACGTGTCATGTTGACATGACAGCATCACACAGTAGCTGCAGATCTGTCCCATTTCAACTCTTCATAATCAGATTCACTGCTGCACACCGAGCTCTGTCACATCCTGCTGGATTAGAAGATGGTGGCCATAAAGAGATGCACATGGTCAGCAGCAACACTAAACCAGCCTCAGCTGGTATTAAAGGGCCTAATGTGTGCCAAGGAAATATCTCCCTGCACCATTACACCACCAGCAGGATGGATCCATGGATTCATGATATTTACATCAATACCTGACCAAGGGGATGTTTTTCTGGTACTGATACTGTGACTTTGCAGTTTTGCCTTAGTGTTATAACGTGTGGTTATTTGTACCACACCTCTCATCATTGATCCGCCGCTCACTCGATGGTTTTTACGTTATGTTTTCGGGTTGTCGGTCCCATTCTCGTGAACGCGATATCTCAGGAACGCCTTGAAGGAATTTAACCTAGATTCAGTCCTCACCATCGAGTACCTGGTAGCTCCTTTGTAGCTTCTATTGTGTATTATGTTTTAAATGTGTTTGAATGCGTACTGTCTGGATGGGATACGTTGTGTTTTAATTAGGGCACACAAATTCGTTTTAACGCCACTAATTTCTTTAACGCATTAACGCAACTTGTGATTTTTAGGTTGTAGTGGCTCAGTTTTAAAGCTAGAGTAAAGATACTGGTATCATATGAAACTAGAAAACCTGATGAATCCATCGGTACGAACTATGTCGTACTAGCTTGTCGCAAAGGAGGTTAAATAATAAAAACAATCTGCACAAATCGCTGTATTTATGGACTTGATCCTTCTTCACTAATGACACTGAACATATTTTTGGCATTGTCGTCACCATAGTAACAGACTACAGTCGGATAATCTGGACATCTCCAGTTTCAACTCTGATACTTCCATCTTTCAACACGGAGGCTCCGTTGTCCGGATCAAGACGGCAAACTTTATTTCTCCTTTCCATTCTTGACAAAGGTAGACCAGATCCACTCCTCCTGTTCTTACCATTCACAGTAAAAGCTCTCGACATATACTGTATATTTTAATCGATTGACAGCCCTAGTTTTAATGTACCCTTTTTAATAGCAGTCTTTGCACATGCAAACCAAAGACTAATGTTTGCCTTTTGCACGCAAACTTAGGCAATAATGTAGTTTCTTAAAATTTGGCCCAAACGTCCACTTGGATTCAAGGATAAACTGATTAGAATTTGGTGGTCAAAGGTCACTGTGACCTCACAAAACACATAAAGTGATTTATCGGATTAAACGGTTAGTGTTCTTTTATTAAATCAACGTTGAATGCTTCCAAACTGGCGATTGGCGTGAAGAAGTCATAATGCGTCATGAAGCTTCAAACTATTCCAGAGACGCTGCGATGTTGAGTCCTCCCGTTAGTTTAGAGATAATGCTGCGTACTAACTTATTATACAGCATGTCAAAGTCAACAAACAAGAGATTGTTGAGTCACGAAGACTCATAAAGAAAATGAGTCATGTTGGTCGTCGCTGCTCTATAAATAATAACTGTATATTTAAAGCACTGTGTTGACGCTCAACATGAAGTAAACAGGAAGTGTCCTGGTGTTTACATGCTGGAGGTTTTTACATCAGACGAGATGAAACGCTGATGATCATCTGGGGGAAGTAGTTTCCTCCGGAGACGCTCGGCTGAGGAATCGTTTCAGAGTTCAGACTCCGGCAGACGGCCGGCTTGCCGAGCGTTCGCGCCCGGCTGGTTCTCGATCACCGATCTGCAGATCACACAGCCGGCGTCCTCGCCGTGTCTCTGCAGGTGAAATGCTTCACTTCAGCCTGGAGACAGATGCTGCAGCAGCTGAGCTGCACTGTGTATTTCTGCAGATACAGGAAGGCGTGTACAGATGTTCAAGGACGAGAGTTCATCCTCAGACTGCACTTAAACATCTGATCAGACACCCGATTCGACTGATATCAGGCCATTAAATAGGCGTTTTAAGTCTCTATAAGCACCATAGATGTGGGTCAGTAGGGGCCTACTACACCTACTACGGTGTAAAAGTGACACTTAAATTCAACAAGTTCTAACATGTAAAACTGAATGAAACGTTACGTTTTGAACACAAACAAAAAAATGTCTTTAGGTTTAGACAACAAAACTACAAAGTCTTTAGGTTTAGACAACAAAAATACTACTTATTTGTGGTTTAGACAACAAAACTACAACTTCTTTAGGTTTCGACAATAAAACTACAACTTCTTTAGGTTTAGGCAACAAAACTAAAACTTCTTTAGGTTTAGACAACAAAACTACAACTTCTTTAGGTTTAGACAACAAAAATACAAGTTATTTGTGGTTTAGACAACAAAACTACAACTTCTTTAGGTTTCGACAATAAAACTACAACTTCTTTAGATTTAGGCAAAAAAAACTAAAACTTCTTTAGGTTTAGACAACAAAACTACAACTTCTTTAGGTTTAGGCAATAAAACTACAACTTCTTTAGGTTTAGACAACAAATCTACAACCTCTTTAGATTTAGACTATAAAACTACAACTTCTTTAGGTTTAGGCAACAAAACTACAACTTCTTTAGGTTTAGGCAATAAAACTACAACTTCTTTAGGTTTAGGCAATAAAACTACAACTTCTTTAGGTTTCGGCAATAAAACTACAACTTCTTTAGGTTTAGACAACAAATCTACAACTTCTTTAGATTTAGACTATAACTACAACTTCTTTAGGTTTAGGCAACAAAAACTACAAGTACTTTAGGTTTAGGCAACAAAACTACAACTTCTGTAGGGATAAACAAATCTACAACTTCTTTAGGTTTAGACAACAAAACTACAACTTCTTTAGGTTTAGACAACAAAACTACAACTTCTTTAGGTTTAGGCAACAAAACAACAGTTAAGTTTACGGAAAAACATTGTGTTTTGGGTAAGAATAACTACGAACACAAAGACAACTAAACGTTGGGTTCACTCAGGATCCGAACTCCAGTTTCCTGGGTGAAAGTCCAATGTTTTGTGAACCATCCATCATGTCGCATCCATCGGCGTGTTCTTTTATACCTTCTGTCGGTGATCTACCATGTGAATAGATGATAAAACCTACTAGTGGGCGTAATAGGCCCCTATTGACCCACATCTATAGAGCTTATAGCGACTGATAATGCCTATTTAATAGTCTGACAACAGTCTTACCGGCTGGATCAGAAGAGTGGATTAGCTGCTGCTCATTTGTCACAGAGCACTTTGTAGAAACCTGATAGATCCAGCTGTTTAAACGAGTTAATTCTCAGAGTTTAGGTTCTCTGATTGCAGCTCCAGACTGATAAATGAACATAAATGTAGTCACGCAGCCATTAGGAGGAACTCCCTGATGTGGTTAGTGGCTCTCTGCTGCAGAACAACAGCTCTGTGGCTGTCGACCTGCAGGAGTTTATAACTGATGGTATTTACAGATGAGGAGGCTGCAGACGCTCTCAGGATTAAAACAACTCCTCCCCCGAGAGACGAATATGAAAATAATATCGCTTCGATTTATGGGGGGGGCGGAGGGATGGAGGAATAACCGCCGGTTTGGCCGCAGATCGATTGTCATGAAGTGTTGTGGAGTGGGCGCCAGCTACCTGACACTTTGGAGTTATTGATTGGAAGGTGGTGGGAGGGAACACATCTGATTTCACAAGCTACTTGCTGCTGCAGTGTGTGTGTGTGTGTGTGTGTGTGTGTGCGTGTGTGCGTGTGCTGCTAAAATCTCATCTTGTCTCGGCATATTGATGGACTGGAGCAACACGGGGGATTTCATCTTCAGGCTCGACTCTCGTGTCTTGAATTTAGAGTTGAACTAAAAGCTCTGGGAGCTTAAAGAAGCATCTCTGCAGGTTTTGGCCCATTAAACCATCCACACTTTAATTTAGTCAGTCCCCAAATGAACCATTATTACATGCAAAATAAGCAGTGTAACGCTACGTGTTTGGTGCAACAAGGAAAACTAAAGAAATACATTATAAATAATACATTTACAAGTGTCGGGTCCCTGGTTGCTCTTTTGGAACAACATGTTTGGTCTGCACAAATAACTGTGTTTATGGACTTGATCCCGACGTACTTGTCAACCCTCCCTCACAATTCTCCCGCATTTCTCCTGATTTATGACATTTTTTTTTTTCCTTTTCATTATCACAACCTGCTTGTGTCTGGCACTGTAGAGGCTACTAAGAGAAATACTCAAAATACGCACAAAATTAATGAATAAATGAATGAAAACTGATGCATATTAGTTTATCACACCAGACGGGCCAATTATTCTGTTTTATTTCCTGAGAATTAAAAGTAAATTCAAAGTATTTAAGATGAAAATTATGTTGTATTTCATTGTTTTCATTCTTTAAAAGTCACCAGAATGCAGGAGACAAAGGCTGTATTCTAAACCTCATACTATACTAGTAGTACAACCTCATACTATACTAGTAGTACAACGTCATACTATACTAGTAGTACAACCTCATACTATACTAGTAGTACAACCTCATACTATACTAGTAGTACAACCTCATACTATACTAGTAGTACAACCTCATACTATACTAGTAGTACAACCTCATACTGTACTAGTGGTACAACCTCATACTATACTAGTAGTACAACCTCATACTGTACTAGTAGTACAACCTCATACTGTAGTAGTGGTACAACCTCATAATGTACTAGTGGTACAACCTCATACTATACTGGTAGTACAACCTCATACTATACTAGTAGTACAACCTCATACTATACTAGTAGTACAACCTCATACTGTACTAGTAGTACAACCTCATACTATACTAGTAGTACAACCTCATACTGTACTAGTGGTACAACCTCATACTATACTAGTAGTACAACCTCATACTATACTAGTAGTACAACCTCATACTATACTAGTAGTACAACCTCATACTATACTAGTAGTACAACCTCACACTATTCTAGTAGTACGTACTGATTTAGCCAAAATGTAGTATGTAGTATGTGAATAAAAGCAAAATCTACAGTACGCCAAAAATACCCGGATGTCGTACTGATTCGGAAAACATCCCCAGTACGCATCGGACCAGTCTACCTCGCCTACTGTATCCCACAATGCAAAGCACTGGACCGGTCACTTTCAGTTATTTTGAAGTAGTGGATGTTCTCTTAATACATCCATGAGTGGAGGTTTGATATTGTCCGTTCTGTTTACTTCCGCTTTCCAAAACCGGAAACCCGCAAAACCCGGCCTAGCGTACTACAAAATAAATCGATTTACGTTCCATACTACATATTACTGACGAACGCAGTACGCAGTACATAGTACATACTGCGTTCGTCAGTAGTATGTAGTAGGTGGTTTCGGATACAGACTACGTCTACGTTGTCTTTATTGTTACACATCCACCATTGCCGATGAAAATCTATCTATTGGGCAGAAATCAAGTTCACGTACGAGGTTAAGTTTTATTCACGTTACGTTTAGTCATGTTTAGTCACATTATGTCATTTTATTCTAATAAAATAGCTGCAACTCAACCTCAGCTGACGTAACGTTAACAAGCTTTTTTTTGGTCGTGCAATTAATTCGTACATCAATATATTTTTTCGAACTTTTGTGTTTGTCGCACAGAACGTGAATATTACGAAGACAAAAAGTGACGTACTTATCTCACGGAATGAGGTGGATTTTTCTGATCTTTCACACCGTCAGTAAAGACATCAACGCTGCGTCTATATTTATGAAACTTTATCACCTTGACAAACGCAGCGCAGACCGGATCCAATCCTTCTGTTCTTACCTTTCACAATAAAAGCCCTAGACATGTAATATTCACAAGGCAATATGTCACCCCCCCCCGGTGTGTAACGACCTTTACCGTTAGCTCTACAGGGACGGCTTCGTTGACAGAACGCACAGCAAACAACGATGAATAATCACGCTCCATCAGGAGTGATACAAACAACAGTAAACAACAGAGAGACTCTCCGACTTCCTTCCTCCGTCTCTGACGTCTCATCTAGTGTTTCCTGGAAGTTAGAGCAACTAGAGGGGTTAAAGGCTATCTGAAGGCAATGTGTGTTCTGGTCCACTTTTACTTTTGAACCCAGACTTCTCGGTTCAGCGGTCGAGATGCTGTTTTCTCCCAACTTCAGAAGATAACACACACACACAGGAAACAATCATTTCTGCGGCGCTGAAAAAGACACACAACTGTTGTTTTTAATAGAAACAGCTGCGGCGTGCAGACGGAGCAGCGAGGAGAAGCTGCAGGAAGATTGGAACGGACAGGATGAGCCGGTGGAGATGAAACGAGACGAGGAAGGAAGCGTAGAGGGAGGCGGAGATGTGATGCAAGAGGTGGAAAGGAAAGAGCGGAGATGAGAGACGGAGCAGCTCCGATAAAGATATCTGTGTCAGAGAGTTAAAGGAAGAGGAAGTAAAACAAGCAGGAAGACACATAAAAAAACAGACGCTGACGTTCTGATTTATTCTTTAATTTAGTCTCCGTCACTTCTGGCTTCGACTTTCAGCTTCAGTGGATTCAGAGACTTTAAAAGCTGTCAGATTTATTCTCTTATTGTCTTTGTGCTCTTCTCTCTCTGTTGATAATCAAAATGTGAAACCTGTCTCCCACAAATTACATTATTTACCGGTAATATTCTTTATAGAGGAAACAAAATGGCTGCACAGAAGTCAGAGGGAGGACGTTGAGGACGTTGACAGCAGAGATCAGAGTTGACATCATGCATACGTACAGCGTTTGGTTCAGGATACTAAAACACTTATAGGGAAAGAGAGAAATGTATTCAGAAAGTATTCAGACCGCTTCACTTGTTCCACGTTTTATTGTTATGTTGCAGCCTCGTGATAAAGTTGTACATTTTTAATGAATTTGCAAAAAATCCTGTTTTTGCTTTGTCATTATGGAGTACGGCGTATTAGGGCCATTGTAAGTAAAAAAATAATAATTACGGCGTCGGTGAGGGGAGTAATATTCAGAGAAAAAACTCATAATTTCCAAGGTTAAAGTTGTTCATTTACGGGAAAAATCTTGGATATTTTCTGATATTTAATCGGAAAATTTATGAGAAAAAAACTCACAAATTTGCGAGATTATTAAATATTAAATACAACAAATAACTCGGATATTCTCTAAGATTATAAAGTTGTAAATTTATAAGAAAAAAACTTGGATATTCTCTGAGATTAAATTAGAAAATTAATGAGAAAAAACTCACAAATTTGCAAGATTATAAAGTCATAAATTACGAGAAAAAAACATGGATATTCTTTGAGATTAAAATGGCAAATTTATGAGAAGAAACTCATAAATTTGCGAGATTATTAAGTATTAAATACAAGAAAAAAAAAATTTCTCTAAGATTATAAAGTTTGATTTATAATCAATGGATTTCATTGGTCAAACATATTTCTGAAGGTCCGTCTGAGCATTCAGAAGAACCCATAAAATCAGTGTCCGAATTTCCGTTCTATTTCTTCTTTGGACGAAAATCCTGCTTGGTGTGAAACGACTTAAACAGTACGTTAAGAGCAACGAGTGTTGAAACCTCTGATCTAAGAGGTCAGAGCTAAACTGTACGATGATGATGTCACAGTGACGACGGAGAGATCATGTGAGGAAGAGAAGTGAACAGAAAAGAGGGCAAAGAATAAAAACGGATCCAAGCAGGAAGATGGAGAGGATTTCTTTGTGAGAGCATCATTAGAGTGAGTAGAGCAGACGGATCTGAGAGAAGAAGAAGAAGAAGAAGAAGCTTCAGTGACGACAGCAACGTGAGAAAAAGGACTTGTTTTCTGTTTCTAGTCTTTTATCCTGAACTAAATATACCACACTGACCCACTAAAAGTTTGACCAAGTTGGGTGATTATGCTCTATTAGCGTCAGTGGAGATCACATCACAGCGGTACCGGTCTGAGCCGTCCCTCGTCCTGGATCTGTTAACATCAAAACCTCCGACACAATACAGTCCACACGTCTCAGCAGGGTCCGCCCTTTATCTGCAGACTAATCACACGTTTTTTTATCTTTTCTAAATGAACCTTAAAGGGAGATTAGTCAAGTATTTAATACTCTTATCAACATGGGAGTGGACAAATATGCTGCTTTATGTAAATGTATGTATATATTTATTATTGTAAATCAATTAACAACACAAAACAATGACAGATATTGTCCAGAAACCCTCACAGGTACTGCATTTAGCATAAAACAATATGTATCAGAGTTGAAACTGGAGATGTCCAGATTATCCGACTGGAGTCTGTTACTATGGTGACGACAACGCCAAAAATATGATCAGTGTTATTAGTGAAGAAGGATCAAGTCCATAAATACAGCGATTTGTGCAGATTTTTTTTTTATTTTTATTTGTTATCCTCCTTCATGACCAGCTAGTATGACATGGTTGGTACCGATGGATTTATTAGGTTTCATAGTTTCATATGATACCAGTATCTTCACTCTAGCTTTAAAACTGAGCTGCTACAACTTAAAAATCACAAGTTGCGTTAATGCGTTAAAGAAATTCGTGGCGTTAAAACGAATTTGCGTTAACGTGTTTTTATCGCGTTACCTTTGACAGTCCTATGGTTTATAATATTACAAAGGTCAATAGGATTTTGAATGAGGTTTTCTTACTTCTGGAACAGAACTAAAACATTTTCACATTTTCACATCGACTCTCCATCATTGTTCGAGCAGGAATCTTCATTTCAGGGACAAACGTCTTTGTTGAGAATCAGCTGCTTTGGTATGCAGCAGCTGTCTCTACCTCTGAATTAACCTAAACAGTACAGACACACTCAGGGGAAACAGCTGCTGCCACGACAACCGAAACAATCTGGTGTTCATCTCCTCTGAATCCTGTCTGTTTGTCCCTCTTCTTTCTTTTTCTCCTCTACCTGCCTCTTCCTCTCTCTCTCTCTCTCTCTCTCTCCGTTTCCTCTCTCCAGCTGAAGTTAGCTGAAGTTACGTAAGCTGTAAAACTCTCTCCATCCTTCCTTCACCCTCCATCTCTCCATCTCTCCATCTCTCTCCCTGGAGGATATCTCTCACTTATCTGCAGAAGTTTTGAGAAGCTAAACTCACTTCAGCTCAGAGATTTTCAGTTGAGTGAAGCTCTGAGTTATATCTCAGTCTTTAGAAACTCTTCTGTGTTTATACTGAGGTGCTTTTATACATTTGGTTTGTTTCTAGAGGTCAAACTTTGGTTTGATTGGTTACCGAAAACTCCCCCAATATGACGGGTCTGGTTTCTGTGCATTTCGAGAATAAAGTCCAAATTTCCTTGTATTCGCTAACGCTGGTATTTTGATTTATTATCAAAAATGTTACTTTTATACTCAACATTTCATCTTCATTTCCAAAATGGTATTTCAACTTGAGTCTAAACATTTCGACTTTATTATCAACATTTCAACTTTACTCTTAACTAGGGCTGTTAAAGTTAACGTGATAATAACGCAAATTTGTTTTAACGCCACTAATTTCTTTAACGCATTAACGCAACTTGTAACGCAATTTTTAGGTTTTAGCGGCTCAGTTTTAAAGCTAGAGTGAAGATACTGGTATCATATGAAACTAGAAAGCCTAATGACTCCACTGGTACCAAACATGTCATACTAGCTGGTCATGAAGGAGGTTAAATAACGCTCCAAACTTACAGTCATTTTGGCGAGGAAAAACTGTCATGGCCAATTTCAATCTTGTGTTATTCATGCTGTTCAACAGGTTGAAGGATTACATTCTCCAACGTGAGTTCAGACAGTTCTCCACCTCTTATAGGCTCAATTCACCTTCTCCTAACCTTTAAAACAAGACTGTTTATCTTAATCCAAGAAGAGCTGACATTCTACAGATACTCCATTTATAAAAGACACAGTTTGGGGTACATGGGTCCAACAAACACAGGACTTTTAACCAGGAGACCCGTGTTTGAGAGCGTTAGTGACGTTTGTGACAATTGTCACGTGTTTTTTATTGACGTTTGTGACGTCGTAGTTTCTGTACGGGTTTTACTTAGTTTACTTACTTATTTTAAGCCCAACCATGACGTTTTCCCTTAACTTAACTAAGTGGTTTTCTTGCCTGAACCTCATACGTGAAAACGCTAAAATGTCGTGGTATTTATACGCCTTCCTGTGAGATCGGGTTTCTGTAGCTGCTCATCTCTGCTGCTACATAAGCTGCTACTAACATAACACACCTGACTCTCCGTCAGTTGCATTCTGGGTAATGTAGGCAGCGTGTTTTGACAAGGAAGAGGAATGTGTGGAATAAAAGAGACGATATCTCTGGTTCTGCTGCATCGATTTAGATCCTTTTTTTTTTAACAACAATCATATTTCACCTATTCCCCCCCCCCCCCCCCAGAGGTCCTCGTCTGTTAAACACAAACATATAATTAGATTTAAATGACTGATGCTGTTGTTTTCTCTTGGAAACGTCTCCTGATTAAACCTTCCACCGCTGTGTTCAGCCAATATGTGACAGAACACCCAGTCAAATCACCAGGCTATTCCTCTCTCTCCGGCTCATTAGAACAGCTATTATTCCTCCATCATCTTCACACAATCCCAACCTCTTGCCTCCAAGACTTTAATAACTTCTCACAAATCTCACCTGTGGGTGTTGAGCACCTGCTGCCGTCTCATTGGCCCCCCGGGGTTGAGTTTATGGGCAGGAATATCGCTGCCGTCAGGTTTAAACCTGTGTAACGGCTGGCTCGGTGCCTCCGGAGCCGAGTTCAGCGGGAGCAACGGGAAATGAGGCGCTTCACTCCTCCGCAGCGATACGAGTCTTCATCACTGAGCTCAGATCAGTGTGTTGTTCCTCAGCAGGGCTCATATATATATATATATATATATATATACTATACTGTATATACAGTATATATACATATCAGTCTGTTGGAGGTAAATTACTGGTATGTTTCTGCAGCACTGACTTTGTGACATGATAGTTAGTTTACATTGAACGTGGTGTAATACTGGTCTATGGACGGAGTTGTTTTCAAGTCTTTTTGTGCACGTTGGCGTCAAGTCTCAAGTCATTCAAGACAAATCCAGAACAAGGGTCGAGTCATTTGCTTCAAGTCTTAAATGCAGTTATTTGATTTTAAGTCTCAAGTCATTTGACTGAAGCTTCAGGTCAAATCAAAAGTCAAGTCTTAAGTCTTTCAAGGCACTGAGTTGTTTTAAGTATTTTGGTGCAAGTCAGATTCAAGTCCCAAGTCCTATGAGACATGTCCAGATAAAGTCTCAAGTCATTTGATTTAAGTCTCAGGCCAAATTTCAATTAATCTGAGACAAGTCCGAGTCAAGTTTTTAGGTATTTTAGGGATTTTTATTAAGGAGTTTTAAGTATTTCAGTGCAAGTCTCAAGTCTTATGGGGCAAGTCCGAGACAAGTCATACGCTATTTGAGATAAACCCAAATCAAGTGTCTAGTTATTTAAGACTCAAGTTCAGTCTTAAATCAAGTCTCAAGTCATTTTACTGAAGCTACAGGTCAAGTCTTAAGTGATGTTAGTCTCAAGTCATTCGAGACAAGTGCAAGTCAAATCTTAAGTCATTTGAGTCTTGTAGTCTTTCAAGGCAAGTCCAAAATCAAGTGTCTAAAAGAACATAAACCCTAATTTTTAGTCCAAACTGAGATGTCCAAGTCTTTTGGGTCAAGTCTCAAGTCATTTGAGTCCAAATCCAGTTTCAAGTTTTAGTTAAGTTTCAAGTCTTTCAGAGCAAATCTCAAGTCAAGTTTTAAGACTTTTAGGGCAAAACGAGTCACTCGAGATGGTCACGACTCCAGTATTCTAAGCCCGAAGTACTTTTCCACGAAGTTTCCAGAAATCTTCATCGCCGAAGAGACGAAGTCTATTAACCGGAGAGTTGCGATCACACCAAAACAAAGTGTTGCATCATGGGAGTGCAGAGAACCTGTAAACGTTCTCTCCTTTGACTGAAAGTATCTGCAGCCATTTATACATCGTAATTACA
Organism: Sebastolobus alascanus; assembly: GCA_916701645.2. Classification (NCBI taxonomy): domain Eukaryota; kingdom Metazoa; phylum Chordata; class Actinopteri; order Perciformes; family Sebastidae; genus Sebastolobus; species Sebastolobus alascanus. The sequence goes on along the minus strand of CAKAOJ020000075.1, from coordinate 2,031,641 downwards.
TTTCACAGCCTCTGAAAGCTGTTAACGCCTCCGCTGTAGAGCCTCGACGTCGACAACATGGAAATACAATCCAGCAACAAACAGCTTCTGATAACTCGACAGCATTTTATAACCGGCGAGGTCTATTTCCATCCCCTCCTCCTCCGAGTCGCTCCCCGCTAGATGAACGAGGCGTTTAGGTGCCCGAGAGGTTTCGGGATTTATAGCAGCTCGCCGTCGCAGCGACCTTCCTCCCGTTCTCTCTCCCTCTCCTCACTCACAGCTCGGCCCACGCTGGTGGAAAAGTAGCTCCAGAGACGGAGGAGAGATGGTGATGGTGATGGAGGGAGAGGATGAGTGATAAGGGAGATAAATATTGAGTGACTGAGGGGGCGGAGGAGTTAGCAAATAAGTGAGGTGGAGAGAGGTAAATATAGAGCGAGCGAGGAGAGGAAAGCATAATGATTTCATAATAAATCCAAACTTGTAGAGTTCATTAAATATGATCGAAATGTTCTACAGCTCCTCTTCTGTTGCATGATTCAGTGATCTTTTATTGGATTATGTGATCTGCATTTATACCACAGAGGAAGTTGAGAGGAGAAAGCTGTCGTCTGTGAATGTAGAAAAACACTAAATGTCCAAAGGCTTGTGAGGAGATTATTATGATAGAAGTATCTGATGTCCATCCCCATGCTCTATTATGTCTCATAAGTTGTGGGTTGATACCGATTGTTACACACATTTGGTGCTAAATTTAACAATTTCTTACCACTGGAGAATTGATAAAAATGATCAATAATCCCTCCAAAATACCACATTAAGACACCTAGACCTTGAGGAACACCATAGAAAAAGACATGCTGCGATTTGGGATCAAAAACTTTTGACATTTTGGAGATTTCTGCAAGAATTGCATTTTTTGGCGATTGGATGGCGAGAACTTGTGTTGTGTAAACAGCTCTTATTGTCAATTTAGCTACGAAAGCCATCCATCCGCTGAATGCTCTAGGTCTCTAGTTTGATCCATCCATCCTCTGAATGCTCTAGATCTCTAGTTTGTGGCTGTAAAGTTTCACGAGGCTGTGATTATCCTAGAGGTCACCACAGGTCATTTTATACAGTGAGCTCAATGAAATGTCTCCTATGGGGACTAACATCATCACACATGAAGACAGTTGGGCTCATTGGATCCACAAGAGTCTCAGCTTTACAGTGATACACAATTTATGGAATTCAAGACTGTTAAGGGATCGTAAAGTGGGCATGTCTGTAAAGGGGAGACTCGTGGGTACCCATAGAACCCATTTTCATTCACATATCTGGAGGTCAGAGGTCAAGGGACCCGTTTGAAAATGGCCATGACAGTTTTTCCTCGTCAAAATTTAGCGTAACTTTGTAGCGTTATTTAGCGATCTTCCCGACAAGCTAGTATGACATGGTTGGTACCGATGGATTCATTAGGTTTTCTAGTTTCATATGATACCCGTATCGGACTTTTCTTCTGCCTTTCTTTTGGCCTTTGTCGGACATTTTTTGGACAAGTTTCAGACAGTTTTAGGACATTTTCAGACATTTATTAGACTTTTTTCAGAACTTTTTCAGACTTTTTTTTTACATTTTTTGGAAATTTTTTCGGACATTTTTGAGTTTTTGACAAAACCCTCACATATTTACATATCTTGAGGTCAGAGGTCAAAGGGACCCCTTCGAAATTGGCCATGACAGTTTTTGCTCGCCAAAATGTTGCGCAAGTTTGGAGCGTTATTTAACTTCCTTCATGACAAGCTAGTATGACATGGTTGGTATCGATGGATTCATCAGGTTTACTAGTTTCACGTGATATCAGTAAATACCCAATAATTTGAAAACTGAGCCCGCTACAACCTCCGAAAGACAAGTTTTAAGGGGTTAAACTACATTTTAATCTCGTCTTTTTTCGTCCAGGATATTGTGTGTTTGATATCGTCACCGTTGGTGTTTAATGCCGGTGGCGTCGTCTCGTCATCGTCTCGTCTTAGTCGTGGAAGAGGCAGCAGAGTTTAAAGGGAATCCTCAGCTAACAGCTAGAAGATGTTATTAGAGACAAAGAGAAAAAAGCTGAATGTGTGAACAAGACAAAAATTGAACAACTGAACATAAGAAAAAAGTCAATAAAGTCTGAGCAGGTGAAGACTAACAGTGAAGTCATTTTGTATATCATAAGAACAAGTCTGAATAAATGTTTTTTCACTCACTTAATCACTCAGGTGGAAAATGTTGTTGCCAATACAGAATAAACGGAGCTGGAAACACGTTGTGCCAAATATGCAAAGACGTGGGCTGACGATCAGACTGATGGATGTTCTGTTCTCAGAGCAGCAGCCTGAAAAACAAAGCACCTTTTTCATTTCTGGGAAAATATGCGTCCATCTCAAGCAACATCACGGCAACTCCGACTTCATGTTGATGGTTTATGACTGTAAGTTGGTTCATTGGAGCGTTGCCAAATGGTTATGGCATTTATATAATACCAATGTTATGATATAGCACCAACGACTGACCAAATTGCTCTGTAGCCGAGTTTATTAACCAGCTGGTGGAAAAGCGCCTAAATCACATTTCTCTTTTTGCGACATTTCAAAAGTTTTCACATCTTTTACCCAACGGACTCGGTACCGTTGTTCTCTTATTCACATTGTTATTGATATTATTTTTTAGTATCTACTTGATCATATTTCATTATTATAATAAAACTCCTCCATTTGGAGTCAAAGTTAAACAATTTAGTTGTTTTTTTATTGATTTTATACTGTGCACAATGGTAGAATGTGATGATGCACAGGGTAAATGTCATGGCCAAAGGCTCCATTGTGTGCACAAAACCTCCTGTAGTGGATATCAGGAGTATTTTAGAGCCAGATTCCCTTTCAAGAGGTAGAAAACCCATTTGGCACACTTTGGGTATCCAAACATACCCAATGGATAAACTGAGGGTATCAAAAAGTGTGCCGTCGCCATTTTGGTTTTTTGGCCGTCGCCATCTTGGTTTTTGGCCGTCGCCATCTTGGTTTTTGGCCGTCGCCATCTTGGTTTTTGTCCGTCTCCATCTTGGTTTTTGGCCGTCTCCATCTTGGTTTTTGGCCGTCTCCATCTTGTTTTTTTTGCCGTCGCCATCTTGGACTTTGGCCGTCGCCATCTTGGTTTTTGGCCATTGCCATCTTGTCGTCCATTTTTGGCCAAATGGAGAGTCCTCCTGGTCCTATCCTGACTAAAACCTTTATAGAATCTATGTGCTTTGTGTTATTTATATCAGCTTTGGCACAGTTGTAGTCAAGGAGTTGCTGAGTGAATTCAGTGGCGTCTCTGTGCATGGCATCATTGCTATAATGGTGTTATCCACTGTCTGATCTAGAAAACATTTTAGGCTGAGAGGATAAAAATGTAAATGTTTCCTTTGGTTCATCACAGTTTACTCAGGCATAGTAACAGTCACAATGTTACTGACACTGGGGATGAATTCTCTGAGGTCTTACCTATCCATAGAGACCAAGATCATGCAGATAGACCTGGTAGTCGTGGAGCTATTCTTGGTTTATTTTGGGATGTCTGTCTAGAAGAACCACACCTTCCAGCACCCTATAGGGCTGAAACACTTATGGCTTATGGAACTGCACAATATACTGAATTTACCAAGACAAGAAGAAAACATGGAAGAAGTTTTGAGTATGCATCGGGGAAATTAGGGATAAAGGTTTGCTTCTTTGCAGTATTTGTAAAGTGATCACCCAGAGAGGTTTTATTATTCTACGAGTGTTCAGCAGGTGAGAGCTGCAAAAGGCAGAATAAGTCTCCTGCTCCTCGGCTCTGACATTGCCGTTATACTGCAGTCGTTCTGCACCGTGTGGCAGTAAAAACCTGATTTGTTGCCCCTTTAAAATTGATTTGAAGGTCAGATGGAAGCGGCGGCGGAGACGGTAAACAGCGGGGACACAAACCGAGCGCCGGAGACACTGCCAGGAAAGTAAATGGCTTCATTTACTGGAGCCGCGGTCAGATATACACCGCTTCACTCTCCTGCTGCTGGAACTCAGTGTGTGTTTCATGGTCGCCTCTTGTCACTGTCTGTCTTCTGATTGGACGAAGTGTCACCTTCCTTTGTCCCTAATTGGACGACCAGAAAAAGTTGCGTTTCTCTCCTCGGTCGACCTCTGGAAATGTTCAGAGTAAATGACGAGCTGGAGATGAACTATGTGACATAATGTAATTAACGTTGTCTTTACTCGTTATCTGGGTGCACGTCGTCGATTAATTGCCCAGGCAACGGTAACCACGGCAACCAACGTGATGAGATGAGCCGACGGTTCTTCAATCGATGTTCTTTTTGTTTGTTTAAATTCCTCTCTCCCTTCCTCTGTCTGTCTGCAGAGCCGGGTTTGAACAGGATATCGAGGGCGACCACTCGTTTCACCCAGACAGCTGCCACGGTGAGATAAACTCAGCGTTTTACAGCCACAACACTGATGATAACAGTTGTAATATGAGGTGTAAACAGTGTAAAAGTCGGTGGATTGTAAAACTGCAGCAATGATACGGGCACAGTAAATGAGATGAATGAGATGGGGGGGGGGGATTTTAAGGAGGTAAATGTGTTTTTTTGTTCTGCAGAATGTGACTGTGGTTGTGATGTTTTTTTGTTCTGCAGCTGATGTGTTGGCGACCACACGTAACCAGGAGTCTGCAGCCGACTCCGCTTACGGTAAGAAACTCTTCTTATTACTGGTTTTATCCAAGTTAAACAGCAAAGAGTCATGGGAAAAAAGACAGAGAGAGATCTGTGTTCAAAGACATTTTTCAACCTCCGGGTCTGAAAAGTGAAGCTAAAGCTGAAGTGCCTTAAACCTGCATTCTCTCTCCCAGCCAGCAGGGGGCGACTCCTCTGGCTGTGTAGAAGTCTATGAGAAAATGAGCCTACTTCTCTCTTGATTTATTCCCTCAGTAAACATTGTAAACATGAGTTTATGGTCTCAATCACTAGTTTCAAGTCTTCTTCAAGACAGCATGATGTTCATTTAGTAAATTATGGTCCCATTTAGAGTCAGATAGACCATAAAGCAGGAGATGCTTTAGGGCGGGGCTACCTTGTGATTGACAGGTCGCTACCACGGCGTTGTCCGGTGTGGGAGTTGTCCGTGTTTTCGTCTTACAACTTTAACCCTTTCACAGTGTGTTTTCACTTCATCAAATTTTATTGTAACATTTTGGTTGCCTAAAAACATCTTATTCAGCGTTCAGTTGTACTTAGCTCCACCCTCTCTGGTTCTGGTTGCAAAGAACCAAGATGGCGACGACCAAAAACCAAGATGGTGACGACCAAAAACCAAGATGGTGACGACCAAAAACCAAGATGGTGACGACCAAAAACCATGATGGCGACGGCCAATAACTATTATGGAGATGGCCAAAAATCAAGATGGAGACGGCCAAAATGGTGATGGCCAAAAACCAAGATGGTGATGGCCAAAATGCCAAACTCCAGGCTTCAAAACCGTAGACCATAAACCGATGGGTGACGACATGGTGACTACGTCCACCTCTCATATACAGTCTATGTGTTTCACCCAATGAGACCATGGTGGAGCTGACTGATTCATTAGGAGTCTTTGTGTTTTTGTCCAATATTTTCTCTCTTTAAGCTCTGTTTTTGGTCTCCACCAACTCCTGAGGGAAAAATATCTGTCTCCACTATGTTCACCAGCTCGTCTCAAACTGTGAACCAAAACCATAAAGTTACAGACCGGACAGATAAACAATGAGCTGAAACTCACTATAACGCTCAGTAAAGTCGAGGGAGCTGCAGATTCGGCTGGTTTTTGGAGAGCGAGGAACTTCCTCGTCCCTGCCCGACCCCTCCGCTAACAAGCTGAAACTCACCCGGAAGAAATGCGGTTATTACCGCTCAATTGACTGGTGTTGATGTACAGTGGCCCCGTCGCTCGGTTTGACATCATTACCCTCCACTAGATTACAATCCAGCGGATCAAAGCGCCGCCTCGCCGAGCGGCCTGCTCCGTATTCACGGCCGCTTCCTGACTGTCAGGAGTCCTGCTTGTAAACCAGCAGAGGAATTGTCATTCACAGAGCGACAGCAGACCCATGCAGTGAATCCCATTACAGCTCTTTAAGCTGTTTTACTGTGATTAAAGCAGGAAGCAGAAACACAGATATGTGGTCTACTTGACGGTTCGTCAGGAACACTTGAAGTGAACTCGAGTGGCTGCAACACGTCAGCAGGTACAATAGATAAAGAGTTAGTAGGTGCACGGAGCAGGGTCACCACGCTCTGAAAAGGACTTTAAGAGGATTAAAAAAAAAAAATGAATGAGATAAATTAGTTGTTCTTTTTCACCAAAAAGCACTAATCCGTGTCTGAATGACGTCTTTTATCAGGCGTCTCTCTGAGCCTCTTCAAAGTCAATCACCGGCTTGCTTTGACTTTGTCATGTTTGGTTTGTTCTGCGTTGTTTCTGTCTGTATTTGTAGAGAGCTGCAGCTTCTAAACTAAACACACAGAGGTCCGTGGGAATTACGTTTTAAAGAGCGGCAGCGTCCTCGGAGCTTAGAGAGCGGCTCGCTTTGTATTCTGCCACGCAACTTAATTGCATTCACCTGGCATCTAAATGAGGTCCTATTAGACGACTAGAATAAAAGTACCTGATAAAAGAAGAGGAGAGAGGAGAGCTGCTGTCCTCGAGAAGAGAGACCACTCACATCTAGTGACCGTAAAACTACAACTAATATCCTTTTAATGCATTCAGCTTCAAATCATGTTAGACAATACAGCCGGTTAGACTGTTGTCAGTCTATTAAATATGTGTTATCAGTCACTATAAGCCCCATAGATGTGGGTCAGTAGGGGCATACTACACCCACTAGTAGGTTTTATCATATATTCACATGGTAGATCACCAAAAGAACCTAACTGTTTATTTGCCTAAACCTAAAGCAGTTGTAGTTTTGTTGGCTAAAACTAAAGAAGTTATAGCTTATACACGACTTGTACATTACTTTTAAGAAATGTTATCTTTATTTCAAAGCTTTGCTCCTTCTGCTGGTATGGTGTACTGTTTTTTGCTTATAGGCGAGATAAATGTGCTATTTTACCGTTTTATTTTATTCATTTACTGTTCATTACACTCTAATCTTACATTTTTTTGTGTTTTATTTGGTCATTGTTGAAAAACGCAAACCTCCATGTAAATAGATGACTCTTTGTTTGTATTTTATATGTCGCTGCTGTAGCTTCACCTCCACCTCTAATGTGCCTCTTTAATCACTGAAACAGCAGCAGGATGCGAGCGTACAGAGAGAGAGCCTGCAGTCACTTACAGGTTATAAAACAATGATTTAGTTTAATGTGAGTTTGCAGGCGGAGCACACCTCGCTGTGCAGCGATTAGCTCTGACTGACTGACGTGATTACAGGCACAGCGGATGTAAAGCAGCGGGAGACTCCGACGACGACGCCGGCGGATTAATTTCCATACTTCCACAGATTCACGGCTAATTGTATCGTGATTAACCACGTCATTGAAGTTTTACATTTTATTGACGCCTGCGGGGGTTACCCACAGAGTTAATAGCACCATAACACAATAAGAGCACTTATTGTTCACGCTTTTATTGTGAAACTTAAATATGGAGTGAATGGCGGTGGTGCAGCAGGCACTTCCTCCATGATGGCGTCTGAGGGATTGAGTCGGGCAGCCGGGCGTGAAGGACTCCCAACACAATCCGTGACGGATGTTTTTATCAAGCGTGCGCCTGTATCCGCCCGCCGCGTTACGCCAGAGTGGCTGCCGTTACCGTAATGACATCGTTTGGCGGGGAACTGTTCCCGTAATGACGTTTTCGCTGCAAATTGGTTATTTAATGCAGTGCGAGGGAGGGCCCCCCCCCCTGGGCTCCGTTTTGGCTCTGAATGGACATAAATTGGCCATTATGCTGCAGTGTGCCATTACAGGGTAGTTTTATATTGGATGAGAGTTGACATTGTGCAGAATGAGTTCTGCAAAATGCAAATGATGATGGTTCCTGGACGACATGAACGCCGTCTGTCTGTGACCTTTACATTACTTATTGTAATGCTGGCCGTCCGGGAAACGGAGTCTATTCTGCCGCTGAGCTCACGAGCGTCGGGGCGTATTAACGAACAATTAAAATGGGCTTCATGTTTCCTTACTGCCGGAAGCTTTTAGTAGAAGTCTGATGGAGGAGTTCCAGTGAGATTATTATAATATTATATTTATAACACTACACGTTCATTAATGTGCTCCCATTCAGACACCACCACATGTTGCTCCAGTTCACCCAGTTATTGCACATCTCTACAGTATTGTGTATATTTTATTCTGCCACTTCAAGAAGAAATGAATAAAGAAAATCATCAACATCTCAGATGACTTGTCATCCGATATACGTCGACAAAATGTTGTTTTGCAGTCCGTTTGTGCACCTGCTAATCTGAGCATCAGAACCGACCCGTTACCTGTAATTATCTCTAAATCAATTGTGGACCCGACGCAGTGACACGTGCACGACGCCTCCGTGTTTCTAAGCAGCAGCTGCACCAGAACAGCTGCCTGTTCACTGTCTGTCACGTTCTCTGTGTTGCTCCTCAACTATTTAACATGAAAATACGTTTCACAATATAGATAAATAGAAACTAGTTGGCTTAATTTTGAGTCCCCAAATCAGATTTTGGTGTCTTTGGGGTAGCGGGGAGACTCGTGGGTACCAATAGAACCCATTTTCATTCACATATCTGGAGGTCAGAGGTCAAGGGACCCCTTTGAAAATGGACATGACAGTTTTTCCTCGACAAAATTTAGCGTAAATTCTGAGCGTTATTTAACCTCCTTCACCAGATTATCCGACTGTAGTCTGTTACTATGGTGACGACAATGCCAAAAATATGGTCAGTGTTATTAGTGAAGAAGGATCAAGTCCATAAATACAGCAATTTGTGCAGATTATTTTATCTTTTAACTTCCTTTGTGACAAACTAGTATGACATGGTTGGTACCGATGGATTCATCAGGTTTCATACGATCCCAGGATCTTTACTACAACCTAAAAATTGCAAGTTGCGTAAAAGAAATTAGTGGCGTTAAAACAAATTTTGTGTTAACACGTTATTATCACGTTAACTTTGACAGCTCTAATACTAATGTGTACGTACAGTTGCAGACATAAGTTTACTTCAACTGAAGGGACATTTATGTCGTAGTATTTCTGACATTTTGTGCTTTTTCTGTGACAGAATGATTGTGAAATCTTCTTCTTCTCTTCGTCACCTAAAAAACAAATAAATCTGGAGACTTTTATAAATAAAGTATCTGTAGAATGTCGGCTCTTCTGGGATTAAGATAAACAGTCTTGTTTTAAAGGTTATGAGAAGGTTTATTGAGCCTATAAGAGGTGGAGAACTGTCTGAACTCAGGGAGGAGAATTTAATCCTTCAACCTGTTTAACAGCATGAATATCACAAAGATTCACATCAAAGATTCACTCTGATCCCTCCAGTTTCACTGTAAGTCAGAGTTACATGAAAGAGATGTGAACGTGAGTGTAGCTGTTAACCTCCGTCGGACGCTGAGCTCCTCTGGGTGTTCTGACGACGCCGAGACTCACATCACATTCAACACAACAGCTTCTTCTGTTTTTGACGACATGAAAGTGAGACGCTGACTTTTAACACCGTACTTAACAGCTCCAACGCCGTCTAATTGAAGCGTTAAGCATCTTATCACTCAAAAGCAACAGTCGTCGTGACATTTAAATTAAATGTACGCACCGTTTCAAATCGGACGCGTCCTCCTCCAAACATTCAGAATGGACTTCCTCCAGACATGAAACTCATTTTCATTTCATTGGATTTGAGGCAAACTGGAAGTAAAAATCAGCCAAAATCAGCAACCTGTCTCCTGGAAATCATGTTTCTATGCAATACGTGTGAATACGTTTTAAAGGAAACATAATGCCGACTGGATTATGTTTTATATTAACATAAAATGTTAATTATCATATCTGACAAGTCGCAAAAATTTAAAATGTTCACCGACAACTGAAGCTGTCAAAGTTTAAGCAATAATTACGCATGAAATTTCTTTTAATTTCTTTAATGCAACTTGTGATTTTTAGGTTGCAGCGGCTCAGTTTGATATAAATCAGAGCCATCATTTCTTGGTGCTTTTAGAAACGCCGTTCAGTCTCAACCTAACAGGAGCAGAGGTTTGATATTCAGCTGCAGAGCCTTTAGTGAAATGGACATGTGGCATTTTGGAGAGCAGCTCTTTAGGACCGACCGAGGTGAGGAGGACACTCACCTCCTGCTTTTATTCTTCATGTCCGTCCAGCAGAGAGGAGGATGTAATGGAGACGTCCTAACCTCCTCCACTGAGCTGCAGCTTCTCCTCACTCAGAAACACACACTTATGAATGCAGCTCGTGCTTTTACCGACGCACGCACGCACGCACGCACGCACGCACGCACGCACGCACGCACGCACGCACGCACGCACGCACGCACGCACGCACGCACACCGCCTCAGAGCTGACATTTCTGCTCCGTCATCTATCTGGATCTCAAGGTCTCCGGCACACAGGGGGGGAAATGCAGCTTTTTAATGTGTGTGTGTGTGTGTGTGTGTGTGCGTGCGTGCGTGTGCTCGGCTGCTCCCACGCCACTTTGAGCTACAGGAAAGATGGAACGTGTTAAAACTGACTGAATAATGAATTCATACGTCTAAATCTTCAACAGGTAATATCGGCTCTGTCTCTTATTTAAATTACATTTAAATAAAACTAAACTGTTTTCCCTGTTGACTTTGTGGAGACAAACATTCATCTTTTTTCTGGATTACGTTCAGAGGCAACACTTTTTTGAGGTGTTGAACACAGTAAGCGTGTAAATGTGCAAATTCTGAAGCAAACTGAATATTAAAGTGAGACGAATGCTTTCTAAACAACATTAAAGGTGCAATCAGTGATGTTTTACTGACTGTTTCTGCACATGAATGTTTCCTCAAAGGCTGCTGGGATGTCAAGCTACTGGTGGGAAAAACTCCACTGCAGGTTTTTACCTGCATAGAGAAATACTTGTTTTAGCCAGCGCCAAAATGATAAGAATTGAGATTAAAAAATAGCAATTTATGAATGTGTTTTAAGAAATGTAACAGCCACCTCACTCATGGTTAAAACTATAAACAAGCACATAAATGACAACATGAGCCACCTGAACAGACTCATTACGAACACTAATAAGAGTAACATTGCATTTTGGAACATAAAAAAGCAAACTTAAACGGTAGCACTTTATAATAACTAGGGCTGTTAATCGATTAAAATATTTAATCTCGATTAATCTCACAGTTTTTATCTGTTCTAAATGTACCTTAAAGGGAGATTAGACAAGTATTTAATCCTCTTATCAACATGGGAGTGGACAATAATGCTGCTTTTTGCAAATGTATGTACAGTATACATTTATTATTGGAAATCAATTAACAACACAAAACAATGACAGATATTGTCCAGAAACCCTCACAGGTTGTACATTTAGCATAAAACAATATGCTCAGATCATAACATGGCAAACTGCAGCCCAGCAGGCAACAACAGCTGTCAGTGTGTCAGTGTGCTGACTTGATTATGTCCACAATAATGTCCAAAAAGTCTGAAAAATATTTTAAAAAAGACTTAAAAATGTAAAAAAAAAAAAAAAAAAAAGTTCCAAAAAAAATTTGAAAAAAAAAAAAAGTCTGAAAAATGTAAAAGGAAAAAATAAAAAAAAAGTTCGAAAAATGTCCCCCCAAAAAGTCTGAAAAATGTGAAAAAAAAAAAAATTCTGAAAAATCTCCCAAAAAAGTCAGAAATTTGTCCAAAAAATGTTAAAAAAAAAAAAATCCAAAATAGTCCCAAAAAGTATGAAAAATGTAAAAAATAAAAAAAAAAATTTGAATAATGTCCAAAAAAAACTTGAAGAATGTCAAAAGAAAGTAAAAAAAATATATATATATCTGAAAAATGTCCAAAAAATGTAAAAAAAAAACAAATGTCAAAAAATGTCCCAAAAAAAGTCTGAAAATGTCCGAAAAATGTAAAAAAAAAAAGTTTGAATAATGTCGAAATTTTTTTTTAAAAAAAGTCCGAAAATGTAAAAAAAAAATAAAAAAAGTTCCAAAAAAAGTTTGAAAAATGAAAAAAAAAAAAAAAAAATCAAGAAATATATTGTCCAGAAACCCTCACAGGTACTGCATTTAGCAACAAATCATAACATGGCAAACTGCAGCACAACAGGTAACAACAGCTGTCAGTGTGTCAGTGTGCTGTGCTATGACTTGCCCCAAACTGCATGTGATTATCATAAAGTGGGCATGTCTGTAAAGGGGAGACTCGTGGGTACCCATAGAACCCATTTACATTCACTGATCTGGAGGTCAGAGGTCAAGGGACCCCTTCGAAGATGGACATGACAGTTTTTCCTCGCCAAAACGTAGTGTAAATTTGGAGCGTTATTTAACCTCCTTCACCAGATTATCCGACTGTAGTCTGTTACTATGGTGACGACAATGCCAAAAATATGGTCAGTGTTATTAGTGGAGAAGGATCAAGTCCATAAATACAGCGATTTTTGCGGATTATTTTATCTTTTAACCTCATCTGTTAAAGCTAGTATGACATGGTTGGTACCGATGGATTCATCAGGTTTTTGTAGTTTCATATGATACCAGTATCTTCACTCTAGCTTTAAAACTGAGCCGCTACAACCGCTGACAGATCGATTGTGTCAATGCGTTAAATAAATTAGTGGCGTTAAAACGAATTTGTGTTAACTTGTTATTATCGCGTTAACTTTGACAGCCCTTGTACTCAAGTAACGCCACTTCTGTAGTTATTATAATCCAAAACGTTATCTTTTCTAACTAAGTTGTTTCCTGTGAAGACGGAGAGGCGGTGAGGCGTCAACCAATCACATGTTTTTGTTTCACCCTGTTCCGTTAGCCAGTTCCAAGTACTATTTAACAGCATAACTACGTCAACGAGCTCTTGAGCAACACTTGACAATGTACTTGGCTGTTTGGTTGCCTTTTTATCGCTCGTAGTGTGAACATAACATAACTTGTATGTGTGGTTGTGGGTTTTCTGTTCATGTTCTGGATCAGTGGGACTCTGCAGCTCAGGAACACCTCGGCCAACAGTCTTTATCTCTGCGGTAGAAACCAACCAGCTCACTTTCAGCTTTCCACTCTCCATAAGAGACCGTCTCCTAATTACAGAGTGTATAACAGAGAGACAAAGAGTGTGATTACACTGTACCAGTGTTTCTGATGTGCATGAGAACAAAAACAAGAGTGTGTGTGTGTGTGTGTGTGTGTGTGTGTGTGTGTGTGTGTGTGTGTGTGTGATCATGTGTGTACCAATTGCTTGGCGAGAGATTTTATGAGTGTGTCTTTGCGTGTTACCGTGTGTGTTTGTGTGTGTGTGTTCGTCAGCGAGCAGGCAAAAGAGCCATCACAGTGTGTTAAAGTGTTTTTTAATGAGCTGGAGCTCTTACAAGTGGACTGAGTGTGTTTGGTGGCTCCTGCAGAACATAACGGGGATATGAGGGTGAGGAAGCAGCCAAAAGCAGTTGTGTTGAAGCTAATTATCTTCATCTCCTCCCGGCGGCGCTCCGGCAAAATGAGGCGAAGAATGAAAGCAGCTTCTCTGCGTGAGTTTCAGCCGGTTGTTGTTTACGAGCCTCCAGCCTGGCAGAAGATGATGATGAAGATAATGGGGGGGGGGACATATTGTTCATGGTGAGGCTACAAATAAAACAGAGCAGGGGGTGAACACGGGGGGTTACCACTTTATTAGGTACTCATGTAGAAGTTCTACCAGTAGTTTACCAGTTATATCAGTAGTTTACCAGTTCTACCAGTAGTGTATAAGTTCCACTCATGGTTTAAAACGTCTACCAGCAGTCTATAAGTTGTACTAGTACTACTACCCATAGTTTATTCATGCTGCCAGCAGTTTATAAGTTCTAACAGTAGATTTCAAGTTCTACTAGTTGTTTACAAGTTCTACCAGTAGATTACAAGTTCTACTAGTTGTTTACAAGTTCTACCAGTAGATTACCATTTCTACCAGTAGTTTACAAGTTCTACCAGTAGATTACAAGTTCTACTAGTCGTTTACAAGTTCTACTAGTAGATTACAAGTTCTACTAGTCGTTTACAAGTTATACTAGTAGATTACAAGTTCTACCAGTCGTTTACAAGTTCTACCAGTAGTTTACATGTTCTACCAGTAGTATACAAGTTTTACTAGTAGTTTACAAGTTCTATCAGTAGTTTACAAGTTCTACCAGTAGTATACAAGTTTTACTAGCAGTTTACAAGTTATATCAGTAGTTTACAAGTTCTAACAGTAGCTAACAAGTTCTACCAGTAGTTTACAAGTTCTACTAGTAGTTTATAAGCTCTACGAGTAGCTTACAAGTTCTACCAGTAGTTTACAAGTTCTACTAGTAATTTACAAGTTCTAACAGTAGCTTACAAGTTCTACGAGTAGTTTACAAGTTCTACTAGTAATTTACAAGTTCTAACAGTAGCTTACAAGTTTTACCAGTAGCTTGCAAGTTCTACCAGTACTTTACAAGTTCTACTAGTAGTTTACAAGTTCTATCAGTAGTTTATAAGTTCTACTTGTAGTTTACAAGTTCTACCTGTAGTTTACATATTATATCAGTAGTTTACAAGTTCTACCAGTAGTTTACATATTATATCAGTAGTTTACAAGTTCTACCAGTAGTTTATATGTACTAACGGTAGTTTACAAGTTCTACCAGTAGTTTACATGTTCTACTAGTAGTTTGCATGTTCTACTAGTAGTTTACAAGTTCTACCAGTAGATTACAAGTTCTACTAGTAGATCACAAGGTCTACTAGTCGTTTACAAGTTCTGCCAGTAGTTTACATGTTCTACTAGTAGTTTGCATGTTCTACTAGTAGTTTACAAGTTCTACCAGTAGCTTACAAGTTCTACCAGTAGATTACAAGTTTTACTAGTAGTTTACAAGTTCTACCAGTAGCTTACAAGTTCTACCAGTAGTTTATAAGTTCTACTAGTAGTTTACATATTCTATCAGTAGTTTACAAGTTCTAACAGCAGTTTATATGTACTACCAGTAGTTTACATGGTCTACCAGTAGTTTACATGGTCTACCAGTAGTTTACATGTTCTACGAGTAGTTTACAAGTTCTACCAGTAACTTACAAGTTCTACCAGTCGTTCACAAGTTGTACCAGTAGCTTAAACGTTCTATCAGTAGTTTATGGGTTCTGTCAGCAATACATATGTTCTACCTGTGCGTTACAATTTCCACCAGTTTACAAGTACAAGTTTACGTATGCTACCCAGTAGTTTACAAGTTCTGCCAGTAGTATATGACTTCCTCGAGTAGTTTAAAAACTCTACCAGTAGTTTGGAAGTTGTACCATTTTGCCTCCCCGTACTAGAGCAGGATCTTCTTCTACAGTTACTGGTGTGATCTCTCTGCTACACGAGCGACGTAACACTCAATACTACAACAACTTTTATAGTTGTATTATTCTTTCTTCCAATGCTAATGCTAATATGTGTAGCTAATGTTAGCTAAATCACATGAGCTGGTAACAGTGCAGTAATTTAGTACACTTGTGCTGTAATGGTGCAAGGTATTCTGCAGGTCACTTCCACGTCGTTCAGGTAATCAATACTTTGCATGATTATTGATTTTAACCGCTACGCTGCTAACGGACTGATGTGACCCGTCGCCTCCAGCTGGTTATATGAGATCTGTCTGATTGCTTCCAGCGCTGTTGGAGAGCTTGTGATTGGACGAGTGGGCACCTGTGTGAGGGAGCATTTTCTCTGCTGTCTCTCTGCTGACCTTCCCTCATCAGTCTTCATTTACTCAGCAAATCAAGAGTGTGCATTGCCTGTGGCTCACACACACACACACACACACACACACACACACACACACACACACATTGATTGACCCGGTCGATAAAAACACAATATGGAGCTCAGTGGGAATCAATCAACAACAAGGAAGCACTCAGTCTGAGGTGTTTCTCCCTGTCTGATACCTGTGTGTGTGTTAGAGGGAGAGAAGATGGTTACCTTACTGTGTAATAAGTGTATGATTAAACTGGTCTGATACTCAGAGAATTTAAAGCTCTTCTGGTTGAAACTTGTCACAGAAAGACAAAATAAAAATGGCTGTTTTTTTTGTCCAGGCTGTTGAGAAACCAGGACAAAGAAAAAGATGAGTTAACAGGCCGGACATACACCAGTTGGTGCAGTTTCCTTCCTTCATTGTTATATTGAGTTTGCCGGAGACGATGCACAGAAGTGTTGGGTGGATGGATACACTGCCTGGTTCTGTCAAAGGTTTCTGCCCGTTAAAGGGAAGTTTTTTGTTGTCACTGTCGCACCTAGTGCACGCTCTCTTGTTGGGTCTCTAAATTTTAGAGTACGGTCTAGACCTGCTCTATATGAAAAGCATCTTCGAGATAACTTCTGTCATGATTTGACGCTTTATAAAAATACATTGAATTGAACGTTTGGTAAAGATATATTTCTAGCACGTTTAACTCCCCTTAAAACCACAAACTGTTTTGTTTCCGTTCAGTTTGTTTGTGCATTAAAGCTGGGGTCTGCGATCTTGGAAAACTAGCATAATTTGAAAGTCGCATCGCCTCAGGAGCTCCGTCTAAGCCCCCCCCTCCCCTCGAAACTCCTTATAAGGCAACGCCCCCCACACACATGCACGAGCACCGCCGCATCGTAACTACTTCACATTTTTCGTAGCTATTTCATCACTAAATTCACTTCTGAAAAATGTTGAGGCGAGAAATCAACGGTGTAGATTTAGAATATTGACAGTTTTACGATGTTAGATGGCGAATCAAACATTTTCTCCACTGTTGTCGGAGTTTAGAAGCTCCACAAACTGCCGGCACAGCTAGCTAGCTCCTGCCGGGATCGCCACCTCTCCACCCGGGCATTCACTCACACAGACCCCGCTCTGAGCTGGAGCTCTCTCAAGAGACCGGTCTCGTAGACGAGGGGTTTTATTTCCTTGTTGACGGAGGGGGGGGCGGGGGGGGGCAGCAGCTCGCCGGAGAGCCGGCCACAGAGCAGCAGAGAGGGGAGGGAAAGAGAGAGATACCTGCTGAGACAACAGTCTCAGCAACTCGTTTGTTTCTGTAACTGAAAAAGCAGTTTGAGTAACGTAAATTTTGTTCGGCAATGTTTTCTATCCGCCGTCTCCCCTCGTTGATAATCCTGTTTGTCTGACTTCACTTTGAGCTGTTAGAATAAATAGTTTAAATCTGCAGTATCTTATAAAGTAAACTAACAGAACATAAACAACTAAATCAAAGTTGTATTTTTCGATAATATGGTAATAGTGGTACGAGTTCGTTCTCGTTGTCCGGTGTTTTAAGAGCTGAGTTTTCTCTTCCACTCTCCAGTGAACGTGCGGCGGACACGCGCTTTGAGTTCACGCTGGTGCACGCTGAGGCTAGAGTACGAGCAGGGAGGCAGGGAGGCTTCTGATTGGTTCCTTACAACCGGGACCATTTTTACTGACTGGTAGACGTTTTTACAGGATTACAGCAGCTACAGATGACGGATCTTTTCCGGTCTTTTTTCAGTGCTCATAAGAAACGGATTGCTGTCGGGGTGTAAAGACCATTTCAACCAATATAACAAAAAGTGTATACTGGATAAATCGCAGACCCCATCTTTAAACAACATGAGATACAGCGTGTTAATCAGAGATCTTTAGATCTGTAGATGGAGCCAGGCTAGCTGTACCCCCCTTGCTTCCAGTCTTTATGCTAAGCTAGGCTAACCACATCCTGACTCCAGCTTCAAACCCAAAACCTTTGACACAGTTGTCGCTTTCCATTCATAATAAACTGCTTTTTAATTTAAGGTGAAAACGTGTTATATATGTATTAGATTAAAATATTTAATCCCATGATTGTCCATAGAAAATCACAATTCTGTTCAAAATGTAATTTAAGGGAGATTAGTCAAGTATTTAATACCCTTATCAACATGGGAGTGGACAAATATGCTGCTTTATGCAAACTTATGTAAATATGTATTATTGGGAATCAATAAACAACACAAAACAATGACAGATATTGTCCTGAAACCCTCACAGGTATTGCATTTAGCATAAAACAATATGTTCAAATCACAAGTTATGTTAATGCGTTAAAGAAATTAGTGGCGTTAAAATGAATTTGCGTTAACGCGTTATTATCACGTTAACTTTGACAGCCCTAATATAAATATATAATATATATATAAGTTATGCACGAGCAGCGGTATTCATGTTTTAAATGTAGCTCTGTGATAAATATAAGGAAAATGCCGTCGTTTAAAAACTTCACATCATCGCCATCAGAGTTGAAACCTCTTTTCCTGTTTCCCCGAGCGACCGTTGCATTTCTTAAATTACCGTCTCCGACGTGAACTCCAAAGAGAACATTTTACACACACTTAAACACTCTTTCTCTCCGAACAGCCCAGAACAAAACCATTATGAAGTTAAGTGAATTTCCACCTCTGAGTGCGTTTAATGCTTTTTTTCCCTCAGCTCCCATTAATGTGCATCTGGATAATGTAGAGACTAAATGGCAGCTTTTAAGCTTAAACTAAAAGTCTGCTGCAGGCGCGTAGGGTAATGCACACACACACACACACACACACACACACACACACACACACACACACACATGCATGCAGAGAAGAGTGTGTAAAAGTTGTGCTCATGAACACTTCTCAGTCAGAATAATTTGAATACTGTATTAAATGTTCCGATGAACACGCTGTTGATGCCACTAAGGGAGCGTTACAGTTAGATGTGCTGGTCATTATCACCATGACAACATAATGTCAGAGGAAACATGTTTATCGCATATAGAATCTCATTTTAATGTCATGTTATTGGCACATGTAATTTATGAAATGTGAGATTTAACATTAATTTCAGAATAATATCACATGTACAACACTTTATATACATTATACATGTAATAATCTTACACATATTGTGGTTTTGCATGCTATTTTAAGGCCAACTTAAAACATTAATAAATCTAGAATATACAGTCAACATTAATTACTTGAACAACGGTAAAACATCTGCTGACAAGATTAACTTAGATATAAATTGATATTTCAATAGTACTCTGGTTATATTAGGGCTGTCAAAGTTTACGTGATAACGCATTTACACAAATTTGTTTTAACGGCACTAATTTCTTTAATGTAATTTGCGATTTTTAGGTTGTAGCGGCTCAGTTTTAAAGCTAGAGTGAAGATTCTGGTGTCATAGTAAACTAGAAAACCTGATGAATCCATCGGTACCAACCATGTCATACTAGCTTGTCGGGATGGATGGATCAAACTAGAGACCTAGAGCATTCAGAGGATGGATGGATCAAACTAGAGACTTAGAGCATTCAGAGGATGGATGGATCAAACTAGAGACCTAGAGCATTCAGAGGATGGATGGATCAAACTAGAGACTTAGAGCATTCAGAGGATGGATGGATCAAACTAGAGACTTAGAGCATTCAGAGGATGGATGGATCAAACTAGAGACCTAGAGCATTCAGAGGATGGATGGTTCAAACCAGAGACCTAGAGCATTCAGAGGATGGATGGTTCAAACTAGAGACCTAGAGCATTCAGAGGATGGATGGATCAAACTAGAGACCTAGAGCATTCAGAGGATGGATGGATCAAACTAGAGACCTAGAGCATTCAGAGGATGGATGGATCAAACTAGAGACCTAGAGCATTCAGAGGATGGATGGATCAAACTAGAGACCTAGAGCATTCAGAGGATGGATGGATCAAACTAGAGACCTAGAGCATTCAGAGGATGGATGGATCAAACTAGAGACCTAGAGCATTCAGAGGATGGATGGCTTTCCTAGCTAGATTGACAATGAGGGGGTTTCTGAGCAGTTTACAAATCACAAGTTCTCGCCATCAAATCGGCGAAAAATGTTGCAGAAATCTCCAAATGTCCAAAGTTTTTGATCCCAAATCACAGCAGGTCTTTTTCTATGGTGTTCCTCAAGGTCTTGGTGTCTTAATGTGGTATTTTGGAGGGATTATTGATCATTTTTATCAATTCTCCAGTGGAAAAAAATTGTTAAATTTAGCACCAAATCTGCGTAACAAATGGTATCAACCCCCAAATTGCTGCAACAACACTTGAGACATAATAGAGCATGGGGATGGACATCATATACTTCTATCATCATGTTCTAAACCCTTATACACTTTTATAATTTATTTTAGTTAATTAATTATTGTTTATTTCGGATTTATGTCTAGAACAACTTGACACACAGTGCTGAGCTGCATCTCAAATTTAATCTTCAGGTTCCCAGCTTTCAGATGATGTACACCACTTCTATGTGACATCTACTGTTGACCTGCTATCTCCCCCTAAAGACCCCCTGTACCCCCCTAAAAAAAAGACAAAAACAGGTCTATTGTGTGTCCAGTTCAGTATCTGCTGTACACAGTTTCTCTTAACACAGATTTGAGGTTGAGGTCTTACATTTTGAGTATGTTTTGGGGCGTGGGTTGCTTGGGCAAAAAAATGGTGGCGAGCAAAAAACTCAACGTTCTGGTTTCAAAATGTTCCTGCAGAATGTTGGGTTTGGTTCTCGAAGTTTCTTCTGGTTCAGTTTTGGCGGCTCAATGTGCTGTTTTTTTAAAAATTGTTTGTCACCCAGAGATGGAGAAGCAAACGACTTCACAAATCCTCTGCTGCTGAACCCATCAGGCCTCGGGGCAGTTCGATGTTGAATCACAGAATAAAACACATTTAAACATCCTGATGACAACGCCAAGAATACCGCCATTACAAGGTCGAGAGAACAGTCCATTAACACTACTGAGAGAGCGTTTAGTGGCACTTCCCTTCCCATTATCATCATCATCATCATCATCATCATCATAATTATCACCACATCAGGGTTTAATGTGGAGCTTAATCGCACTAAACCGTCTTCCAATGGGAACACAACGAGTTCCCAGTAACGCTAACTGGGTGGAGTGAGATTAACTTTTATTCTCATAATTTTTTTTACTTCAAAACAACAGAAAACTCACATTTCTGAGGGTTCCTGAATGCCTCTTTTGTCCTTCAGTCGGAGGACTTTGGTTCAAGCATCTGTTCAGCTGCTGGCTGCAGTAATTACACACCTGACCATCACCTGCAAGTCGATCTCCGTCTGAGCTGAGACGTCCTTCTCAAGGTTTCCTCCTCTTCTTTCCCTCTTAATGAGGATTTTTAGGAGACGTTACCTCGATCCTGTGAGAGCTGTGGAGACCTTTGACATTAATAAACCAGACTGTCAGCAAGCAGCTGCCCTGATGAAGTGTCCTCGGGCAGGACACTGAATCATCCATCTATCAAGGTGTTTGTTTGTTGTATGATGGGAGACAAAGATGCTTGAAAGATAAGTTAAGTGAAAATATATCTCTGTCCGCTACATGACTTGCGGTATAAATCTGTCTTCAGAAGCAACAAATTGAAGGTGCAGATAAAGGATGTTGTCCTGCCGATAGTGGCGTCTGATCAGAAAACACTTCTGCGTGTCGCTCTAGAGGGCTCAAATGAGATGTTCTCACCATCACATCCTGTGTGTCCTTATAGGGTAATTTAACAACCCTGATATCTGCAACGTCATTTTGCCTCGTCAAAACTCTAATTCAAGATATCCCTACTTCTATTCTGACTAGTCAAAACTCTAATTTTAGATTTCCGTAATTATATTTTGACTAGTAAGATTTAAACTACTTTTGCCATTCATGTGTATGGGGTTTTTCATTACGGATATCCACAATTAAGTTACGGATATCCATTATTCGCATTACGGATATCCGCAACTGAATTCTGACTAGTCGTAATTCCAGATTCAGATATCTTTAAATCCCCATCAATTGAAGATATCTACATTGTCCTACATTGTTAATTATTAACATCCCTTATATTTATAACATGTATTCGCCTTAAATTAAAAAGCTGTTTATTACGAATGAAAAGCGACAGCTCAGTCAGATTGTGGTTAGCCTAGCTTAGCATAAAGACTGGAAGCAGGGGGGAACAGCTAGCCAACAGTTTGTGGATTTAAGGGGAGTTATGTGCTAGAACTATATCTTGACCAACAACAGTGTATCCATCCGCCCAGCGCTTCTGTGCATCGTCTCCCGGTAACCTCTATGTAGCAGTATACCTGTGAGGGTTTCATATCAGCAGCATAAAATGGTCTTTAAATTACATTAATATTGTTTATCGCAAGTATTTCTGGGACAATATATCGTCCAAAAAAAGGATTTATCGTAACAGGCCTAATAATTGGTGCCTTCTAAGTACACTCAGCCGTGATGTTTGTCACAGAAGAGACAAAGAAAGGGACTTTCTCGGGTAAAATAAGCCCCGCCCACACCGTTTGATTGACGGGTGACCTCTGGGAGGTGCAGTGTAGACACCTGTGTGAGGAGCACCTGGAGATTATATTAACATAGAAAAAGGCGGCAGTGTGGTGAGGAGGTGAGCAGCGGCGTTTTCCAGCCTGTTGGTTCACCTGCTGCAGAGAAACAGCTTCATTCTTATTCATCACACACACCTGTGTGTCAGGTGTGTGTGTGTGTGTGTGTGTGTGTGTGTGTGTGTCAGATGTGACCTTTAAAGTGAGGGGATAGTGTGTGTTACCAACATTTTCGGTGGCGAAGCGAAAAAGTCAAACTTGACAAGGTCTCTCCTTTTTCCTCGCTCGCTCTCCACACTTTCATTTTCATTTCTAACATTTTTTTCTCTCTCTCTCTCCCTTAATCCGTGTCTGTCATCTCTCTCTCTCTCTCTCTCTCTCTCTCTCTCTCCTTCATCTCGTTGTCATTTCTTTTCTCTCTCGCCCTCATTGCTCTCTCTCTGTCACTGGCGTCTGCCTTCATGTGAATACCAATGGATCTTGTGGAGAACGAGTGGGCGAGAGAGCACTAGAGAGAGAGAGAGAGAGGGAGAGAGAGAGCATGCTAATAGGGTAGAAGTTTCTGGAGCTTGACTTCAGTGTGTGGAGCGTCTGCCTCGGCCTTAAAGCCACAGCTCACTTTTAACAGAAAGTGTTACAGTCCGTGTTTGATGTTGTTTGACCTTCAGTTCAGTATTTATTTTATACTTGTACATAATAGAAAGATGTGTCAGTGACAACAACTCATCAGATAAAAGCATCTTGACGTTCGACAACCAATCGAATGACAACATGTGACAGTGACAACCGTCAATAGCAACGGAGGAAGTAATGTGACGTTGTTGGAGCACAGCCATCCTCTAATGGAGGAGGTCAGGGTGGATGGTTGGATCAATATGTCCCCAATCACTTCTATTGAACAACTATGAACTTACTCTTTAAGGCTGGAGCTGGTTGTAGATGTTTGAATTTCCATTTCTTCATCTCGGAGCACCTGAAGGACTTTTTATTACCGATTGGCACAGCAAGTCCACGAATAGAGTGCTGCAGGAAATGAGTTATTATTTTAGCAGATATGAAGCTTTGTATGCTTATGATGTTTTCTAATGCACATGTAATGGTTTTAGGGTTTTACACGGGTTTCTGACGAGGTTATGATTTGGTCTGTTTTTTATTGGAAACCGGAAATCTGATCTGGCAACACTGGATGAGCTCTGCCTGGTTTCCTCCTGATGTAACGCAGTTCAATCTTGGTTTCATGAGACCAGTTAATCTTTTTGTTTGTTTGTTTTTGCAAACTCCAGCCTCTCTAATGCACTGTCAAATATACTAAGTTGGCTTTACTTAAAAAAAAAAAGTATGCAAACTCATTGCCTCAGAAAAATTAAGTTACGTAAACTAACTATGGTGAGTTACGATAACTTGTTTATTCTGTTGTGCTGTTGTGCTTTACTTATATTAAGTAGTAAAACTAACTAATTTTGTTTAAGTTCATGTAACTCAAAATCCATGCTTTGTGATAACTTATTTTTTCTTTATTTTGTGTGCACTGCTTCATACCAATTAAACCCAACTTAAATCAATCAGTAACCACAACTTATAGTTCTACTCACTCGTAATTTTTCAGGTTCACTTAAATAAATTAAACTAATTTCCCTTAGCTGAACAATAACAATTAAACCAACACTTAATAATCGAGCAATAAACACATTGTGTAAACTAAAATAATCCCCCAAAAAACAATGTATTGAAAGCTACGTTACAACATTTATTCACAAATGCCAAAAAAGCCATTCAACCATTGTATATTGGACAGATCTGGGCTGAACAATAAACAAGTACGGGTACAGAACTCGGAAACTATTTAACTTAGGAACTTCAAATTTGGTCTGATGGTTGACAGTGTGGTCTATTGTGCCTTTTGGGGGTTAGAAGTCCAGGGTGCTCAACATTTTTAAAATTTTGGCCAAAAACTGTGATTTTTTCAACTTAAATTTGAGTAGAACTCGTTCCATTAGTTCCAAAAGGGTGAAACCTTTGACCCTACTTGAGAGGGTTTATCTTGATGAAAACGTGTAAATATCATAAACGTTTATCTTATTTTCTGCAGTAATCCAGAACCCAATGGAACGATCCCATTGGCTGTTAGTGGGGGGAACCAGGGCGATGCTAACTTCCTGTTGGACTACAGAAATACACTCTATTTGGAGATCGATAAGCGTGACGTAACCGAGGCATTTCATTTGTCTTTTTTACCGAATCTGGTTTCAATGCTTCATTTGTTGATTTTCTAAGACAGGAAGTACATACGCATCGATTTGAGTTAATGAAGAAGAAAGAAGACTGAAAGCAAGACGGAGAGATGGCAGACATGATAAAAGAGGAAGAAGATAAAGGGTTGAGAGAGAGTTTAACAATACTGGAAGTAAAACAGAAAAGTGAGACAAGATTTCACCCTCGATTTCAGAAACTTTTACAATAGAGGCTGACAGCAGAGAGAAAGAGAGACGTTCTGACAGCAGAGAGAAAGAAACAAAGAGAGAGAGAGAGAGAGAGAGAGAGAGAGAGAAGGGCAGAGAATGAAACATTTCCATGTCGGGCTGTAATTAGCATAATATTTTTCTCTGTGTGTCTCCATCATCCTATTTATAACTGTCAGAATGAAGGACGGAGATGAAAGAGTGGAAATAACGAACATGAAATCGTCTCTGTTAAACACAGGGGTGTGTGTGTGTGTGTGTGTGTGTGTGTGTGTGTGTGTGTGTGTTAATCCTGACTGGACGTGTAATGACTACTCGCTCTATTTCAACAGTATTTTGCATAAAAGACAAATTTGTTCCATGGTGTCTGGAATCAAAGCGAAGCCTGAGAGGCCTTGAGGCAGCGCTGGCTTTGAGGTTAGAGGCGGTTGCCAGTTCGAGTCCTGGAGCGGTGGGGAGCAGGGAGCGGGGAATAAAACCCCCCGGACGGCCTACAGTGCAGGGCATGAAATTAGCTTTTTGTTTCTCAGGGTATTTTTGGGCCCTTTGATCAGGCTTTTGGGGAACATGCTGCTCCTTGTGAGCAATTTAACTGAGCTATGAAATAATAACATGGAGTGTGCAGGTCCTTAATCCTCTGAGGCCCGCGATCCCGACCGACTTTACTGTCTTTCAGAGGCTCTAGTAGGTTCAGTTTTAGAGCTATAGGGAGCATAGTTATCATATGAAACTAGAAAACCTCAGCAATCCATTGGTAGCAACCATCATACTAGCTCATCAGGAAGGAGGCTTAATAACGCTCCAAATTTAGGCCAAATTTTGGTGAGGAATAATTGGCATGGCCATTTTCAAAGGAGCGCCTTGACCTCTGACCTCAAGATATGTGAATGTTTGAGGGTTTTTGTCCAAAAAACAACAATGTCCAAAAAAAAGTCTGAAAAAAAGTCTGAAAAATGTCATGAAAAAGGAAAAAAAAACAAAAAAGAAAAATCCCCAAAATATCCAAAAAATGTATGAAAAAAGTCTAAAAAAAGTCTAAAAAATTTTAAAAAAAATGTCTGAGAATGTCTGAAAAAAAGTTTAAAAAAATAAAGTCCGGAAAATGTCCAGAAGAAAAGTCCGACACTGGTATCATATGAACCTAGTAAACCTAATGAATCCATCGGTACCAACCATTTTATACTAGCTTGTGTGAAGGAGGTTAAATAACGCTACAAACTTACGCAAAATTTTGGCGAGGAAAAACCGTCATGGCCACTTTCTAAGGGGTCCCTTGACCTCTTACCTTCAGATATTTCTAGAGGGGGTTTCTGAGCAGTTTACACAACAGAAGTAGTCGCCATCCAATCGCAGAAAAATGCAATTCTTGCAGAAATCTCCAAATGTCACAGGTATAATAAATAACTCATCAACATCCAATGCAAACAGTATCTTTCCCTTTACCTGAAGAAATAAAGCTTGAAGTGAAATGTTATAAAACAGTTTCCCAGATTCTCAGCGTTCCCCCCCCCCCACTCGAGACCGTTCACAGTGTGTTGTAAAATGTGTAAAATGCACTGTGAGTGTCAGCAGGTAAATCAACCTGTCACTCTCAGGTCTGGGAGGCTGCCAGGTGTGAATGTGTTGTTGAGAATGTGAAGCAGGGCGGCGGTAATGAAAAGAGCTTCTGCGATGCTCAATCAAGGCTTCGGGATAAAACAGAGGTTAACACCAACAAAAGCCATCTGAAAGTCACAGCTTCCATCTGTTAAAGTGCTGCCTTCGAGTGCCGTCGGAAAAAACAAAACTGACTTCAGCAAACGCCGATGATGCAAACACAACTGCAGCTCCTTTAACGGCCACTATGCTGCTTCAATAAAAACTATATAGACTATACTGTACATATACTATATACCAAACTCATGTTCGGCATTTTGGCGCCGCTATCTTGGTTTTTGGCCGCCACAATGTTGTTTTTTTGGCCGTCGCCATCTTGGTTTTTGGCCCTCACCATCTTGGTATTTGGCCCTCGCCATCTTGGTTTTTGGCCTTCGCCATCTTGGTTTTTGGCCCTCGCCATCTTGGTTTTTGGCCCTCGCCATCTTGGTTTTTGGCCTTCGCCATCTTGGTTTTTGGCCGTCGCCATCTTGGTTTTTGGCCGTCGCCATCTTGGTTTTTGGCCGTCGCCATCTTGGTTTTTGGCCCTCGCCATCTTGGTTTTTGGCCTTCGCCATCTTGGTTTTTGGCCCTCGCCATCTTGGTTTTTGGCCGTCGCCATCTTGGTTTTTGGCCGTCGCCATCTTGGTTTTTGGCCCTCGCCATCTTGGTTTTTGGCTGCCACCATGTTGGTTTTTGGCCATCGCCATCTTGGTTTTTGGCCGTCGCCATCTTCGTCTTTGGCTGCCACCATGTTGGTCTTTTGCAATCAGAAGTGACATGAGAGGGTGCAGTTGAATGAGACATTTTTAGGCGACCAAAAAGGTTATAATTAACTTTGATGAACTGTAAACACACTTTGAAAGGGTTAAAGTTCTAAGACGAAAACGAAGACAACTCCCAGACCGGACAACGCCATGGTAGCGACCTGTCAATCACCAGGTAGCCCCACCCTAAAGCATCCCCTGCTTTATGGTCTATCTGACTCTAAATGGGACCATAACTTACTAAATGAACATCATGCTGTATCGAAGAAGACTTGAAACTAGTGATTGAGACCATAAACTCATGTTTACAATGTTTAATGAGGTAATAAATCAAGTGAGAAGTAGGCTCATTTTCTCAGAGACTTCTATAGAACCAGAGGAGTCGCCCCCTGATGGCTTGTGAATAGATCGCTTTAGTTTAAGGCTCTTCCACTTTGGCTTCACTTCTCAGACCCCAGAGTTTCCCACTGCATGTGATGAAGGTAAGTCCAATATTCTCTCTCTTTTGGCTCTGTTTTTGGTCTCCACCAACTAGTGGCAGAAATGTCTGTCTCTTTAGTTGCTAAATGCTCCACTAATTAGTCTCTCTAACTGTTAGTGGTAAGCATTAAACCAAAACACAAGGCTTGAATATTCCCCACAGAAAGCTCACTATACTAGAAACATGTAATATTAGCCATTGTTTTGTAAATGATTATCGTTAATCATACTATTTTGTATTTTATTTCATGATTCAGTTGGGCACCATACAGACTTCATTTACAAAATTAACTTTCAACTTCAGCTTGAGGCACACATATAAATGAAAAATGATCACTTTCCTAAAATGAAAAAAATTCAAACATTGTCATAGTTAGACATAAAAGTCATAGAATAGAATGTCGAAAGCTTTCATGACAACAAAGTCTTGGTATAGTATGTCGAAACATTTTGTGAAAAAAAGTCATAGTATAGTATGTAAAAAAAATTCATGAAAAAAAGTCATAGTATAGTATGTCGAAACATTTCATGAAAAAAATTCATAGTATTATATGTCGAAAAAATGTTATGAAAAAAAGTCATAGTATTGTTTGTCGAAAAATTTCATGAAAAAAAGTCATAGTATTGTATGTCAAAAATTTGATGAAAAAAAGTCATAGTATAGTATATCGAAAAATGTAATTAAAGAAAGTCATAGTATTGTATGTCGTAAAATTATATGAAAAACAGTCATAGTATATTATGTCGAAAAATTTCATGAAAAAAAGTCATAGTATAGTATGTCGAAAAATTTCATGAAAAAAATTCATAGTATTGTATGTCGAAAAGATTTTATGAAAAAAAGTCATAGTATTGTTTGTCGAAAAATTTCATGAAAAAAAGTCATAGTATTGTATGTCAAAAATTTGATGAAAAAAAGTCATAGTATAGTATATCGAAAAATGTAATTAAAGAAAGTCATAGTATTGTATGTCGTAAAATTATATGAAAAACAGTCATAGTATATTATGTCGAAAAATTTCATGAAAAAAAGTCATAGTATAGTATGTCGAAAAATTTCATGAAAAAAATTAATAGTATTGTATGTCGAAAACATTTTGTGAAAGTCATAGTATAGTATGTAAAAAAATTACATGAAAAAAAGTCAGTATAGTATGTCGAAACATTTCATGAAAAAAATTCATAGTATTATATGTCGAAAAAATTTTATGAAAAAAAGTCATAGTATTGTATGTCAAATTTTCATTAAAAAAAAAGTCATAGTATAGTATGTCGAAACATTTCACAAAAAAAAGTCATAGTATAGTATGTCGAAAAATTTCTTGAAAAAAAAGTCATAGTATAGTATGTCGAACCATTTCACAAAAAAAAGTCAGTATTTTATGTCGAAAAATTTCATTGAAAAAAAGTCATAGTATAGTATGCTGAAAAATTTCATTAAAAAAAGTCATAGTATTGTATGTCGAAACATTTCATGAAAAAAATTCATAGTATTATATGTCGAAAAAATGTTATGAAAAAAAGTCATAGTATTGTTTGTCGAAAAATTTCATGAAAAAAAGTCATAGTATTGTATGTCAAAAATTTGATGAAAAAAAGTCATAGTATAGTATATCGAAAAATGTAATTAAAGAAAGTCATAGTATAGTATGTCGAAAAATTTCTTGAAAAAAAAGTCATAGTATTGTATGTTGAAAAAAATGTATGAAAAAAAGTCATAGTATAGTATGTCGAAACATTTTTATGAAAAAAAGTCATAGTATTGTTTGTCGAAAAAGTTAATGAAAAAGTCATAGTATAGTATCTCGAAAAATTTTGTAAAAAAAAAGTCACAGTATATTATGTCGAAAAATTTCTTGAAAAAAAGTCATAGTATAGTATGTCGAAAAATTTCACCAAAAAAAGTCGTAGTATTGTATGTCGAAAAATTTCATTGAAAAAAAGTCATAGTATAGTATGTTGAAATTTTTTTGAAAAAAAACTCAGTATAGTATATCGAAAAATTTCTTGAAAAAAAGTTATAGTATAGTATGTCGAAAAAATTTTATGAAAAAAAGTCATGGTATTGTTTGACGAAAAATGTAATGAAAAAGTCATAGTTTAGTCTGGAAAAATTTTGTGACAAAAAGTCATAGTATAGTATGTCGAAAATTTTCATGAAAAAAAGTCATAGTATTGTTTGTCAAAAAAGTCATAGCATAGTATGTCGCAAAATTTGGTGAAAAAAGTCATAGTATATTATGTTGAAAAATTTCTTGAAAAAAAGTCATAGTATAGTATGTCAAAAAATTTCATAAAAAAGGTCATAGTATTGTATGTCGAAAAATTTGGTGAAAAAAAAGTCATAGTAGAGTATGTCGAAATTTTTTTGAAAAAAAGTCAGTATATTATGTCGAAAAATTTCTTGAAAAAAAAGTCATAGTATAGTATGTTAAAAAATCTTTTGAAAAAAAGTCATAGTTTAGTATGTCGAAAATTTTCATGAAAAAGTCATAGTATAGTACGTCGAAAAATTTCTTGAAAAAAAAGACATAGTATAGTATGTCGAAACATATAATAAAAAAAAGTCATAGTATTGTATGTAGAAAAATTTCATTAAAAAAAAAGTCATAGTATAGTATGTCGAAAATTTTTTGAAAAAAAAGTCATAGTATAGTATGTCGAAAAATTTCTTGAAAAAAAGTCATAGTATAGTATGTCGAAAAATTTAGTGAAAAAAAAGTCATAGTATAGTATGCCGAAAAATTTCATGAAAAAAATTCATGGTATTGTATGTCGAAAAAATTTTATGAAAAAAAGTCATAGTATTGTTTGTCGAAAAATTTCATGAAAAAAAGTCACAGTATAGTATGTCCAAATTTTTTTGAAAAAGGGTCACAGTATATTATGTCGAAAAATTTCTTGAAAAAAAAGTTATAGTATAGTATGTTAAAAAATCTTGTGAAAAAAAGTCATAGTATAGTATGTCGAAAATTTTCATGAAAAACAGTCATAGTATAGTACGTCGAAAATTTTTTGAAAAAAAAGTCATAGTATAGTATGTCGAAAAATTTCTTGAAAAAAAGTCATAGTATACTATGTCGAAAAATTTCATTCAAAAAAAGTAATAGTATAGTATGTCGAAAATTTTTGAAAAAAAAGTCATAGTATAGTATGTCGAAATTTTTTGATAAAAAAGTCATAGTATAGTATGTCGAAATTTTTTGAAAAAAAAATCATAGTATAGTATGTCGAAAAATTTCTTGAAAAAAAGTCATAGTATTGTATGTCGTAAAATTATATGAAAAAAAGTCACAGTATAGTATGTCGAAAAATTTCATGAAAAAAGTCATAGCATAGTATTACGAAAAATTTCATGAAAAAAATTCATAGTATTGTATGTCGAAAAAATTTTATGAAAAAAAGTCATAGTATTGTTTGTCGAAAAATTTCATGAAAGTCATAGTATTGTATGTCAAAAATTTTGTGACAAAAAGTCATAGTATAGTATGTCGAAAATTTTCATGAAAAAAAAGTTATAGTATAGTATGTCGAAAAAAATTCTTGAAAAAAAAGACATAGCATAGTATGTCGCAAAATTTGGTGAAAAAAGTCAGTGTATTATGTCGAAAATTTTCATGAAAAAGTCATAGTATAGTACGTCGAAAAATTTCTTGAAAAAAAAGACATAGTATAGTATGTCAAAACATATAATAAAAAAAAGTCATAGTATTGTATGTAGAAAAATTTCATTAAAAAAAAAGTCATAGTATAGTATGTCGAAAATTTTCGGAAAAAAAAGTCATAGTATAGTATGTCAAAAAATTTCTTGAAAAAAAGTCATAGTATAGTATGTCGAAAAATTTCTTGAAAAAAAGTCATATTATTGTTTGTCAAAAAATTTCATTAAAAAAAAGTCAAAGTATAGTATGTCGAAAAATTTAGTGAAAAAAAAGTCATAGTATAGTATGCCGAAAAATTTCATGAAAAAATTCATAGTATTGTATGTCGAAAAAATTTTATGAAAAAAAGTCACAGTATTGTTTGTCGAATAATTTCATGAAAAAAAGTCATAGTATAGTATGTCGAAATTTTTTTGAAAAAAAGTCAGTATATTATGTCAAAAAATTTCTTGAAAAAAAAGTCATAGTATAGTATGTCAAAAAATCTTGTGAAAAAAAGTCATAGTATAGTATGTCGTAAAATTATATGAAAAAAAGTCATAGTATAGTATGACGAAAAATTTCATAAAAAAAGTCAGAGTATATTATGTCGAAAAATGTCTTGAAAAAAGTCATAGTATAGTATGTCGAAAAATTTCATAAAAAAAGTCATAGTATTGTATGTCGAAAAATTTTGTGAAAAAAAGATCATAGTATAGTATGCTGAAAAATGTCATTAAAAAAAGTCATAGTATTGTATGTCGTAAAATTATATGAAAAAAAGTCATAGTATAGTATGTCGAAAAATTTCATGAAAAAAAGTCATAGTATAGTATGACGAAAAATTTCATGAAAAAAAGTCATAGTATTGTATGTCGAAAACATTTTATGAAAAAAAGTCATAGTATTGTTTGTCGAAAAATTTCATGAAAAAAATCATAACATAGTATGTCGAAATTTTTTTGAAAAAAAGTCACAGTATATTAAGTCGAAAAATTTCTAAAAAAAAAGTCATAGTATAGTATGTTAAAAAATCTTGTGAAAAAAAGTCATAGTATAGTATGTCAAAAATGTTCATGAAAAAAAGTCATAGTATAGTACGTCGAAAAATTTCTTGAAAAAAAGGACAGTATAGTATGTCGAAACATTTCACAAAAAAAAGTCATAGTATTGTATGTAGAAAAATTTCATTCAAAAAAAAGTCATAGTATAGTATGTCGAAAATTTTTTGAAAAAAAAGTCATAGTATAGTATGTCGAAAAATTTCTTGAAAAAAAGTCATAGTATTGTATGTCGAAACTTTTTGAAAAAAAAATAATAGTATAGTATGTCGAAAAATTTCTTGAAAAAAAGTCATAGTATTGTATGTCGTAAAATTATATGAAAAAAAGTCACAATATAGTATGTCGAAAAATTTCATGAAAAAAAGTCATAGCATAGTATTACGAAAAATTTCATGAAAAAAATTCATAGTATTGTATGTCGAAAAAATTTTATGAAAAAAAGTCATAGTATTGTTTGTCGAAAAATTTCATGAAAGTCATAGTATTGTATGTCAAAAAATTTTGTGAAAAAAAAAATCATAGTATAGTATGTCGAAATTTGTTTGAAAAAAAGTCAGTATATTATGACGAAAAATTTCATGAAAAAAAGTCATGGTATTGTATGTCGAAAAAATTTATGAAAAAAAGTCATAGTATTGTTTGTCGAATAATTTCATGAAAAAAAGTCATAGTATAGTATGTCGAAATTTTTTTGAAAAAAAGTCAGAGTATATTATGTCAAAAAATTTCTTGAAAAAAAAGTCATAGTATAGTATGTTAAAAAATCTTGTGAAAAAAAGTCATAATATAGTATGTCGTAAAATTATATGAAAAAAAGTCATAGTATAGTATGACGAAAAAAAATGTATGAAAAAAAGTCGTAGTATAGTATGTCGAAAATGTTCAAGAAAAAAAAGTCATAGTATAGTATTTCGAAAAATTTCATGAAAAAATTCATAGTATTGTATGTCAAACATTTTATGAAAAAAAGTCACAGTATTGTTTGTCGAATAATTTCATGAAAAAAAGTCATAGTATAGTATGTCGAAATTTTTTTGAAAAAAAGTCAGAGTATATTATGTCAAAAAATTTCTTGAAAAAAAAGTCATAGTATAGTATGTCAAAAAATCTTGTGAAAAAAGTCATAGTATAGTATGTCAAAAATGTTCATGAAAAAAAGTCATAGTATAGTACGTCGAAAAATTTCTTGAAAAAAAGGACAGTATAGTATGTCGAAACATTTCACAAAAAAAAGTCATAGTATTGTATGTAGAAAAATTTCATTCAAAAAAAAGTCATAGTATAGTATGTCGAAAATTTTTTGAAAAAAAAGTCATAGTATAGTATGTCGAAATTTT
This sequence comes from Sebastolobus alascanus, assembly GCA_916701645.2. Taxonomy (NCBI): domain Eukaryota; kingdom Metazoa; phylum Chordata; class Actinopteri; order Perciformes; family Sebastidae; genus Sebastolobus; species Sebastolobus alascanus. Next base: position 1,997,670 of record CAKAOJ020000075.1, on the reverse strand, counting down.
TTGATAAAAAAGTCATAGTATAGTACGTCGAAAAATTTCTTGAAAAAAAGGACAGTATAGTATGTCGAAACATTTCACAAAAAAAAGTCATAGTATTGTATGTAGAAAAATTTCATTCAAAAAAAAGTCATAGTATAGTATGTCGAAAATTTTTTGAAAAAAAAGTCATAGTATAGTATGTCGAAAAATTTCTTGAAAAAAAGTCATAGTATTGTATGTCGAAATTTTTTGAAAAAAAAATCATAGTATAGTATGTCGAAAAATTTCTTGAAAAAAAGTCATAGTATTGTATGTCGTAAAATTATATGAAAAAAAGTCACAATATAGTATGTCGAAAAATTTCATGAAAAAAAGTCATAGCATAGTATTACGAAAAATTTCATGAAAAAAATTCATAGTATTGTATGTCGAAAAAATTTTATGAAAAAAAGTCATAGTATTGTTTGTCGAAAAATTTCATGAAAGTCATAGTATTGTATGTCAAAAAATTTTGTGAAAAAAAAAATCATAGTATAGTATGTCGAAATTTGTTTGAAAAAAAGTCAGTATATTATGACGAAAAATTTCATGAAAAAAAGTCAGTAGTATTTATGACGAAAATTTCTTGAAAAAAAGTCATGGTATTGTATGTCGAAAAAATTTATGAAAAAAAGTCATAGTATGTTTGTCGAATAATTTCATGAAAAAAAAGTCATAGTATAGTATGTCGAAATTTTTTTGAAAAAAAAGTCAGAGTATAGTATGTCGAAAAATTTCTGAAAAAAAAGTCATAGTATAGTATGTTAGAAAAATCTTGTGAAAAAAAGTCATAGTATAGTATGTCGAAAATTTATTGAAAAAAAGTCATAGTATAGTATGTCAAAAAAATGTATGAAAAAAAGTCGTAGTATAGTATGTCGAAAAATTTCATGAAAAAAAAAGTCATAGTATAGTATTTCGAAAAATTTCATGAAAAAAATTCATAGTATTGTAGTCGAAAACATTTATGAAAAAAAGTCACAGTATTGTTTGTCGAATAATTTCATGAAAAAAAGTCATAGTATAGTATGTCGAAATTTTTTTGAAAAAAAGTCAGAGTATATTATGTCAAAAAATTTCTTGAAAAAAAAGTCATAGTATAGTATGTCAAAAAATCTTGTGAAAAAAAGTCATAGTATAGTATGTCAAAAATGTTCATGAAAAAAAGTCATAGTATAGTACGTCGAAAAATTTCTTGAAAAAAAGGACAGTATAGTATGTCGAAACATTTCACAAAAAAAAGTCATAGTATTGTATGTAGAAAAATTTCATTCAAAAAAAAGTCATAGTATAGTATGTCGAAAATTTTTTGAAAAAAAAGTCATAGTATAGTATGTCGAAATTTTTTGATAAAAAAGTCATAGTATAGTATGTCGAAATTTTTTGAAAAAAAAATCATAGTATAGTATGTCGAAAAATTTCTTGAAAAAAAGTCATAGTATTGTATGTCGTAAAATTATATGAAAAAAAGTCACAGTATAGTATGTCGAAAAATTTCATGAAAAAAAGTCATAGCATAGTATTACGAAAAATTTCATGAAAAAAATTCATAGTATTGTATGTCGAAAAAATTTAATGAAAAAAAGTCATAGTATTGTTTGTCGAAAAATTTCATGAAAGTCATAGTATTGTATGTCAAAAAATTTTGTGAAAAAAAAAATCATAGTATAGTATGTCGAAATTTGTTTGAAAAAAAGTCACAGTATATTATGACGAAAAATTTCATGAAAAAAAGTCATGGTATTGTATGTCGAAAAAATTTATGAAAAAAAGTCATAGTATTGTTTGTCGAATAATTTCATGAAAAAAAGTCATAGTATAGTATGTCGAAATTTTTTTGAAAAAAAGTCAGAGTATATTATGTCAAAAAATTTCTTGAAAAAAAAGTCATAGTATAGTATGTTAAAAAATCTTGTGAAAAAAAGTCATAATATAGTATGTCGTAAAATTATATGAAAAAAAGTCAGTATAGTATGACGAAAAAAAATGTATGAAAAAAAGTCGTAGTATAGTATGTCGAAAATGTTCAAGAAAAAAAAGTCATAGTATAGTATTTCGAAAAATTTCATGAAAAAATTCATAGTATTGTATGTCAAACATTTTATGAAAAAAAGTCACAGTATTGTTTGTCGAATAATTTCATGAAAAAAAGTCATAGTATAGTATGTCGAAATTTTTTTGAAAAAAAGTCAGAGTATATTATGTCAAAAAATTTCTTGAAAAAAAAGTCATAGTATAGTATGTCAAAAAATCTTGTGAAAAAAAGTCATAATATAGTATGTCGTAAAATTATATGAAAAAAAGTCATAGTATAGTATGACGAAAAATTTCATAAAAAAAGTCAGAGTATATTATGTCGAAAAATGTCTTGAAAAAAGTCATAGTATAGTATGTCGAAAAATTTCATAAAAAAAGTCATAGTATTGTATGTCGAAAATTTTGTGAAAAAAAGATCATAGTATAGTATGTCGAAATTTTTGATAAAAAAGTCATAGTATAGTATGTCGAAATTTTTTGAAAAAAGTAGTATTAAAAATTTAAAAAAAAGTATGTATGTGTAAATTGAAAAAGTATAGTATGTGAATTAAAAAAGATAGTATTACGAAAATTTAAAAAAAGTATTATGTCGAAATTTAAAAAAGTCATATATTTTGTGAAAATTTCATAAAAAAGTATGTATGTAAAATTTGAAAAAATCATAGTATAGTATGTCGAAATTTGAAAAAAAGTATAGTATGTATGTCGAAAATTTAAAAAAAAAAAGTATAGTATTGAAAATTAAAAAAAAGTCATAGTATGTTTGAAAATATAAAAAAAAGTCAATATAGTATGCGAAAATTTCATAAAAATCATAGATGATTCGAAAATATGAAAAATAGTATGTTGTCGAAATTATGAAAAAAAGTCATAGTATGTTCGAAAAATTTAGAAGTCATAGTATTGTATGTCAAAAAATTAAAAAAATCATAGTATATATTCGAAATTTGAAAAAAATCAGTATATATGCGAAAAATTTATGAAAAAGTCAGTATGTATCAAATTTAGAAAAAAAGTCATAGTATGTTTCGAAAATTCATGAAAAATCATAGTATGTATGTCAATTTTAAAAGTCAAGTATTTTGTCAAAATTTCTGAAAAAAAGTCATAGTATAGTATGTAAAAAATTTGAAAAAAAGTCAATATATGTCAAAATTTGAAAAAAAGTCAGTATAGTATGCAAATTTGAAAAAAAGTCTATAAGTATGTCGAAAATAAGAAAAAATCATAGTATATATCGAAAATTTCATAAAAAATCAAGTATTTATGTCAAAATTTTTGAAAAAGTCAAGTTTTTTGTCGAAAATTTCATAAAAAAAGTCATAGTATGTATGTCGAATTTTTTGAAAAAAAGTCAAAGTATATATGTCAAAAATGTCGAAAAAAGTCATAAAATGTCAAAATTGTGAAAAAAAGTCATAGTATAGTATGTCAAAAATTTCATGAAAAAAAGTCATAGTATAGTATGTCGAAAAATTTCTGAAAAAAAGTCATAGTATAGTATGTCGAAAATTTTATAAAAAAAGTCATAGTATAGTATGTCGAAAAATTTCATGAAAAAAAGTCATAGTATAGTATGTCGAAAAATTTTTGAAAAAAAGTCATAGTATAGTATGTCAAATTTTTGAAAAAAAGTCATAGTATAGTATGTCGAAAATTTTGAAAAAATCATAGTATAGTATGTCAAAAATTTCTTGAAAAAAAGTCATAGTATGTATGTCGAAAATTTATGAAAAAAAGTCACAGTATAGTATGTCGAAAAATTTCATGAAAAAAAGTCATAGTATAGTATTACGAAAAATTTCATTAAAAAAATCATAGTATTGTATGTCGAAAATTTAAAAAAAGTCATAGTATGTTGTCGAAAAATTTCTGAAAAAAAGTTATGTAAAATTTTAAAAAAAAATAGTATAGTATGTCAAAAATTTAAAAAAAGTCATATTGTATAAAATTAATGAAAAAAATATATAAATGTAGAAATAAAAAAAAAAAAAAAAAAAAAAAAAAAAAAAAAAAAAAAAAAAAAAAAAAAAAAAAAAAAAAAAAAAAAAAAAAAAAAAAAAAAAAAAAAAAAAAAAAAAAAAAAAAAAAAAAAAAAAGTAATATGAAAATTTATGAAAAAAAATAGTATGAAAAATTATGAAAAAAAGTCTAGTATTTTGAAAAATTTCAGAAAAAAAGTCATAGTATAGTATGAAAAATTTCAGAAAAAAATATAGTATGTATCAAAATTTTATGAAAAAATAATTATTTTTGAAAATTTATGAAAAAAAATAAATATATTAAAATTTTGAAAAATATTATAATCAAAAATTTAAAAAAAGATATAATTTAAAATAAAAATATAATGTAAAATGTATAAAAAAATTATAGTATAAAAATTTCATAAAAAAATAAGTAATATTATGGAAAAATGTATAAAAAAAGTATTATGAAAAATTTCATAAAAAGTCATAGTATTATGTCAAAAATTTTGAAAAAAAGTCAAAGTATCAAAAATTCATAAAAAATTAATTGTATGTAAAATTTAAAAAAGTCAAATTTGAAAAATTTAAAAAAAAGTATTAAAAATTATGAAAAAAAGTCAAATATATGAAAAATTTTGAAAAAAATAATAGTTTCGAAAATTTAAAAAAAAATATATATGTATAAATTTTTGAAAAAAAGTCAGATATATTAAAAATTTCTTGAAAAAAAAGTCATAGTATTTTGTAAAAAATTTTAAAAAAAGTCATAATAGTTGTAAAATGTTTAAAAAAAGTCAATATGAAAATTTTAAAAAAATATAGTATTGAAAAATTATATGAAAAAAAGTCATAGTATTGTTTGTCGAAAAATTTGATGAAAAAAAGTCATAGTATAGTATATCGAAAAATGTAATTAAAGAAAGTCATAGTATTGTATGTCGTAAAATTATATGAAAAAAAGTCATAGTATAGTATATCGAAAAATTTCATGAAAAAAATCATAGTATAGTATGTCGAAAAAAAATGTATGAAAAAAAGTCGTAGTATAGTATGTCGAAAATGTTCAAGAAAAAAAAGTCATAGTATAGTATTTCGAAAAATTTCATGAAAAAATTCATAGTATTGTATGTCAAACATTTTATGAAAAAAAGTCACAGTATTGTTTGTCGAATAATTTCATGAAAAAAAGTCATAGTATAGTATGTCGAAATTTTTTTGAAAAAAAGTCAGAGTATATTATGTCAAAAAATTTCTTGAAAAAAAAGTCATAGTATAGTATGTCAAAAAATCTTGTGAAAAAAAGTCATAATATAGTATGTCGTAAAATTATATGAAAAAAAGTCATAGTATAGTATGACGAAAAATTTCATAAAAAAAGTCAGAGTATATTATGTCGAAAAATGTCTTGAAAAAAGTCATAGTATAGTATGTCGAAAAATTTCATAAAAAAAGTCATAGTATTGTATGTCGAAAAATTTTGTGAAAAAAAGATCATAGTATAGTATGCCGAAAAATGTCATTAAAAAAAGTCATAGTATTGTATGTCGTAAAATTATATGAAAAAAAGTCATAGTATAGTATGTCGAAAAATTTCATGAAAAAAAGTCATAGTATAATATGACGAAAAATTTCATGAAAAAAAGTCATAGTATTGTATGTCGAAAACATTTTATGAAAAAAAGTCATAGTATTGTTTGTCGAAAAATTTCATGAAAAAAATCATAACATAGTATGTCGAAATTTTTTTGAAAAAAAGTCAGTATATTAAGTCGAAAAATTTCTTGAAAAAAAAGTCATAGTATAGTATGTTAAAAAATCTTGTGAAAAAAAGTCATAGTATAGTATGTCAAAAATGTTCATGAAAAAAAGTCATAGTATAGTACGTCGAAAAATTTCTTGAAAAAAAGGACAGTATAGTATGTCGAAACATTTCACAAAAAAAAGTCATAGTATTGTATGTAGAAAAATTTCATTCAAAAAAAAGTCATAGTATAGTATGTCGAAAATTTTTTGAAAAAAAGTCATAGTATAGTATGTCGAAAATATTTTGAAAAAAAGTCATAGTATTGTATGTCGAAAAAATGTCATGAAAAAAAAGCCATAGTATAGTATGTCGAGAAGTTTCATGAAAAAAAGTCATAGTATAGTATGTCGAAAAATGTTATAAAAAAAAAGTCATAGTATAGTATGTCGAGAAATTTCATGAAAAAAGTCATAGTATAGTATGTCGAGAAATTTCATGGAAAAAAAGTCATAGTATAGTATGTCGAAAAATTTTATGAAAAAAAGTCATAGAATTTTATGTCGAAAAATTTCATGAAAGTCATAGTATAGTATGTCAAAAAATTTCTGTGAAAAAAAAGTCATAGTATAGTATGTCGAAAATTTATTGAAAAAAAGTCATAGTATTGTATGTCGAAAAATTTTATGAAAAAAAGTTATAGTATAGTATGTCGAAAAATTTATGAAAAAAAGTCATAGTATAGTATGTCGAAAAATTTCATGAAAAAAGTCATAGTATAGTATGTCGAAAATTTTCTTGAAAAAAAGTCATAGTATAGTATGTCGAAAAATTTCATGAAAAAAAGTCATAATATAGTATGTCGTAAAATTATATGAAAAAAAGTCAGTATAGTATGACGAAAAAAAATGTATGAAAAAAAGTCGTAGTATAGTATGTCGAAAATGTTCAAGAAAAAAAAGTCATAGTATAGTATTTCGAAAAATTTCATGAAAAAATTCATAGTATTGTATGTCAAACATTTTATGAAAAAAAGTCACAGTATTGTTTGTCGAAAAATTTCATGAAAAAAAGTCATAGTATAGTATGTCGAAATTTTTTTGAAAAAAAGTCATAGTATATTATGTCAAAAAATTTCTTGAAAAAAAAGTCATAGTATAGTATGTCAAAAAATCTTGTGAAAAAAAGTCATAATATAGTATGTCGTAAAATTATATGAAAAAAAGTCATAGTATAGTATGACGAAAAATTTCATAAAAAAAGTCAGAGTATATTATGTCGAAAAATGTCTTGAAAAAAGTCATAGTATAGTATGTCGAAAAATTTCATAAAAAAAGTCATAGTATAGTATGTCGAAAAATTTCATAAAAAAAGTCATAGTATTGTATGTCGAAAAATGTCATTAAAAAAAGATCATAGTATAGTATGCCGAAAAATGTCATTAAAAAAAGTCATAGTATTGTATGTCGTAAAATTATATGAAAAAAAGTCATAGTATAGTATGTCGAAAAATTTCATGAAAAAAAGTCATAGTATAGTATGACGAAAAATTTCATGAAAAAAAGTCATAGTATTGTATGTCGAAAACATTTTATGAAAAAAAGTCATAGTATTGTTTGTCGAAAAATTTCATGAAAAAAAGCCATAGTATAATATGTCGAAAATTTTTTGAAAAAAAGTCGCAGTATATTATATCGAAAAATTTCTTGAAAAAAAAGTCATAGTATAGTATGTTAAAAAATCTTGTGAAAAAAAGTCATAATATAGTATGTCGTAAAATTATATGAAAAAAAGTCATAGTATAGTATGACGAAAAATTTCATGAAAAAAATTCATAGTATTATATGTCGAAAAATTTATGAAATAAAGTCATATTATTGTTTGTCGAAAAAGTTCATGAAAAAAAGTCATTGTATAGTATGTCGAAATTTTTTTGAAAAAAAGTCACAGTAGATTATGTCGAAAAATTTTTGTGAAAAAAAGTCATAGTATAGTATGTCGAAAATTTCATGAAAAAAGTCATAGTATAGTACGTCGAAAAATTTCTTGAAAAAAAAATCAAGTATAGTATGTCGAAAATTTTCAGAAAAAAAGTCATAGTATAGTATGTCGAAAAATTTAATGAAAAAAAGTCATAGTATAGTATGTCAAAAATTTCTTGAAAAAAAGTCATAGTATAGTATGTCGAAAAATTTCGTGAAAAAAGTCAAGTATAGTATGTCGAAAATTTCATGAAAAAAAGTCATAGTATATTATGTCGAAAAATTTCATGAAAAAAAGTCATAGTATTGTATGTAGAAAAATTTCATGAAAAAAAGTCATAGTATAGTATGTCGAAAAATTTCATGAAAAAAAGTCATAGTATAGTATGTCGAAAATTTTCATGAAAAAAAGTCATTGTATAGTATGTCGAAATTTTTTTGAAAAAAAGTCACAGTATATTATGTCAAAAAATTTTTGTGAAAAAAAGTCATAGTATAGTATGTCGAAAATGTTCATCAAAAAAAGTCATAGTATAGTACGTCGAAAAATTTCTTGAAAAAAAAGACAGTATAGTATGTCGAAAAATTTCACAAAAAAAAGTCATAGTATTGTATGTAGAAAAATTTCATTGAAAAAAAAGTCATAGTATAGTATGTCAAAAAAATTTTGAAAAAAAAGTCATAGTATAGTATGTCGAAAATTTTCATGAAAGAAAGTCATAGTATAATACGTCAAAATTTCTTGAAAAAAAGACATAGTATATTATGTCGAAACATTTCACAAAAAAAAGTCATAGTATTGTATGTAGAAAAATTTCATTGAAAAAAAAGTCATAGTATAGTATGCCGAAAAATGTCATTAAAAAGTCATAGTATTGTATGTCGAAAAATTATATGAAAAAAAGTCATAGTATAGTATGTCAAATTTTCATGAAAAAAAAGTTACAGTATTGTATGTCGAAAAAATTTGATGAAAAAAAGTCATAGTATAGTACATCGAAAAACTTCATAAAAGAAAGTCATAGTATTGTATGTCGTAAAATTATATGAAAAAAAGTCATGGTATAGTATGTCGAAAAATTTCATGAAAAAAAGTCATAGTATAGTATGTCGAAATTTTTTTGAAAAAAAAGTGATAGTATAGTATGTCGAAAAATTTCTTGAGAAAAAGTCATAGTGTAGTATGTCGAAAAAATTTTATGAAAAAAAGTCATGGTATTGTTTGTCGAAAAATTTTATGAAAAAGTCAGAGTATATTATGTCGAAAAATGTCTTGAAAAAAGTCATAGTATAGTATGTCGAAAAATTTCATAAAAAAAGTCATAGTATTGTATGTCGAAAAATTTTGTGATAAAAAGATCATAGTATAGTATGCCGAAAAATGTCATTAAAAAAAGTCATAGTATAGTATGTCGAAAAATTTCATGAAAAAAAGTCATAGTATAGTATGACGAAAAATTTCATGAAAAAAGTCATAATATTGTATGTCGAAAACATTTTATGAAAAAAAGTCATAGTATTGTTTGTCGAAAAATTTCATGAAAAAAATCATAACATAGTATGTCGAAATTTTTTTGAAAAAAAGTCACAGTATATTAAGTCGAAAAATTTCTTGAAAAAAAAGTCATAGTATAGTATGTTAAAAAATCTTGTGAAAAAAAGTCATAGTATAGTATGTCAAAAATGTTCATGAAAAAAAGTCATAGTATAGTACGTCGAAAAATTTCTTGAAAAAAAGGACAGTATAGTATGTCGAAACATTTCACAAAAAAGTCATAGTATTGTATGTAGAAAAATTTCATTCAAAAAAAAGTCATAGTATAGTATGTCGAAAATTTTTTGAAAAAAATGTCATAGTATAGTATGTCGAAATTTTTTGATAAAAAAGTCATAGTATAGTATGTCGAAATTTTTTGAAAAAAAAATGATAGTATAGTATGTCGAAAAATTTCTTGAAAAAAAGTCATAGTATTGTATGTCGTAAAATTATATGAAAAACAGTCACAGTATAGTATGTCGAAAAATTTCATGAAAAAAAGTCATAGCATAGTATTACGGAAAATTTCATGAAAAAAATTCATAGTATTGTATGTCGAAAAAATTTTGTGAAAAAAAGTCAAAGTATTGTTTGTCGAAAAATTTCATGAAAGTCATAGTATTGTATGTCAAAAAATTTTGTGAAAAAAAAAATCATAGTATAGTATGTCGAAATTTGTTTGAAAAAAAGTCACAGTATATTATGACGAAAAATTTCATGAAAAAAAGTCATGGTATTGTATGTCGAAAAAATGTATGAAAAAAAGTCATAGTATTGTTTGTCGAAAAATTTCATGAAAAAAATCATAGTATAGTATGTCGAAATTTTTTTGAAAAAAAGTCACAGTATATTATGTCGAAAAATTTCTTGAAAAAAAAGTCATAGTATAGTATGTTAAAAAATTTTGTGAAAAAAAGTCAGTATAGTATGTCAAAAATGTTCATGAAAAAAAGTCATGGTATAGTACGTCGAAAAATTTCTTGAAAAAAAAGACAGTATAGTATGTCGAACATTTTTTGAAAAAGAAAGTCATAGTATAGTATGTCGAAATTTTTTTTTAAAAAAGTCATAGTATAGTATGTCGAAAATTTTTTGAAAAAAAAGTCATAGTATAGTATGTCGAAAAATTTCATTAAAAAAAGTCATAGTATTGTATGTCGTAAAATTATATGAAAAAAAGTCATAGTATAGTATGACGAAAAATTTCATGAAAAAAATTCATAGTATAGTATGTCGAAAAATTTTATGAAATAAAGTCATAGTATTGTTTGTCGAAAAATTTCATGAAAAAAAGTCATTGTATAGTTTGTCGAAATTTTTTTGAAAAAAAGTCACAGTATATTATGTCGAAAAATTTTGTGAAAAAAAGTCATAGTATAGTATGTCGCAAAATTTTGTGAAAAAAAAGTCATAGTATATTATGTCGAAAAATGTCTTGAAAAAAGTCATAGTATAGTATGTCGAAAAATTTCATAAAAAAAGTCATAGTATTGTATGTCGTAAAATTATATGAAAAAAAGTCATAGTATAGTATGTCGAAAAATTTCATGAAAAAAAGTCATAGTATAGTATGACGAAAAATTTCATGAAAAAAAGTCATAGTATTGTATGTCAAAAACATTTTATGAAAAAAAGTCATAGTATTGTTTGTCGAAAAATTTCATGAAAAAAATCATAACATAGTATGTCGAAATTTTTTTGAAAAAAAGTCACAGTATATTAAGTCGAAAAATTTCTTGAAAAAAAAGTCATAGTATAGTATGTTAAAAAATCTTGTGAAAAAAAGTCATAGTATAGTATGTCAAAAATGTTCATGAAAAAAAGTCATAGTATAGTACGTCGAAAAATTTCTTGAAAAAAAGGACAGTATAGTATGTCGAAACATTTCACAAAAAAAAGTCATAGTATTGTATGTAGAAAAATTTCATTCAAAAAAAAGTCATAGTATAGTATGTCGAAATTTTTTTGAAAAAAAAGTCATAGTATAGTATGTCGAAATTTTTTGAAAAAAAAGTCATAGAATAGTATGTCGAAATTTTTTGAAAAAAAAATCATAGTATAGTATGTCGAAAAATTTCTTGAAAAAAAATCATAGTATTGTATGTCGTAAAATTATATGAAAAAAAGTCACAGTATAGTATTACGAAAAATTTCATGAAAAAAATTCATGGTATTGTATGTCGAAAAAATTTTATGAAAAAAAGTCATAGTATTGTTTGTCGAAAAATTTCATGAAAGTCATAGTATTGTATGTCAAAAAATTTTGTGAAAAAAAAAATCATAGTATAGTATGTCGAAAAATTTCATGAAAAAAAGTCATAGCATAGTATTACGAAAAATTTCATGAAAAAAATTCATGGTATTGTATGTCGAAAAAATTTTATGAAAAAAAGTCATAGTATAGTTTGTCGAAAAATTTCATGAAAAAATTCATAGTATAGTATGTCGAAAAATTTATGAAAAAAAAGTCATTGTATAGTATGTCCGAAAATTCTGAAAAAAAGTCATAGTATAGTATGTCAAAAATTTCATCGAAAAAAAAGTCATAGTATAGTATGTCGAAAATTTATGAAAAAAAGTCAATAGTATAGTATGTCGAAAAATTTATGAAAAAAAGTCATAGTAATGTATAGTCGAAAAATTTCTTGAAAAAAAGTCATAGTATAGTATGTCGAAAAATTTTATGAAAAAAAAGTCATAGTATAGTTTGTCAGAAAAATTTCATGAAAAAGTCATAGTATGTATGTCTGAAAAATTTTGTGAAAAAAAGTCATAGTATAGTATGTCGAAATATTTTTAAAAAAAAGTCATAGTATAGTATGTCGAAAAATTTTGTGAAAAAAAAGTCATAGTATATTATGTCGAAAAATTTTGTGAAAAAAAGATCATAGTATAGTATGCCGAAAAATGTCATTAAAAAAAGTCATAGTATTGTATGTCGTAAAATTATATGAAAAAAAGTCATAGTATAGTATGTCGAAAAATTTCATGAAAAAAGTCATAGTATAGTATGACGAAAAATTTCATGAAAAAAAGTCATGGTATTGTATGTCGAAAAAATTTATGAAAAAAAGTCATAGTATTGTTTGTCGAAAAATTTCATGAAAAAAATCATAGTATAGTATGTCGAAATTTTTTTGAAAAAAAGTCACAGTATATTATGTCGAAAAATTTCTTGAAAAAAAAGTCATAGTATAGTATGTTAAAAAATTTTGTGAAAAAAAGTCATAGTATAGTATGTCAAAAATGTTCATGAAAAAAAGTCATAGTATAGTACGTCGAAAAATTTCTTGAAAAAAAAGACAGTATAGTATGTCGAAACATTTCACAAAAAAAAGTCATAGTATTGTATGTAGAAAAATTTCATTCAAAAAAAAAGTCATAGTATAGTATGTCGAAAATTTTTTGAAAAAAAAGTCATAGTATAGTATGTCGAAATGTTTTTTAAAAAAAGTCATCGTATAGTATGTCGAAAATTTTTTGAAAAAAAAGTCATAGTATAGTATGCCGAAAAATGTCATTAAAAAAAGTCATAGTATTGTATGTCGTAAAATTATATGAAAAAAAGTCATAGTATAGTATGACGAAAAATTTCATGAAAAAAAGTCATGGTATTGTATGTCGAAAAAATTTTGTGAAAAAAAAAATCATAGTATAGTACGTCGAAATTTGTTTGAAAAAAAGTCACAGTATATTATGACGAAAAATTTCATGAAGAAAAGTCATGGTATTGTATGTCGAAAAAATGTATGAAAAAAAGTCATAGTATTGTTTGTCGAAAAATTTCATGAAAAAAATCATAGTATAGTATGTCGAAATTTTTTTGAAAAAAAGTCAAAGTATATTGTGTCGAAAAATTTCTTGAAAAAAAAGTCATAGTATAGTATGTTAAAAAATTTTGTGAAAAAAAGTCATAGTATAGTATGTCAAAAATGTTCATGAAAAAAAGTCATAGTATAGTACGTCGAAAAATTTCTTGAAAAAAAAGACAGTATAGTATGTCGAAACATTTCACAAAAAAAAGTCATAGTATTGTATGTAGAAAAATTTCATTCAAAAAAAAAGTCATAGTATAGTATGTCGAAAATTTTTTGAAAAAAAAGTCATATTATAGTATGTCGAAATGTTTTTTAAAAAAAAGTCATCGTATAGTATGTCGAAAATTTTTTGAAAAAAAAGTCATACTATAGTATGTCGAAAAATTTCTTGAAAAAAAGTCATAGTATAGTATGTCGGAAAAATTTCTTGAAAAAAAGTCATAGTATTGTATGTCGAAAAAATTTTATGAAAAAAAGTCATGGTATTGTTTCTCGAAAAATTTTATGAAAGTCATAGTATAGTATGTCACAAAATTTTGTGAAAAAAAAGTCATAGTATATGATGTCGAAAAATTTCTTGAAAAAAAGTCATAGTATAGTATATCGAAAAATTTCATCAAAAAAGTCATAGTATTGTATGTTGAAAAATTTTGTGAAAAAAAGTCATAGTATAGTATGCCGAAAAATGTCATTAAAAAAAGTCATAGTATTGTATGTCGTAAAATTATATGAAAAGAAGTCGTAGTATAGTATGACGAAAAATTTCATGAAAAAAATTCATAGTATTATATGTCGAAAAATTTTATGAAATAAAGTCATAGTATTGTTTGTCGAAAAATTTCATGAAAAAAAGTCATTGTATAGTATGTCGAAATTTTTTTGAAAAAAAGTCACAGTATATTATGTGCAGAAATTTTGTGAAAAAAAGTCATAGTATAGTATGTCGAAAATGTTCATCAAAAAAAGTCATAGTATAGTATGTCGAAAATGTTCATCAAAAAAAGTCATAGTATAGTACGTCGAAAAATTTCTTGAAAAAAAAGACAGTATAGTATGTCGAAAAATTTCACAAAAAAAAGTCATAATATTGTATGTAGAAAAATTTCATTGAAAAAAAAGTCATAGTATAGTATGTCAAAAAAATTTTGAAAAAAGTCGTAGTATAGTATGTCGAAAATTTTCATGAAAGAAAGTCATAGTATAATACGTCAAAATTTCTTGAAAAAAAAAAATATAGTATATTATGTCGAAACATTTCACAAAAAAGTCATAGTTTTGTATGTAGAAAAATTTCATTGAAAAAAAAGTCATAGTATAGTATGTCGAAAATTTTTTGAAAAAAAAGTCATAGTATAGTATGTCGAAAAATTTCTTGAAAAAAGTCATAGTATAGTATGTCGAAAAATTTCTTGAAAAAAAGTCATAGTATAGTATGTCGAAAAATTTCTTGAAAAAAAAGTCATAGTATAGTATGTTAAAAAATCTTGTGAAAAAAAGTCATAGTATAGTATGTCGAAAATTTTCTTGAAAAAAAAGACAGTATAGTATGTCGAAACATTTCACAAAAAAAAGTCACAGTATTGTATGTAGAAAAATTTCATTGAAAAAAAAGTCATAGTATAGTATGTCGAAAATATTTTGAAAAAAAAGTCATAGTATAGTATGTCGAAAAATTTCTTGAAAATAGTCATAGTATAGTATGTCGAAAAAATGTTATGAAAAAAAGTCATGGTATTATTTTTTGAAACATTTTATGAAAAAGTCATAGTATAGTATGTCGCAAAATTTTGTGAAAAAAAAGTCATAGTATATTATGTCGAAAAATGTCTTGAAAAAAGTCATAGTATAGTATGTCGAAAAATTTCATAAAAAAAGTCATAGTATTGTATGTCGAAAAGTTTTGTGAAAAAAAGATCATAGTATAGTATGCCGAAAAATGTCATTAAAAAAAGTCATAGTATTGTATGTCGTAAAATTATATGAAAAAAAGTCATAGTATAGTATGTCGAAAAATTTCATGAAAAAAGGTCATAGTATAGTATGTTAAAAAATTTCTTGAAAAAAAAGTCATAGTATTGTATGTCGAAAACATTTTATGAAAAAAAGTCATAGTATTGTTTGTCGAAAAATTTCATGAAAAAAATCATAGTATAGTATATCGAATTTTTTTTTTAAAAAAGTCACAGTATATTAAGTCGAAAAATTTCTTGAAAAAAAAGTCATAGTATAGTATGTTAAAAAATCTTGTGAAAAAAAGTCATAGTATAGTATGTCAAAAATGTTCATGAAAAAAAGTCATAGTATAGTATGTCGAAAAATTTCTTGAAAAAAAGTCATAGTATTGTATGTCAAAAAAATTTTATGAAAAAAAGTCATGGTATTGTTTGTCGAAAAATTTTATGAAAGTCATAGTATAGTATGTCACAAAATTTTGTGAAAAAAAAGTCATATTATATTATGTCGAAAAATTTCTTGAAAAAAAGTCATAGTATAGTATATCGAAAAATTTCATAAAAAAAGTCATAGTATTTTATGTTGAAAAATTTTGTGAAAAAAAGTCATAGTATAGTATGTCGAAAATTTTCATGAAAGAAAATCATAGTATAATATGTCAAAATTTCTTGAAAAAAAAGACATAGTATATTATGTCGAAACATTTCACAAAAAAAAGTCAGTTTTGTATGTAGAAAAATTTCATTGAAAAAAAAGTCATAGTATATTATGTCGAAAAATTTCTTGAAAAAAAGTCATAGTATAGTATGTCGAAAATTTCATGAAAAAAGTCATAGTATTGTATGTCGAAAAATTTTGTGAAAAAAAAGTCATAGTATAGTATGCCGAAAAATGTCATTAAAAAAAGTCATAGTATTGTATGTCGTAAAATTATATGAAAAAAAGTCATAGTATAGTATGACGAAAAATTTCATGAAAAAAATTCATAGTATTGTATGTCGAAAAAATTGTATGAAAAAAAGTCATAGTATTGTTTGTCGAAAAATTTCATGAAAAAAAGTCATAGTATAGTATGTTAAAAAATCTTGTGAAAGAAAGTCATAGTATAGTGTGTCGAAAAATTTCTTGAAAAAAAAGACTATAGTATGCAACATTTCACAAAAAAAAGTGATAGTATTGTATGTAGAAAAATTTCATTAAAAAAAAAGTTATAGTATAGTATGTCGAAAATTTTTTGAAAAAAAATCATAGTATAGTATGTCGACATTTTTTTGAAAAAAAAGTCATAGTATAGTATGTCGAAAATTTTCCAAAAAAAAAAGTCATAGTATAGTATGTCGAAAAATTTCTTGAAAAAAAGTCATAGTATTGTATGTCGAAAAATTTCTTGAAAAAAAGTCATAGTATAGTATGTCGAAAAATTTCTTGAAAAAAAAGTCATAGTATAGTATGTTAAAAAATCTTGTGAAAAAAAGTCATAGTATAGTATGTCGAAAATTTTCTTGAAAAAAAAGACAGTATAGTATGTCGAAACATTTCACAAAAAAAAGTCACAGTATTGTATGTAGAAAAATTTCATTGAAAAAAAAGTCATAGTATAGTATGTCGAAAATGTTTTGAAAAAAAAGTCATAGTATAGTATGTCGAAAAATTTCTTGAAAAAAGTCATAGTATTGTATGTCGAAAAAATTTTATTAAAAAAAGTCATGGTATTGTTTGTCGAAAAATTTTATGAAAAAGTCATAGTATAGTATGTTACAAAATTTTGTGAAAAAAAAGTCATATTATATTATGTCGAAAAATTTCTTGAAAAAAAGTCATAGTATTGTATGTCGAAAAAATTTTATGAAAAAAAGTCATGGTATTGTTTGTCGAAAAATTTTATGAAAAAGTCATAGTATAGTATGTTACAAAATTTTGTGAAAAAAAAGTCATATTATATTATGTCGAAAAATTTCTTGAAAAAAAGTCATAGTATAGTATGTCGAAAATTTCATGAAAAAAGTCATAGTATTGTATGTCGAAAATTTTTTTGAAAAAAAGTCATAGTATAGTATGCCGAAAAATGTCATTAAAAAAAGTCATAGTATAGTATGTCAAAAAATTTCATGAAAAAAAGTCATAGTATAGTATGACGAAAAATTTCATGAAAAAAATTCATAGTATTGTATGTCGAAAAAATTGTATGAAAAAAAGTCATAGTATTGTTTGTCGAAAAATTTCATGAAAAAAAGTCATAGTATAGTATGTCAATTTTTTTGAAAAAAAGTCAGTATATTATGTCGAAAAATTTCTTGAAAAAAAAGACAGTATAGTATGTCGAAACATTTCACAAAAAAAAGTGATAGTATTGTATGTAGAAAAATTTCATTCAAAAAAAAGTCATAGTATAGTATGTCGAAAATTTTTTGAAAAAAAATCATAGTATAGTATGTCGACATTTTTTTGAAAAAAAAGTCATAGTATAGTATGTCGAAAATTTTCCAAAAAAAAAGTCATAGTATAGTATGTCGAAAAATTTCTTGAAAAAAAGTCATAGTATTGTATGTCGAAAAATTTATTGAAAAAAAGTCATAGTATAGTATGTCGAAAAATGTCTTGAAAAAAGTCATACTATAGTATGTCGAAAATTTTCATGAAAAAAAGTCATAGTATAGTACGTCGAAAAATTTCTTGAAAAAAAGACAGTATAGTATGTCGAAACATTTCACAAAAAAAAGTCATAGTATTGTATGTAGAAAAATTTCATTCAAAAAAAAGTCATAGTATAGTATGTCGAAAATTTTTTGAAAAAAAAATCATAGTATAGTATGTCGAAAAATTTCTTGAAAAAAAGTCATAGTATTGTATGTCGTAAAATTATATGAAAAACAGTCACAGTATATGTCGAAAAATTTCATGAAAAAAAGTCATAGCATAGTATTACGGAAAATTTCATGAAAAAAATTCATAGTATTGTATGTCGAAAAAATTTTATGAAAAAAAGTCATAGTATTGTTTGTCGAAAAATTTCATGAAAGTCATAGTATTGTATGTCAAAAAATTTTGTGAAAAAAAAAATCATGGTATAGTATGTCGAAATTTGTTTGAAAAAAAGTCACAGTATATTATGACGAAAAATTTCATGAAAAAAAGTCATGGTATTGTATGTCGAAAAAATGTATGAAAAAAAGTCATAGTATTGTTTGTCGAAAAATTTAATGAAAAAAATCATAGTATAGTATGTCGAAATTTTTTTTTTAAAAAGTCACAGTATATTATGTCGAAAAATTTCTTGAAAAAAAAGTCATAGTATAGTATGTTAAAAAATTTTGTGAAAAAAAGTCAGTATAGTATGTCAAAAATGTTCATGAAAAAAAGTCATAGTATAGTACGTCGAAAAATTTCTTGAAAAAAAAGACATAGTATAGTATGTCGAACATTTTTTGAAAAAGAAAGTCATAGTATAGTATGTCGAAATTTTTTTTTAAAAAAGTCATAGTATAGTATGTCGAAAATTTTTTGAAAAAAAAGTCATAGTATAGTATGCCGAAAAATTTCTTGAAAAAAAGTCATAGTATTGTATGTCGTAAAATTATATGAAAAAAAGTCATAGTTTAGTATGTCGAAAAATTTCATGAAAAAAAATCATAGTATAGTATGACGAAAAATTTCATGAAAAAAATTCATTGTATTGTAGGTCGAAATAATTTTATGAAAAAAAGTCAGTATTGTTTGTCGAAAAATTTCATGAAAAAGTCATAGTATTGTATGTCAAAAAATTTTGTGAAAAAAAAGTCATAGAATAGTATGTCGAAATTTTTTTGAAATAAAGTCACAGTATATTATGTCGAAAAATTTCTTGAAAAAAAAGTCATAGTATAGTATGTTAAAAAATCTTGTGAAAAAAGTCATACTATAGTATGTCGAAAATTTTCATGAAAAAAAGTCATAATATAGTACGTTGAAAAATTTCTTGAAAAAAAGACATAGTATAGTATGTCGAAACATTTCACAAAAAAAAGTCAGTATTGTATGTAGAAAAATTTCATTGAAAAAAAAGTCATAGTATAGTAGGTCGAAAATGTTTTGAAAAAAAAGTAATAGTATAGTATGTCGAAAAATTTCTTGAATAAAAGTCATAGTATAGTATGTCGAAAAATTTCTTGAAAAAAAGTCATAGTATTGTATGTCGAAAAAATTTTATGAAAAAAAGTCATGGTATTGTTTGTCGAAAAATGTTATGAAAAAGTCATAGTATGGTATGTCGCAAAATTTTGTGAAAAAAAAGTCATAGTATATTATGTCGAAAAATTTCTTGAAAAAAAGTCATAGTATAGTATGTCGAAAAATTTCATAAAAAAGTCATAGTATTGTATGTCGAAAAATTTTGTGAAAAAAAAGTCACAGTATAGTATGCCGAAAAATGTCATTAAAAAAAGTCATAGTATTGTATGTCGTAAAATTATATGAAAAAAAGTCATAGTATAGTATGTCGAAAAATTTCATGAAAAAAAGTCATAGTATTGTATGTCGTAAAATTATATGAAAAAAAGTCATAGTATAGTATGTCGAAAAATTTCATGAAAAAAAGTCATAGTATAGTATGACGAAAAATTTCATGAAAAAAAGTCATAGTATAGTATGACGAAAAATTTCATGAAAAAAATTCATTGTATTGTAGGTCGAAATTTTTTTTTGAAAAAAGTCATAGTATAGTATGTCGAAATTTTTTTTGAAAAAAAGTCATAGTATAGTATGTCGAAAAACTTTGATGAAAAAAAGTCATAGTATAGTGTATCGAAAAATTTCATTAAAGAAAGTCATAGTATTGTATGTCGTAAAATTATAGGAAAAAAAGTCATGGTATTTTATGTCGAAAAATTTCATTGAAAAAAAGTCATAGTATAGTATGTCAAAAAATTCATAGTATTGTATGTCGAAAAAATGTTATGAAAAAAAGTCATAGTATAGTAAGTCGAAAAATTTAATGAAAAAGTCATAGTATAGTATGTCGGAAAATTTGGTGAAAAAAAGTCAAAGTATATTATGTCGAAAAATTTCTTGAAGAAAAGTCATAGTATAGTATGTCGGAAAATTTCATAAAAAAAGTCATAGTATTGTATGTCAAAAAATGTTGTGAAAAAAAAGTCATAGTATAGTATGTCGAAATTTTTTTGAAAAAAAGTCACAGTATATTATGTCGAAAAATTTCGTGAAAAAAGTCATAGTATAGAATGTTAAAAAATCTTGTGAAAAAAGTCATAGTATAGTATGTCGAAAATGTTCATTAAAAAAAGTCATAATATAGTACGTTGAAAAATTTCTTGAAAAAAAGACAGTATAGTATGTCGAAACATTTCACAAAAAAAAGTCACATTATTGTATGTCGAAAAATTTTTATGAAAAAAAGTCATTGTATTGTTTGTCGAAAAATTTCATGAGAAAAAGTCATACTATTGTATGTCGAAAAATTTTATGAAAAAAAGTCATAGTATTGTATGTCAAAAAATTTTGTGAAAAAAAAGTCATAGTATAGTATGTCGAAAACATTAATGAAAAAAGTCATGGTATAGTCTGGAAAATTTTCATGAAAAAAAAGTCATAGTATAGTATATCGAAAAATGTCTTGGAAAAAAAAGTCATAGTATAGTATTTCGAAACATTTCTTAAAAAAGTCATAGTATTGTTTGTCGAAAAAATTTCATGAAAAAAACTCATAGTATAGTATGTCGAAAATTTTCATGAAAAAAATTCATAGTATTATATGTCGAAAATGTTTTTTGAAAAAAGTCATAGTATAGTATGTCGAAATTTTTTTTGAAAAAAAGTCATAGTATAGTATGTCGAAAAACTTTGATGAAAAAAAGTCATAGTATAGTGTATCGAAAAATTTCATTAAAGAAAGTCATAGTATTATATGTCGTAAAATTATAGGAAAAAAAGTCATGGTATTTTATGTCGAAAAATTTCATTGAAAAAAAGTCATAGTATAGTATGTCAAAAAATTCATAGTATTGTATGTCGAAAAAATGTTATGAAAAAAAGTCATAGTATAGTAAGTCGAAAAATTTAATGAAAAAGTCATAGTATAGTATGTCGGAAAATTTGGTGAAAAAAAGTCAAAGTATATTATGTCGAAAAATTTCTTGAAGAAAAGTCATAGTATAGTATGTCGGAAAATTTCATAAAAAAAGTCATAGTATTGTATGTCAAAAAATGTTGTGAAAAAAAAGTCATAGTATAGTATGTCGAAATTTTTTTGAAAAAAAGTCACAGTATATTATGTCGAAAAATTTCGTGAAAAAAGTCATAGTATAGAATGTTAAAAAATCTTGTGAAAAAAGTCATAGTATAGTATGTCGAAAATGTTCATTAAAAAAAGTCATAATATAGTACGTTGAAAAATTTCTTGAAAAAAAGACAGTATAGTATGTCGAAACATTTCACAAAAAAAAGTCACATTATTGTATGTCGAAAAATTTTTATGAAAAAAAATCATTGTATTGTTTGTCGAAAAATTTCATGAGAAAAAGTCATACTATTGTATGTCGAAAAATTTTATGAAAAAAAGTCATAGTATTGTATGTCAAAAAATTTTGTGAAAAAAAAGTCATAGTATAGTATGTCGAAAACATTAATGAAAAAAGTCATGGTATAGTCTGGAAAATTTTCATGAAAAAAAAGTCATAGTATAGTATATCGAAAAATGTCTTGGAAAAAAAAGTCATAGTATAGTATTTCGAAACATTTCTTAAAAAAGTCATAGTATTGTTTGTCGAAAAAATTTCATGAAAAAAACTCATAGTATAGTATGTCGAAAATTTTCATGAAAAAAATTCATAGTATTATATGTCGAAAATGTTTTTTGAAAAAAAGTCATAGTATTGTTTGTCGAAAAATTTCAAAAAAAAAAGTCATAGTATTGTATGTCGAAACATTTCACAAAAAAAAGTCATAGTATAGTATTTCGAAAAATTTCTTTAAAAAAAAGACAGTATAGTATGTCGAAACATTTCACAAAAAAAAGTCATAGTATTGTATGTCGAAAAATTTCATTGAAAAAAAGTCATAGTATAGTATGTCAATTTTTTTGAAAAAAGTCATAGTATAGTATGTCGAAATTTTTTTGAAAAAAAGTCATAGTATAGTATGTCGAAAAACTTTGATGAAAAAAAGTCATAGTATAGTATATCGAAAAATTTCATTAAAGAAAGTCATAGTATTGTATGTCGTAAAATTATAGGAAAAAAAGTCATAGTATTTTTATGTCGAAAAATTTCATTGAAAAAAAGTCATAGTATAGTATGTCAAAAAATTCATAGTATTGTATGTCGAAAAAATGTTATGAAAAAAAGTCATAGTATAGTATGTCGAAAAATTTAATGAAAAAGTCATAGTATAGTATGTCGGAAAATTTGGTGAAAAAAAGTCAAAGTATATTATGTCGAAAATGTTCATGAAAAAAAGTCATAATATAGTACGTTGAAAAATTTCTTGAAAAAAAGACAGTATAGTATGTCGAAATTTTTTTGAAAAAAAGTCAGTATATTATGTCGAAAAATTTCGTGAAAAAAGTCATAGTATAGTATGTTAAAAAATCTTGTGAAAAGTCATAGTATAGTATGTCGAAAATGTTCATGAAAAAAAGTCATAATATAGTACGTTGAAAAATTTCTTGAAAAAAAGACAGTATAGTATGTCGAAAAATTTCATGAAAAAAATTCATTGTATTGTAGGTCGAAAAAAATGTATGAAAAAAAGTCAGTATTGTTTGTCGAAAAATTTCATGAAAAAGTCATAGTATTGTATGTCAAAAAATTTTGTGAAAAAAAAGTCATAGTATAGTATGTCGAAATTTTTTTGAAAAAAAGTCACAGTATATTATGTCGAAAAATTTCTTGAAAAAAAAGTCATAGTATAGTATGTTAAAAAATCTTGTGAAAAAAATCATACTATAGTATGTCGAAAATTTTCATGAAAAAAAGTCATAATATAGTACGTTGAAAATTTCTTGAAAAAAAGACAGTATAGTATGTCGAAACATTTCACAAAAAAAAGTCACAGTATTGTATGTAGAAAAATTTCATTGAAAAAAAAGTCATAGTATAGTATGTCAAAAATGTTTTGAAAAAAAAGTCATAGTATAGTATGTCGAAAAATTTCTTGAAAAAAAGTCATAGTATAGTATGTTGAAAAATTTCTTGAAAAAAAGTCATAGTATTGTATGTCGAAAAAATTTTATGAAAAAAAGTCATGGTATTGTTTGTCGAAAAATTTTATGAAAAAGTCATAGTATAGTATGTCGCAAAATTTTGTGAAAAAAAAGTCATAGTATATTATGTCGAAAAATTTCTTGAAAAAAAGTCATAGTATAGTATGTCGAAAAATTATATGAAAAAAAGTCATAGTATAGTATGTCGAAAAATTTCATGAAAAAAAGTCATAGTATAGTATGACGAAAAATTTTATGAAAAAAAGTCATAGTATTGTATGTCAAAAAATTTTGTGAAAAAAAAGTCATAGTATAGTATTTCGAAAACATTAATGAAAAAAGTCATGGTATAGTCTGGAAAAATTTTGTGAAAAAAGTCTTAGTATAGTATGTCGAAAATTTTCATGAAAAAAAAGGCATAGTATAGTATATCGAAAAATGTCTTGGAAAAAAAAGTCATAGTATAGTATTTCGAAACATTTCTTAAAAAAAAGTCATAGTATTGTTTGTCGAAAATTTTCATGAAAAAAATTCATAGTATTATATGTCGAAAATATTTTTTGAAAAAAAGTCATAGTATTGTTTGTCGAAAAATTTAAAAAAAAAGTCATAGTATTGTATGTCAAATTTTCATGAAAAAAAAGTCATAGTATAGTATGTCGAAAAATGTCTTGAAAAAAAAGTCATAGTATAGTATGTCGAAACATTTCTTAAAAAAAATCATAGTATTGTTTGTCGAAAAAATTTCATGAAAAAAACTCATAGTATAGTATGTCGAAAATTTTCATGAAAAAAATTCATAGTATATGTCGAAAAATGTTTTTTGAAAAAAAGTCATAGTATTGTTTGTCGAAAAATTTCAAAAAGAAAAGTCATAGTATTGTATGTCGAAACATTTCACAAAAAAAAGTAATAGTATAGTATGTCGAAACATTTCACAAAAAAAAGTCATAGTATTGTATGTCGAAAAATTTCACTGAAAAAAAGTCATAGTATAGTATGTAGAAATATTTCATGAAAAAAAGTGATAGTATTGTATGTCGAAAAAAAGGAAATTTTTCGATATACTATACTATGACTTTTTTTTCAAGAAATTTTTCGACATACTATACTATGACTTTTTTTCACGAAATTTTGACATACTATACTATGACTTTTTTTCAAAACATTTTTCGACATACTATACTATGACTTTTTTTTCATATACTTTTTCCACATACTACACTGACTTTTTTTTCACAAATTTTTTTGACATACTATACTTTGACTTTTTTTAATGCCATTTTTCGACATACTATACTATGACTTTTTTTTCAAGAAATTTTTCGACATACTATACTATGACTTTTTTTAAGGAAATTTTTCGACATTCTATACTATGAATTTTTTTCATGAAATTTTTCGACATACTATACTATGACTTTTTTTTCACAAAATATTTCGACGTACTATACTACGACTTTTTTCACGAAATTTTAGAACATACTATACTATGACTTTTTTAACCTAATTTTTCGACATACAATACGTTGACTTTTTTTAAGGAAATTTTTCAACATACTATACTATGACTTTTTTTTCAAGACATTTTTCGACATACTATACTATGACTTTTTTTTCACGAAATTTTAGAACATACTATACGATGACTTTTTTCAAGAAATTTTTCGACATAATATACTATGACCTTTTTTAATGAAATTTTTCTCGACATACGTTACTATGACTTTTTTTCACGAAATTTTTCTACATACTATACTATGACTTTTTTCACTAAATGTTGACATACTATACTATGATTTTTTTTTCACAACATTTTTTGACATACTATGCTATGACTTTTTTTTCACGAAATTTTTCGATATACTATACTATGATTTTTTTTCACAACATTTTTTGACATACTATACTGTGACTTTTTTTCACGAAATTTTTCGACATACTATACTATGACTTTTTTTTCAAGAAATTTTTCGACATACTATACTACGACTTTTTTTCATGAAATTTTTCGACATACTATACTATGACTTTTTTTCATGAAATTTTTCGACATACTATGCTATGACTTTTTTTCACGAAATTTCTCAACATACTATACTATGACTTTTTTCACGAAATGTTTCGACATACTATACTATGACTTTTTTCACGATTTTTTTTTTTTTTTCACGACATACTAAACTATGACTTTTTTTTCACGAAATTTTTCGACATACTATACTATGACTTTTTTTCACGATTTATTTATTTTTTTCACGACATACTACACTATGACTTTTTTTCACGAAATTTTTCGACATACTATACTATGACTTTTTTTCATGAAATTTTTCGACATACTATACTATGACTTTTTTTCATGAAATTTTTCGACATACTATGCTATGACTTTTTTTCATGAAATTTTTCGACATACTATACTATGACTTTTTTTCACGAAATGTTTCGACATACTATACTATGCTTTTCTTTCCAAGAAATTTTTCGTCATACAATACCATGCCTTTTTTTCACGAAATTTTTCGACATACTATACTATGACTTTTGTTTCGTAGTATTGTATGTCGAAAAATTTTATGAAAAAAAAGTCATAGTATAGGAACTAAAGAACTTTTTCATAATCATATTAGAAAATACAGATATGATACTAGAACCTGAACGCCACACGAGCAGCATCCGTGATGACTGCAGCAATAATCTTCCCTGTGTGTGTGTGTGTGTGTGTGTGTGTGTGTGAGTGTGTGTGTGTTTGTGTGTGTGTGTGTGTGTGTGTGTGTGTGTGTGTGTGTGTGTGTGTGTGTGTGTGTGTGTGTGTGTGTGTGTGTGTGTGTGTGATGAGTCATTGTATCTGAAACCCTTTGATGTTGTATCTGGACCTGACGATGTGAACACCACCAAATAATAAACTCTTTCATCTCTTCTCTCCTTCATCCTTTCTTCTGTCCTCGTTTCTATTCCTCCACCTCCTCCTGCTGTTCTCATCCCTCCATCCTTTTGTCATCCTCTCCTCCTCCTCCCCTTTCCCTCTTTCTTCTCAGATGCCACCTTCTTCACCTCCTCCATCATCCTGCTGTCTCACCTGTGAACCACCTCTTTCTCATTAAATCCAATCCTCGTCTCTGTCGCTCCCTTCCTTTGTTCCTCCCTCATTCTCTCTCTAGATGTAGTTCATAGTTTGATTCAACCCGTTGTTTGTCGTAGCATCTTTCTGCACCAGCTGGATGTGCAAAATAATCTAATACTCAACAAACCTGAAATTATTTCGTCAGTATGGGGGTGCAAGGTAAAGGCATTCCTGGAGATATGTTGGTCACCTGGTTCACCACTCTTTGTTTCCTCTTGTGTCTTCAGGTGTCCGTCGTCTTCCAGAGATGGACCAGCGTGCTGGTGCTAACGTACACTACACCCTCCTGATCGCCTGCGTGCTGGTGGCCTTCTTCCTGGGCGCCATTTTGTCGGGTTTCCTGGTGTCGTGTTACTGCAGCCGCAGCGCCGCTCAGCGGGCGAGGAGGCTGGGGAAAGACCCGGAGGCGTCGCTGCCGCACGCCTTGTCGCTGCGATCCCTCGCCAAGCTCAACGGACTGCTGGACGGACAGCCGAAGGTGGGTGGACTCTGTATGAAGAGAGAATGTGTTAAACTAACATCTGATGGGGTGAAGGAGCCTTTTATGTTGTACTGCTGCTCAGAAGAACTAAAACAAGTCTTGCATGTAGACAACTACGCAGAATAACTGCTAAATTAAAGTGCAATAGAGCGTCGCGGTAATGTCTCAGCACAATCTGTAGCATGTCGAAATGTGTCAAACGAAATAGGGATAGTATAAAATGTTTAAAAATGTCTAAAAAAAAAAGTCATAGTATAGCATGTCGAACATTTTAAGAAAAAAAGTCATAGTATTGTATGTCGAAAAATATCTAAAAAAAAAGTCATAGTATTGTATGTCAAAATATCTAAAAAAAAAAATTATAGTATAGTATATCGAAAAATATCGAAAAAAAAAGTCATAGTATAGTATGTCGATAAATATGTAAAAAAAAAAGTCATAGTATTGTATGTCGAAAAAAATATCGAAAAAAAAGTCATAGTATAGTATATCGAAAAATATCTAAAAAAAAAAGTCATAGTATAGTGTGTCGAAAAATATGTAAAAAAAAAAGTCATAGTATAGCATGTCGAACATTTTAAGAAAAAAAGTCATAGTATTGTATGTCGAAAAATATCTAAAAAAAAGTCATAGTATAGTATGTCGATAAATATGTAAAAAAAAAAAAAAGTCATAGTATTGTATGTCGAAAAATAAAAATAAAAATTAATTCTATTTCAGATTTACAAAAGGAGCAGAAAGGAGAAATCTTTTTATATTTACTTTTGAATACCTTACACAGATCAAATGTACACAAAATATTTAAGGGAGCCCCGTTTTTACTTTATCGTATACAAAGAATGAGAGTATCTCTCCAGAGGTGATATTTATCCAATAACAGAGAACCTTGTCTTACATGAAACTTTTGTCACGTTTACTTACAATACTTTAATGATTATTATGATGAAAGTTTTTTGGAGTACAGGAAGTTGCACGTCTCGCACTAAACTCATCACCTCTGCTGCAGTTTACACACATTTGCAGGTTTTGTTGTCGAGCTGAGCAGCAGCGACATAATCAGCTGAATTTTGAGCGGCTGCGTTAATATTCGATCTATTTGTATTTGTCTTCTCTCTCACACCTTGAATGAATCATCCTGAGGCAGAGAAAGTTAACTATTCCTCTTCTCCTTCTGTTGTTTTGTCTTCCTGCAGGAGGACAAACTGGACGTGTCCACCCCGAAGATGTACAGCTCCTTTATCCCCAACGGCCGCTCGGAGCCTCACCTAAACACCGCCGGACACCAGGGCCTGCCGCTGGGAGACCCCGACCTCAGCCTCTCCCAGGTCGGACACCAGCTGGACTCTTTTTACCTTTTTAATGGCATATTATACCACCACTTTTTAATGGCATACTATACTATGACTTTTTTTCACAACATTTTTCGACATACTATACTATGACTTTTTTTAATGACATTTTTCCGACATGCTATATACTATGACTTTTTTAGTGATATTTTTCGACATACTATACTACGACTTTTTTGTGACTTTTTTCAACATACTATACTATGACTTTTTTTCACGACATTTTTCGACAGAGTATACTACGACTTTTTTGTGACTTTTTTCAACATACTATACTATGACTTTTTTTCACGACATTTTTCGACATACTATACTATGACTTTTTTTCACGACATTTTTCGACATAGTATACTATGACTTTTTTCGTGACATTTTTCGATATACTATACTACGACTTTCTTCGTGACATTTTTCCGACATGCTATACTATGACTTTTTTTCATGACATTTTTCTGACATAGTATACTACGACTTTTTTTCACGACATTTTTCGACATACTATACTACGACTTTCTTCGTGACATTTTTCCGACATACTATACTACGACTTTTTTTCACAACATTTTTCGACATACTATACTATGACTTTCTTCGTGACATTTTTCCGACATACTATACTATGACTTTTTTTCACAACATTTTTCAACATGCTATACTACGACTTTTTTTCACAACATTTTTCGACATGCTATACTACGACTTTCTTCGTGACATTTTTCCGACATGCTATACTACGACTTTCTTCGTGACATTTTTCCGACATACTATACTATGACTTTTTTTCGGGATATTTTTTGACATACTATACTATGACTTTTTTTCGTGACATTTTTCCGACATAGTATACTACGGCTTTTTTTCGGGATATTTTTCGACATTGTATATTGTGACTTTTTCATGAAATTAATCAAGATACTTTAGTATGAATTTTTTTCATATTTTTTTGACATACTATACTATGACTTTATGACATACTACTACTACTGCTGTATCACTTTTTAATGGCATACTATACTATGAGGCTTTCATGGTATAGTATCACTTTTTAATGACAAATTTTGACTTTGACTTAAATGACGTACTATACTATTAGTTTTTATGGTATACTATGACTTTTTTGACATACTACACAATGACTTTTACAACTTTAATGGCATACTATACTATGGCTTTTTATTAACATACTATACTATGACTTTTTAATGATATATTATACTATGATACTATATTTTTAATGAAATACTATACTACTGTATGACTTTGACGGAGTTTTATGGCATACTATATTATGACTTTTTATGACATCCAATTTTTTTTTAGTGACTTTTGGAGGTCAAATTTCGTTTATGTAATTTATGCGATAATTAAAATAGAGTATAAGTTTGATTCTTGTAAGCCTCTCTTGTGTGTATCATTCTGAAGTTTTGGCTTCTACAAGAGAGTCGTGAATGTTTCCTGTAGTGCTTCTATACTGAGTGGAAAAGGTTGATGATCTTTATAAGTGTCTAACCAGTGGTCTTACCTGTGTTTAGTCTCTGTCTCAGGCTGATGGAGAGCTGTCCGGCCTGCCCACGCCGGACTCCACCCCGGAGCTTCCCATCAAGAACATGAAGGCTCTGCGGCACCATCAGTACGAGAAGAACCAGAACTGCAACAACGCCAAGGACAACAACGCCAAATCTGGGCCCAGCTGCTCGGGATCCAGTCTGGGTTTCATGGCCGTCGTTGGGAACTCTATGACCCAGCAGGTGTTTCCATTCTCTCATCACCACGGCAACAGTTTGAGCAACGGAGCGGCCCTCGGAGCGGGCGCCTCGTCGACGTCACTGCACCTCCCTGAGGAGAGGAAGATCTTGATTGATGAGCGAGCAGCAGCCGCAGGAGGCGGCGGCGGAGGAGGAGGAGGAGGAGGAGGAGGAGGAGGAGGAGGAGTCCCCCTTCACCACCACTCCCAGCAGTCCCTCCCCCAGACGGTGGTGGACGTATCGGCGCTGGACGAGCTGCTCAAACACATCCATGAGGTCAGCGCGTCGGGGACCGGGGGCATCAAGGTCCTCACCTCCACCTCCTCGTCCTCCCTGTTCCCCGGGCCCTCCTCGTCCTCCTCTGGAGGACATCATCATAATCATCACCATAATCATCATAATCCTCAAGGCCAGACCCGCACCCACCACTACAACCACAGCCATCACCATAGCAACCACCACAACAACAACAGCAGCGGCGGCGGCGGCGGCGGCGGCGGCGGCGGCGGCGGCGGCGGCGGTCACCATCACCAACAGCACATCCCCGAGACAGAATCCGCTCCGTATTACAGCACCTCCACGCTGCCGAGAGACGGCCTCCCCAAACGCCTGGACGCTCCTGCTCAGAACTCCACCTCATCCTCCGCTTCTTCCTCCTCCTCATCCTCCAACAACCCCACCTCCTCCACCTCCATCCCTTCTTCCTCCTCTTCTTCCTCCTCGACGCCGCTGCAGCAGCAGGTGATTCCAGAGAGACCCGGAGGAAACGGCCTCTCTGTGACGCGCCACCTCTCCCAGCGCCACTCGCTCATCAAGATGGGCAGCGGGGGGGGCGCCGTGCCGCGCCACCACAGCTTCAACCAACGAGGAATGCAGCACGCTCACTTTCTAGCCAGGATGAACACCAACAGCAGCAGCAACGGCCCCCCGGGCACGAGCGCAGCGGCTAACGTGAACACAAATACCAACGGCGAGAGCCAGCGGCCGTCGATCGCCAGCGCTTGCCTGACGCGGCAGCACAGTTACAGCGAAGGGCCGCAGGCGCAGCGAGCGGCGATCGTCCGGAGAACGGCGTCGCTCAAACCCCAAGTCCCGCCAAAACCTCTGTTCCTCCCGAACACGGCGACATCACCAGCAGCAGAGGCGGGAAAATACAACTACTAGGAGGAAGTGGCGCCATTCCAACGTGGCTGCTGCAGCACGCAAAGCACTCGGGAACGTCTGCAGGGCTTTTGAGAAAAGACAAAATGAGAGCATTGATGGGACGAAAGGACACAAAAGAGACTTCAGAGCTTTTTGTCCCCATCACTCCTCATTATGACCCTTCAGTTGTGGTTGTTTTCCTGCTGAGAGGGCGCCGCCGTCGCCTCTGAGTCAGAGCCGCTGCATTGTGAGAGAGAGCCGACAAACAAACAGGATCTCTGACTCATCTCATCGGGCCGGCGGGGACGCTCGCGGCAACTTTCCCCTCACAACAGACTGCGGATCAAAATCAGACGAGTCTGAGAAACGCTCCAAAAGCAGGCGAAAGATGTTAATGATTGAAAAGGAGTCCCCGGGGCTCGAGGTGGCCTGAAAAAAAATTCTGATTAATGCAGTTTTCTTATGAGCGCTTTGATCTAATGTCCCCGGTTGTTGCACCTTGGCACGGGGCCCGGATCGCATTTGCAAAAGATTCAAGAAAGCAGGGAGTCGGACTGCTGCGAACCCGACATGAACTGAATCTGGGACCGCTGGGACGTTTCTCCAGGACTTCTTGCCGAAGGAGAAATCAAACAAAAATGTCAGAAACACCCAGAGGGGTAATTCCTCTCCTTTGGAAGTCTGTTTGTCCCTCTGAATCTGGTCCAGGAAATTGAAATTGACAGGAGGGTTCTCTCCAAAATGAGACTGCAAATTAGCTTTTTTTGTTATCACGTCCGACGCTTCGAGATTTTTTGAACGAATAGGCAACACTTGGTGGAATGTGAGAAGAAAAAGAGCTTCATGTAGTATGAAATCAAAAAGTCAAAATCCAGCAGATCCAGATCATGACTGAACCAGATGAATGTTCTTTTTTATACCATATTGGTATCTGAAACACACACTAAGCATTAACTGTTGTTTTGTACGGAGCCCAGTCAGTGATGGAGGGAAGACTTCTGATAAATTATTCCCCACGATTAGAAATTCATGCTCTCGACACTCCTTTAATTCAGCAATTTTGTATGTTCAAATTACTTAATTGATTTTCTTGAATTAATAATTGCTCTCAAATGACTTAATTTGCCTTCTCTCCTCTTTCATTTGCATCTGTCTTTATATCTGTGAAGAGCTCCAAAAGCTCAGAGCTGAATTCTTATGAACTGCAGGATCTATAAAATATGTTTTAATGGGATGAAATCAAACTGTGTTAACCCTCTGAGACCCACAATAGAGCCGCTTTAGTCTTTTTTAGGGGGGTATGGGGGGCTTTAGGGGGATCCATCGCGGTATTTGACCGTCGCCATCTTGGTTCAGCTCAGAAACCCCCTTATTGTCAATCTAGCTAGCAAAGCCATCCATCCTCTGAATGCTCTAGGTCTCTAGTTTGATCCATCCATCCTCTGAATGCTCTAGGTCTCTAGTTTGATCCATCTATCCTCTGAATGCTCTAGGTCTCTAGTTTGATCCATCCATCCTCTGAATGCTCTAGGTCTCTAGTTTGATCCATCCATCCTCTAAATGCTCTAGGTCTCTAGTTTGATCCATCCATCCTCTGAATGCTCTAGGTCTCTAGTTTGATCCATCCATCCTCTGAATGCTCTAGGTCTCTAGTTTGATCCATCCATCCTCTGAATGCTCTAGGTCTCTAGTTTGATCCATCCATCCTCTGAATGCTCTAGGTCTCTAGTTTGTGGCTGTAAAGTTTCACAAGGCTGTGATTATCCTAGAGGTCACCACAGGTAATTTTATACAGACAGGTCAAGTTTCAAAAAATGGTCTCACTACAATCGGGATCGAGGGTCTCAGAGGGTCTCAGAGGGTTCGGGGTATCAATTAAGAAATTTGAGGGAACTGTTTATCAAATGTTTTCTCATCACCTACCGAGCTCTGTATATCTGACAGGACTTTGTCATTTACTGCTTTCAGTAAAACAACAAACAGAAGAGACAGCTCACAGAATGAAAAGTCTAAATGTCAGTTCAGCCAAACTTACTTACCTCTCATGCAGTGGTTCCCTGAGTGGGTGGCTTCATTTTCACCGTTTTTCTCTGTACATTTTATCACAAGAGACATTTTGTTAGCTACAGTTTTATATTTTCAAACATGTCAAAAAGTAAAAAAAAATAAAGCAATAAACATCACAGTTACCGTAGTAGCAAGACGTGCATGACAACCTGCAGTATGTACAGGCAGTGATTCTTTTTCTTCAGGCCCATTTATTTCACTTCAAATTGACAACACACGTTTAACAGCAGTGTTATTTGTTGTTAGTTTGTAAAATAAATTCTAATGACAGATATCCGTGGTGTTGTTTTTACCTTAAAAAGTTCAGTATTGGCTGAGGACGGGTGGGAACCGCTGCTCTGATGGTGTCCATCTAGTTCTGCAGATAGATTTAAGTTGGAGATATCTGTGTCTCAGATTCAGTTGAGGTGAATGGAATTTAGTTTGTGACAGCCCAGAAGATGTCCCAGAGCCAGTCCAAACTTTTTGTATGCCTTTTTTACTAGGGCTGTCAAAGACTTTTAGGTTGTAGCGGCTCAGTTTTAAAGCTAGAGTGAAGATACTGGTATCATATGAAACTAGAAAACCTAAAGAATCCATTGGTACCAACCATGTCATACTAGCTTGTTGTGAAGGAGGTTTAAAATTAAAATAACCCGCACAAATCACTGTATTTATGGACTTGATCCTTCTTCACTAATAACACTGATCATATTTTTGGCGTTGTCGTCACCATAATAACAGACTACAGTCGGATAATCTGGACAGCTCCAGTTTCAACTCTGACATTTCCATCTTACAACACGGAGGCTCCGTTGTCCGACTCAAGACGGCAAACTTTATTATTCCTTTCAACCTTGACAAAAGCAGACACATCCACTCCTTCTGTTCTTACCTTTCACAATAAAAGCTCTAGACATATACACTGTTTACCAGAGCATTTAACTAAAAGGAAACTGAAATAGCTGATATAAGAGTTTAGCTCAGACAGACTGCAAGACGTTGCTCTGGGTCGATCGGATAGTTGGTCCTCTGGCTGCACGTATCTATTCAAACTAGGCCTGTCAGAGTTAACGGGATAACAACGCCTTAACGCAAATGAGTTTTAATGCCACTAATTTCTTTAACGCATTAACGCAATCAGTCATCCGGAGGTTGTAGCGGCTCAGTTGTAAAGCTAGAGTGAAGATACTGGTATCACATGAAACTAGAAAAGCTTGTAGAGGTTAAATAACGCTCCGAACTTACACTAAATTCTGGAGAGGAAAAACTGTCATGTCAATTTTCAAAGGGGTCCGTTGACCTCTGACCTCCAGATATGTGAATGAAAATGGGTTCTATGGGTACCCACGAGTCTCCCCTTTACAGACATGCCCACTTTATGATAATCACATGCAGTTTGGGGCAAGTCATAGTCAAGTCAGCACACTGACACACTGACAGCTGTTTGCCATGTTTGAAACACATCTTTTTATCTGTTCTAAATTAACCTTAAAGGGAGATTTGTCAAGTATTTAATACCCTTATCAACATGGGAGTGGACAAATATGCTGCTTAATGCAAATATATGTTTATATTTATTATTATAAATCAATTAACATGACAGAACAATGACAGATATTGTCCAGAAACCCTCACAGGTACTGCATTTAGCATAAAACAATATGATCAATGGCCATGCCAGTTTTTCCTCGCCAAAATGTAGTGCAAGTTTGGAGCGTTATTTAACCTCCTTCATGACAAGCTAGTATGACATGGTTGGTACCGATGGATTCATCAGGTTTTATAGTTACCAGTATCTTCACCGTAGCTTCAAAACTGAGCCGCTACCATCTGCGAAAGACCAAATGGCGTTAATGCGTCAAAGAAATTAGTGGCGTTAAAACTAATTTGTGTTGACTTTGACAGCCCTAGAAAAAACGCTGCAAATCGAACGTGTTCCGAAAACTTTAACGATGGAAAAAAGTTTTGGAGTCGGTGTGTGAACGTGATTGACACAACGAGAGGTTGTAGTTAATTAAGGATTAAAAAATACAGACTACCGGAGAGACTATTTCTTCAGTATTAAGCAGTCTGAATGACTATGGATTATTATACTGGGAGACAAATAGAACCAAACCTATCTGCATGGCTGGTGATTTCTGTGGTGATTTGGGTGAAAGTTCTTTTACAGACATCCCAGTGCGACCACAGTCTGCAGTTTGTGGGAGTGTTTCTTCACAGATGGTCTAAAAACACCCGACTGTGAGGAGAATCTGCCATATCCTGTTTTACTTTTACCTCCCAGTGTCTGTCAGCTGGTCAGCAACACTTTTATATTCTGTGGCTGTTTCTTCCGTTTGGGCACTCAAAAGGCCTAAAAGGCGAACCAAACAACCGCAGGGGTCAGAGGTCAACGGTATAACACACAGGCAACATTTTGAGGCAGTGGAGACGAGCAACGCTGCCGGCAACAGCAATAAAAGAAGTGAGCGACCGGAGACGAAACGCCTGTAAATATAAAACAAAGAGCCGCGTGGAACTGAGGCACTGATGGTGAATCCAAACAGACAGAGTTGACTTCCTGTGTTGCTTCAACATGTTGCTTTGCAGGTTTGGTAAAAGTTTGAAAATGTCTAGAAAATGAATGTGATAATTTTTTAGTTTTGAATGCAAAAAAAAAAAAGAGTTTAACTGCAGAAACTCTGGAGCCTGAAAC
Organism: Sebastolobus alascanus; assembly: GCA_916701645.2. Taxonomy (NCBI): domain Eukaryota; kingdom Metazoa; phylum Chordata; class Actinopteri; order Perciformes; family Sebastidae; genus Sebastolobus; species Sebastolobus alascanus. Next base: position 1,961,834 of record CAKAOJ020000075.1, on the reverse strand, counting down.
TGTTGCCCAGACAAACCTATAAAGAACCTGCTGGTGGTTCTGCATGTTTTATCCCCTTAGCTGCAAATGCACACTTTATATTACTGCTGACCATATTCAGAAACATTGATTCAGGGTTTTTTCTGTGTTATAAAACATCTGTACAGACTCACATGTGAGGTAAAAAGTCGACAGCGGGACAAAAAAGTAAATGAATGATCACTCACCTTTATATTTCACAGTGGAGATGCGTTAACGACGTGCGGTTAAGAAGCTGTGAGCTCCTGATGGTGAGTTCAGGGAAGCTCCGACATCTGAGAACGGAAACAAAACGGCAAAAAAGCTGTGAATTAATGAGACAAAAATCGACAAAAAAAATCAAAAACAGAACACAAACAACAAGCAAGGACAATTTGATCATGTAAAGTTTTGTGCATTAAAACTTTTCTATATATCAAAATGTTAAATTTGGATTTTCATACAAATACATATAATAATACAAACAGATCAATCTAAAAACTGATGGTCTGCAGTAATGTGAAGAAATAACTGATTTGACAAAAAGAAGAAATAACTCAAGGTCCATTTATTGTCGGTTTCAGAGCTTTCAAACTGATCTCATTACTGAGTCACGTTATAATTAGGGCTGTCAATCAATTATAATATTTAATCGCGATTAATCGCAAATCAATCGCACATTTTTTTATCTGTTCAAATGTACCTTAAAGGGAGATTTGTCAAAAGTTTAATACTCTTATCAACATGGGAGTGGACAAATATGCTGCTTTATGCAAATGTATGTATATATTTATTATTGGAAATAAATTAACAACACAAAACAATGACAGATATTGTCCAAAAACCCTCACAGGTACTGCATTTAGCAGAAAACAATATGATCAATGGTCATGCCAGTTTTTCCTCGCCAAAATTTATTTAGCATTATTTAGCCTCCTTGTTGACAAGCTAGTATGACATGGTTGGTACCGATGGATTCATCAGGTTTTCTAGTTTCATATGATACCAGTATTGGACTTTTCTTCTACCTTTCTTTCGGTAATTTTACGGACTTTTTTCAGACTTTTTTGGACTTTTTTTCTGACTTTTTTCGGAAATGTTTTTTGGACATTTTCAGAAATTTTTTAACCTTTTTTTCAGACATTTTTCCTTTCATTCCTTAGGTTTTCTAGTTTCATATGATAACAGTATCTTCACTCTAACCTTAACACTGAGCCCCCTACAACCTAAAAGTCGCAAGTTGCGTTAATGCGTTAAAGAAATTAGTGGCAAATTTGCGTTAACGAGGTATTATCGCGTTAACTTTGACAGCTCTAGTTTTAACAGATAGTTGTATTTTGTGGGGCGATGGTAACACCGAAAAAGGCTTGTTAGTGGACCTCGAGTTTAGATTTTTTTTATTAAATCGTTTCCAAAGACTGAACTTTTGACGCTGAAGAACACCTGCTGTCTAATTATGGGCTGTGACATGCGAAACACCAGTCTGATCCTTTAACCAACGAGTAAGAGTTGACAACCGCTATCAATGGAAAATCATATGAACACTGACCTCTTCGGATCCCGTCAGGAAATTAAGATTTCTGAAATATCGAAACAGAAAAATGAGTTGCCAGTTGATGTCAGTTATTAAACTTTCTTTCAGTTCGTTTTTAAGCGTCTTGTTTGGTTCCCGGCTGCCGGTGAACCAGATAAACATCCAGCAGCTTTTTTTTAGTTTTATCTGAGTCGCTCAGCTGGCCGGACGCACACTCCCGGTACAGATTAAGCAATAACAAAGCCGCGGTGATGCTGCAGGAGAGCGTCAGTAAAGTATCCCCGTTTGCTCGAGCTCTGCACCAAATGATGCAACTTTTGAGCCCGGCAGCACTAGACGGTCGCTGGCGTTTTCAAACCAGACTGACTGATCGTTTTGTTCAGATTTAATAAGAGAGGACGGGACAGTAGTTGGATATTGATTTCTACTTCATGTAAAGGGGGGGGCGGGGGGGAAATCGGTGTCACGGTTCCTATTTGAAGAGTTTACATCATCCGCTTTCATCTCCGACCCGAATCTCTCGTCTGCCTGGGACTGTTTGATAGTTATCAGAGATTAGTGTTGCTCTGGTCACTGGGAAGACGCTGCCTGCATGAATCAAAGTCTAAATTAACGGGCCGTGTTCACGATGAGAACAGCAGATCAACTCTCTGTCTGCGGCGGATTTGATGGTTTCTCACAAAGTGTCCACAGAACAAGAAATAATGAGTCAGTTCTGTGGCTTCACAAAGGAGGTTATGAGTCTGGTGTTTCTGTGCAATTTAAAAGGAATGTACTGCTGGTTTTCAATCGTTTTACCCTATTAAATACACATTGTATATACATAACATTACTGCTGACCAACATTTCAAAACACAAACAACTCTTTAGATTGGTTTCCTTCTGTTCTTTTCTATGGAAGTCAACATGTAAAGACTTGCTCCGTATAAACAGAGTTCATTTAACGAAAACGATGACGAAATATGTTCGTATCAAACATGCAAACATGCAATATCGTTGACGAAAAAAGACGAGGACCCCTTTGAAAATAGCCATGCCAGTTCTTCCTCGCCAAAATTAACCGCAAGTTTGGAGCGTTTATTAAGCTAGTATGACATGGTTGGTTCCTATGAATTCATCAGGTTTTCTAGTTTCATATGATACCAGTATCTTCACTCTAGCTTTAATACTGAGCCGCTACAACCTAAAAATCACAAGTTGCGTTAAAGAAAGTAGTGGAGTTAAAACGAATTTGCGTTAACTCGTTAAATCTGACATCCCTAATGAAAACAATAACTGGTTGCAGCCCAAATTTTGCCAATTTTGTTTAACAATCTTGCAACTCATGGTCTGAGGTGGAAAATGGTATGACTCTGTATCAAAGTACTTTTCTGATACTAATCGAAATGTGTCCAAAAACAGTGTCTTCTTTTAGGTAGTTCCTGTTTTGAATCAATAAATAATAATAATAATTTATTCAGACAAAGTTCTTGTACGACTGCTTGTGTTTACAAATTAAACAGAATGTTTGTTAAATGAAAATAAGGGTTTTGTGGTAAGTAAAATATCAGAAACTCAGGTATCAAACATTTTCAAATGAGCCCTAGGAAATGGTCAGTGGTGATGTAAAGAAAATGCAACTTGTCGTTAACTGGTTAAAAAACATATAAAAGTACCTGAATGATGGTCCTTCAAATCACTCCTCTCAGCAGTATCGTCACTTTCACATTGAACAGTGAGTGTTGTTTGCCATTAGCTACAACGAAGAGAGGGTATAACAGAAATATCAGGTCAGTATTTTTCATCCTGCAGTACAAAAGGGCAGATCATCTTTTATAAATGTTTTACATTGAAATCCAAGAGTGGTCTGGTCCAGATTTTTCATAAGGTCTGCATTCATACAGACGTAAAAACAAATTGAGGAACAAGAATGTCCGTCTGTCATGAATAATTCAAAAAAATGTTTTTAAAAAGAAGCTGCTGTTCATTTATGATCTCCTCAACGGTCCTTTAGGAATGTTTTCACTGGGTGCTACTACGAGGACGCTGCAGAAAATAAACACCCCGGCTCATTTTATAAAAAAGGATTTTTGTATGAGGATGCACTTGTAACCTTGATAATAAATTTGTTTATTCATTTCGTGGTTTCTCCGTTCCCGTCCTCTAGACGTGCTCCCTGTGATTCAGCCGGAGAGAGACAGAGGGGGAACAGAGACGCTGTGACATCACTGATGATGGACTCACAGCGCCACCCGGCGGGCCACGCCAGAATGACAATGTAATAATGTCAAAAGCTATTATGTTTACCTTACTGCTATTAATTAACAATGTGGATGACAGTGTAAATAAAGGCTACTGTGGAATATTCCTCGGAGTAGAGTGATTCTTATTTCTGTGGACTCTTATTTTGAAGTTGTGAGTGAAAAACAGAATAAAGAGTTGCATCTTACAGAGTCAGACAAATACAACCAGACTCATACTCACTTAGGTGCACAAACGTGGAATCCTTGAAGGTCTCCAGAAGTTATTGGGGTGGTTTTGGGAGTCCTTGAGATGTGCTCTTGTCCACGACAAGAGGAGCTGAAGGGGATTCTATTCAGGGGCCCTTGAGGGATTTCTAAGAGTCCAGGAGGCTTTATGAGATCCAGAGGCCCTTGATGAAGTTCTAGGGCACCCCAAATGTGTTCAGAGAATGTTAGACTTGTTTCAGGATTCCTGAAAGGGATTGCAATCCCCTCCTGAAAGTTTCAGAGTCCTGGATTGGGTTTCAGGGGTCTTACGGGGAACTCTTGGAGTCTCTGATGGTGTTTGCAAGAGTCCCTGCCTCCTTGACAAAATGTCTTGCAAGTGGGTGGGTTCATGAGTTCTTGAAGGGTTCTAGGGGCCTTATGGGTGTCACAAAGGGTGTTTGACGACATTTCGGGAGACCAGTAGGTTGTGATGGGCATCAAAATGTACTTGAGAACGTTTTGAGGTGCCCTGGGGGTGTTCCAAGTCTCTGAGGGGATTTCAGGAGTTCCAGTGGGCTGTCCCAAAGGTCCTTAAGGGCAATGCCCAATGTCTCTGAGGGTGTTACAGGAGTCCCTGACTCCTTGACAAAATGTCTTGCGAGTGGGTGGGTTCATGATTTCTTGAAGGGTTCAAGGGGGCCTTATGGGTGTCCCAAAGGGTGTTTGAAGACATTTCGGGACACCAGTAGGTTGTTATGTGCATCAAAATGTACTTGAGAAAGTTTTAAGGTGCCCTGGAGGTGTTCCGAGAGTCTTTGAGGGGATTTAAGGAGTTCCCAGTGGGATGACCCAAAGGTCCTTAAGGGGAATGCCCAATGTCTCTGAGGGTGTTACAGGGGTCCCTGACTCCTTGACAAAATGTCTTGCGAGTGGATGGGTTCATGAGTTCTTGAAGGGTTCGAGGGGGCCTTATGGGTGTGACACTTGAGAAGGTTTTAAAGTACCCTTGGGGTGTTCGAAGTCTTTGAGGGGATTTCAGGTGTTCCCAGTGCCCAATGTCTCTGAGGGTGTTACCGGAGTTCTTGAATGGGTTACAGCTGTTCATTGGGTGAGGTGTTCCAGGGGTCCTTATGGTTCAGGAAACCAGTAATTCTTGATGGGGTTCCAGGGATGCCTGAGAAAGGTTTAGGAGTGAGTCGTTTCCATTCAAGGACTGTAAAGGTGTTCCAAGAATCTTTGGGGGTCTTTCAGGAGTCCCTTGTGGCATTCTAGAGGTTCTCAAGATGTTCCAAAGGTCCTTTCCAAAGTCTTTAAAGGTCTTACAGGGGTCCTTGAAGGGGATGCAAAGGTCTTTGAGGGTGCCCCATAACTCCAGGAGTCCTTGGTTGGGTTCAAGAGATCTTGAGGGATCCTTATGAGTGTCCCAAAGATATTTGAAGAAGCTTCAGGAGACTAAAAGTTATTTATGGGAATCCTTGGTTTCTTAAAAAAGATCCAGAGTGCCCAGAAGGTTTTTCGGGAGTCCTTAAGGGTAAGGGGGGTTATCTTTGAGGGCATTCCAGAAGTCCCTGACTGTGTCAAAACCCTTAAGATTGAAGTCTTGGAGGATGTAACAGGAGTTCTTGAATGTTGAATGAGTTAAATAATTTGTTGAGGTGTTCCAGAAGTCATTGGGTGGGTTCAGAAGTTCTTGAGGGGGTTCCAGGGGGGTCTCTATGGGTGTCCCAGGTTACAATGAACAGCGTATTTTATATTCTGCTGTCATTGTCAGCAGATTAAGTATAAAGCACTACTGGTTAATGGAGTTTTTTTGTTTTCATTCCAATTTTCATTTAGTCAAATGAATCAAAGGATATAAATTAGTTTTTCATCCCTCCCGAGACAAACAGCATCGCTTTTCTGTTGAAATACTGCAGTGCTGTTCTGAAATGATAATGGTCGTAGTTTGTTGCTGCTATTTTTTATTTGTTAATCCTTTATTTATTCAGGGGGACTTAATGATTCATGATTATTTAAGATTGTTTGTTTTTCAATAAAAAGGATGTTCCCTAAAAAAAGATGTGTCCTATCTGTGATGCAGTAAAAATATTTTTTTTCTTAACAAAATGTAAGGTAAAATGATTCCAGTATGTTTTAGTTCCATTTTAAGATTTTAAGCATATTTTGATGATTATTTTGGCCAGGATACAGGATAGGTGACATTAAATTTTCACATTGTTCCTTGCCTAGTCCCAAGATTTTTTTTGAATTAAATCTAGGGATCCTTCACAGGTTTTTGAAGATTTCAGGAAGCCCCGAGGGGGTTCCCCGAGTATCCCTGAGGAGGCTCAAGAGCCCTTGAGATGGTTATATGAGTCACTGATGGGGTTTCACAAGTTTTAGAAGTGATTACAGGAGTCCTTGAAGGTGTTCCAGGAATATTTCTGACCGTCTCACAGTCATCGATGTGAGTCTCAAAAGTTTGAGGAATTACAGGCTGCTGTCCAGGTATCGTTGAGGATGTTCTAGAAGTCCTCGGTGTGTCACTGGTAGTTTTTGTGAATGCAGCAAGGGTCCCTGAAGATGTTCCAGGAGTCCTTCAAGGAATTCAAGATTCTTGAAGGGGCTTCAAAGTGTGCATGAGGGGAATTCCAGAATAGTTTAAGGGCTCCAAGTCTTCAAAAGGGTTCCTGAAGTCATTGTTGGGTTCAACAGGCCTTGAATGAAATCCTTGAGGAAGTTCCAGGTATAGTGCAAATCTGCACAACATAGCAGGATATTTGGTTAGTGCTTTTTACAAAGTGTATATGATGGGGTAGAATGCACTTACTGTAGAAAGAGAAAAACAATGCTTTGGGGGTTTTAAACAAATGTTGGATCTATTAAAGTGCTGTTGTAGAGCTGCAACAATTAATCGATTAGTTCTCAACTACTAAATCAATCGCCAACTAATTTGATAATTGATTAATCGGTTTGAGTAATTAAAAACAAATCTTGGGCTTTGGGAAACACTGATCGACATTTTTTACAATTTTCTGACATTTTATAAACCAAACAACTAATCAATAGATAAAGTAAATAATCGACAGATTAATCGACAATGAAAATATTCCTTAGTTGCAGCCCGATACTGTTGTATTGTAAATTATATTGTACATGTTTTTTTTCTATTTTTGACACTCAAAGTAAATTTATACAGACAAATATTTTCATTCATCAATTATAATTCTTTGACTGTTTCTCTGCAAAGCTGCAGTGTTTCATATAATCTGAATTATTGAATAATTAAGCTATTAAAATAAATTAAATATGAACTTCCTCATCACCATGTTGGTTCACCAAGAAGCTGTTTTAAATATAGCGTTATGCTGCCATCTGCTGGTGTCAAATAAACAGGTCAGATTCAGACTTCACATCTTTCTTTTAGAAATGGTATATGATATCATAATTTTCCCAATCATGTTTGGCCTTGTTGTGTTCAGATTTAGAAGCACAATCTTTTTTACAAATTGATTTTATTTTTTATTTATTTTATTTTTATTTTATTTTGACAAGTTCTGCAATTGCAATTTATATTTGTCTGATTTGATTCCAGGTCAGGGAGAAACACAAAGAGTTTGTTAGTGATTGATGATAAATACAATAAAATGTGAAGATAAACAGGCACGTAATCCCTCCCAAGACTCACCTGAAGGAAACATTTTAAGAGATTCAAGGATAAATAAATGTTTAAAAGATTAATTACAACGGCCTTCACATAGACAACTTCTCCGCAAATGTCACCAGATTAAAACATATTTAACAGAGACAATTTTAGTGTTTGTTAAGTGATGATCGCAATTTCATGCTGCAGAAAGAAATTGAGTTGACAAACTTTCAGCGACGGTTAATAAAAGTTAAATTGATTAAATTCGTGACTGCATGAGTACAGGGGACGGAACCTGGCAAGATCAAAAATGAATAAATAAATAAATGCATGAATTAATAAAGAAAAAAAGAAAAAAAAGAAATAAATGACTATAAATAAATAAATATGCCATTAAATTTACCAAAAATAATATTAAAAATAAATGTAGTTATTTATTACTTGATAAAATGTGATATAAACGTATTATTTATTTATTTAAACTTCTTTATTTATTTAACTTTGTATTAATTCCCCTATCCATCTTCTATTTACATTTCCCAATAACATAAATAAATGTAAAAATTAATAAAAAATAAATAAATAAATGGGAAAATTAAATAGAAGAGTAGATATTAATATAATTAATACAAAGGTAAATAAATAAAGAAGCAAATTTAAACAGAATTATCAGTTTATGTCACAATTTATCAATTAATTCATGCCTAAATTTATTTTTAATATTATTTTTGAAACATTTAATGGTATATTTATTTATTTATCAAGTAATTCATTTATTTATTCATTGATTTTTTAATTTGGCAGGTTCCTTCCTCCAAACAATACATGAGAATATAAACATTTTTTGTGTAAAATGTCAGATTCTGATTAAACTAAAACACAATCATTTGAATCAATGGGAGGAACGTGAAAATGAGTTTTCAATCATGTGATTTTATTACTTCAGTAAATGTCGTACAGTCCTGTTAAAGCATCACTGACTTCCTGTTGACTGGCAGCCATGTTTATTTGAGTGGACGCCCTGAACTGGGATTGAAATGTTCCTGACATCCCAAAATACAAACTCCAGACTTTCATGTCTCCAAAACATTCAAAAAAATGCTGGATAATTTTTTTTCGCCTCGCTACCATTAAGATAAAAATAAAATAGACTTCCATCATAAACAACTGACAGCAAACATCACCTGTTACTGTCAGATATGTTTGATGCACGTGTAAAATCACTGTTTCCTCCAGTGTATAAATATCTGTTAGAAAGATATAAAAATACAATATATGTCTCTTCTTCCTCGCCTTGGTCCGTGTTCACACCGACGTGGAAAAATGTGAAAAATCCAAGTTTCCCGTCCATTTATGGATCCAAAATTAAATGTTGACGCAGGAAGAAATTGCTTTAAAATCCTGATATTCCTCGTTTTGTTCAATAGCAGCAGGACAAAATGGTGTTTGACCGTGTTGGTCGGTTCCTTCTCCTCCGACTCTGATCCATCAGAGTTTCAGTAAACCAGTTTTAGTTTGTCTGGTTTGACAACCAAGCAAACTAGAAGTAAAACCTGGTGGTCAAATAATCTTTTCTGGGTTTCACTTTGCAATGTTTCTGGAGGGTTTTTAAAGGGCGGATCCAACTGCGTTCTATTCCGTGACCTAAGTTACCACAGTAAGCTAATCAATAAGGTTATGAAAGACGTGAACACTAGCTGGAAGTTTGGAAATAACAAAGGGTTAGTTTGGATGTTTTTAAGTTGGGTTGAATGTATACTTCTGCGTTCTGAGAGGTAAAATTACTGTTTTTGTGAATGGAGTCTGGTGGCTTTAAAGAGAGCGATATAACGGTTTCAGTTCCCCGTCAGAAAGGCTGTCTAACAGCGAGGTAAAGCGGCAGCAAAATGTAATTTAGCCACCTAAATAAAAATTGTGTACGCTATATTTTGAATATTTTCACCGCCACCAGACTCCATTCACAAAACCAGTAATTTAACCTCTCAGAACAGGAGTAGCTGATCTACCGCTGCATCAATAGGTTAGTTTGTTTGTCTTATTGAGTGACTTTAGTGAATCCAAACTAACCCTTTTAACACCAATATTCAGCGGTAGACAAGCAACTCCCGTGGTCTGAGAGGTAAAATTACTGTTTTTGTGAATGGAGTCTGGTGGCTTTAAAGAGAGCGATATAACGGCTTCAGTTCCCCGTTAGAAAGGGCTGTCTGATGGTGAAGTAAAGCGGCAGCAAAATGTATTTTAGCCACCTAAAAAAACAATCAATATCAGTTTAAGTGTACGCTATATTAAAAATATTTTCACCGCCACCAGACTCCATTCACAAAAGCAGTAATTTAACCTCTCAGAACAGGAGTAGCTGGTCTACCGCTGCATCCATCGGTTAGTTAGTTTGTCTTATTGTGTGACTTTCTGATCTGAACTAACGTGGCGTCCACAGCAGCACGTTAGCTTAGCTTCCTGTCTGCTTCTCCAAACTGGGAGCACGCTGACCGCCGTCTAAGTTACTGTATTTAACGTTAAAACACCGACTATAGAAGAAGAATCTGGCGATACGATACGTATCATGATACTTTAACACATATATTGCGATTATTTAAATTTAATTTGATGAAAACTGTCATTATAAATAACACACCAGCAACAAAACTACATGGTAATCATAAAGTAGGCATTTCTGTGAAGGGGAGACTCGAATATTTTGAGGTCAGAGGTCAAGGGACCCGTTTGAAAATGGCCAGGACAGTTTCTCCTCGCCAAAATTTAGCGTAAGTTTGGAGCGTTATTTAACCTCCTTCACTACAAGCTAGTATGAGATGGTTGGTACCGATGGATTCATCAGGTTTTATAGTTTACTATGATACCAGTATTGGACTTTTCTTCTACCTTTCTTTCGTTAATTTTACGGACTTTTTTTCAGACTTTTTTAGACTTTTTTTCTGACTTTTTTCGGAAATGTTTTTTGGACATTTTCAGAAATTTTTTAACCTTTTTTTCAGACATTTTTCCTTTCATTCCTTAGGTTTTCTAGTTTCATATGATACCAGTATCTTCACTCTAACCTTAACACTGAGCCCCCTACAACCTAAAAGTTGCAAGTTGCGTTAATGCGTTAAGAAATTAGTGGCAAATTTGCGTTAACGAGGTATTATCGCGTTAACTTTGACAGCTCTAGTTTTAACAGATAGTTGTATATAGTTGTAGTATCTTCACTCTAGCTTTAAGAAAGAGCCCGCTACAACCTGCGAAATATCGAATAGCGGGCTGTCAGACTTAAAAACATACTTTCACCAAAATGTGAATGTTGGGATTTGAATTCATCAGGAAGCTACAGAATGATAGAACCAATAATAATAATAATAATGGACCCGCACTTTAATTAAAAACATTTATAAGACCGGCCTCGGTCCGTCCTGCTCGCTCACACACACATGGGTATAAAAGTGCAGCCTCAGCTCTGCTGCGTTTTCTGTCCCATGTGTGTGCGAATGTGTCGTTTGTAATTGGAGTTGTCGCTGAACCTGCGGCCGCACTCGTCGCAGCAGTACGGCTTCTCGCCCGTGTGAATCCTCAAGTGTTTCTGATAACCGTCGAACCGCGTGAGTCTCTTCCCGCAAATGTCACACGTGTACGACTTGTCGACTCTGGTCTCGACCTTGCGGTGCACCTGCACGTGTTTGGCCCAGTGGCAACGCTGAGCGAACGCGCGCCCGCAAATGGTGCAAATGTACGAGTCCACCACCTCGGACAGCGGCGCGTCCAGGTCCACGCAGTCCAGCTGGCCGTTACCTGAAACTAGATCCGACGCCTCGGGGGCGTCCTCGTCGAGGTCCGAGCAGGTCTGCTGGACCGAGGTGCCCGGCTGGGGGTCCGGCTCCGAGTCTTCCAGGTCCCGGAGCTTTGAGAGCGAAGAGGTCATGTGGTCGTCGTCCTGCTCGTTTGTCACGCCGCCGCTCTGGAACAACACGAACTTGACGTCGTTCTGCTCCGCCGTCTGAGATGACTCCTCCTGCTGAGCCGGCCACAGCACCTCCTCCTCCTCCTCCTCCTCCTCCTCCTCCTCCTCCTCTTTGATGGGAGGAGGATCCATCTCACTCAGACTGGAGCTCCACTCCTGCTGCTCACAGAGAGCTGCCAATCACAACGAAGAAGAGTCAGGACACGTCGAAAGACTGAAGCTGCTCGTATTTATACTACGAAAAGTAACACGTGTCCTGGGTGATCGGATCACAAGTGGACAGCTTTCAGTCTGTTCACACACAGAATTTGTATTTATTATTAAAATAATAAATCGTACACCAGTAACTTGGTAAAAAATTCTTCAAAATTAACAGAATTTTTATTTATTATTAAAATAATAAATCGTACACCAGCAACTTGGTAAAAAAGTCCTCAAGATTAACAGAATTTTTATTTATTATTAAAATAATAAATTATACATCAGCAACTTGGTAAAAAAGTCTTCTAAAATAACACAATTTTTATTTATTATTATAATAATAAATCGTAGACCAGTAACATGGTAAAAAAATCTTCAAGATTAACAGAATTTTTATTTATTATTAAAATAATAAATCGTACACCAGTAACTTGGTAAAAAAGTCTTCAAAATTAACAGAATTTTTATTTATTATGATAATAATAAATTGTACACCAGTAACTTGGTAAAAAAGTCTTCAAAATTAACAGAATTTTTATTTATTATAATAATAATAAATTGTACACCAGTAACTTGGTAAAAAAAGTCTTCAAAATTAACAGAATTTTTATTTATTATAATAATAATAAATTGTACAACAGTAACTTGGTAAAAAATCTTCAAAATGAACAGAATTTTTATTAATTATTAAAATAATAAATCTTACACCAGTAACTTGGTAAAAAAGTCTTCATAATGAACAGAATTGTATTCTTTATTAAAATAATAAATCGTACACCAGTAACTTGGTAAAAAAATCTTCAAGATTAACAGAATTTTTATTTATTATTAAAATAATAAATCGTACACCAGCAACTTGGAGGGAGCAGCAGCATAGCTTCCCGGCCACTCATAATAAATATCCAACAGATTAATGACCCCAAACAAACATCAAAAAGCACCCATGAATGGGTGAGAAGAAGAAATTGGACCGTTCTGAATCCTGATCTGAATCCCATTGAACAGCTGTGGAGACGGCATCAAACTGAGAGAACTGGGCAGTAAAACTACCGGTGGAGAAGAGGAGAAACCTCATTCACAGTTACAGAATGATCATAGTTATTGTGCCATAAAATATTATGGGAACCAATATTTATGTTCATGTTAAGTTGTAAATCAAAAGCAAAGTTTTAGTTTTATTCAATGTGAAATAAAGAAAGATAGACACTATGTACTTCTGTCAGTTTCAACTTAATACAGAGAAAATGTGGTTGTTTTTTTAAAAGGTGGGAGGATACCAATATTCTCAGCCACTGTCTAGTTATTTTAGGACGTCCCTTTGGACTCTGGGAACTCATGATAGCTGTAAATGTTTAACGTTACAGGCAGACATGTTGGGGGTGGACTACACAAACATTCAATGAAAGTACAAAAAACGCTTAGAACCAGGCATACAGTACACGAAAACATCCTCTTTCTTCCATTATGATTATATATATATTTTTTTTTTTTACCAAGTTGCTAGTGTACGATTAATATTAAATATAAATTCTGTTAAGTTTGAAAATATTTGACCACATTGCTGGTTTACGATTTATTATTTTAATAATAAATAAAAGTTCTGATAGTTTTGAAGAATTTTTAAGAAGTTTTTGGTGTACAATTTATTATTTTGATAATGAATAAAAATTCTGTTAATTCTGAATATTTTTCACCAAGTTGCTGGTGTACAATTTATTATTTTAATAATAAATAAAAATTCGCTACATTTTTAAGATTTTTCACCAAGTTGCTGGTGTGTCATTTATTATTTAAAAAAATTAAATAAAAATTCTGTTAATTTTGAAGACTTTTTACCAAGTTACTGGTGTATAATTTATTATTTTAATAATAAATAAAAATTCTGTTAATTTTGAGGACTTTTTACCAAGTTACTGTTGTACGATTTATTATTTTAATATTAAATAAAAAATGTTGTTAATTTTGAAGATTTCTTACCAAGTTACTGGTGTACGATTTATTATTTTAATAATAAATAAAAATTCTGTTAATTTTGAAGACTTTTTACCAAGTTACTGGTGTACGATTTCTTATTTTAATAATAAATAAAAAATGTTGTTAATTTTGAAGATTTCTTACCAAGTTACTGGTGTACGATTTATTATTTAAAAAAAATAAATAAAAATTCTGTTAATTTTGAAGATTTCTTACCAAGTTGCTGGTGTATGATTTATTATTTAAAAAAATAAAATAAAAATTCTGTTAATTTTGAAGACTTTTTACCAAGTTACTGGTGTACAATTTATTATTTTAATAATAAATAAAAATTCTGTTAATTTTGAAGACTTTTTACCAAGTTACTGGTGTACTATTTATTATTTTAATAATAAATAAAAATTCTGTTCATTTTTAATATTTTTTACCAAGTTACTGGTGTACAATTTATTATTTTAATAATAAATACAAATTCTGTTAAGTTTGAAGATGTTTCTATCATGTTACTGGTGTACGATTTAGTATTTTAGTAATAAATAAAAAATTATGTTAATTTTAAAGATTTTATTTTACCAAGTTACTGGTGTATGATTTATTATTTTTAAAAAATAAATAAAAATTCTGTTAATTCTGAATATTTTTCACCAAGTTGCGGGGATACGATTATTATTTTAATAATAAATAAAAAATGTTGTTAATTTTGAAGAATTTTTACCAAGTTGTTGTTGTACGATTTATTATTTTAATAATAAATAAAAAATCTTTTAATTTTGAGGATTTTTCTTACCAAGTTACTGGTGTAAAAATTTATTATTTTAATAATACAAAATGCTGCTTTACCTTTCAACACTAAAGCAGTGAAACTTTAGAAAGGTAGTTAATTATTGCTACAGGCTACTGTCATTTTATTACAGTATTTATTACCTTTGTTTGTGTATTTCCCATATTTGAACAGACACTAACTACTGTAGCTTTACTCCCCGGCTCACTGAGGTCTCTAACCGGCTCTCTAACCGGGCAGAGAGCCGGTCAGAGAGCCGGTCCACCGCTCCACAGTTCCCGGTACCGGGTCTTACCTGTGCTGTTGATCCGCAGAGAGACCCGCGGCTTCCTGCGGAGCTCCAGCAGCCGGCGCTGGCGGTCGATCTCCAGCTTGGAGCGGGAGATCTCCTCCTCGTACTCGGCTATGGTTCTCCCGAACACCCCGAAGATCTCCTCCGCGGCCGCGGTGAGCCGCTGGGTGATGAGCAGCCGCAGCAGCTCGATCTGAGACATGTTGGCGGCGGAGAGAAGATTAAAAACGGGAGAAGTTCGCTCTCGGAGGCGTCGTGGTCTGTTGTTTACCAGCTTCACTTCCGGGTTACTGTCTGAGCGCGCATGCGCAGTGAGCGTTTCACTGGTGACTGTTGGATGAGACGCTGCCCTCTGCTGGACTGGAGAAAGAAATACATGTTTTAAATCTGCACAGTAATGTGATTTTTAAAATAATCATAACATTTATAAAGTTTTATTATTATTATTATTATTATTATTATTAATATTATTATTATTATTAATATTATTGCCTATTATACATAGGTAAATATGTAAATATATATATATATATATATATATATATATAAAAAATGAAGGGACAACAAAACATAAAATTAAATAAAATTTTAGATTTTAATGAAAAGTGCCACCCAGTCACCCAAAAGTGTTTCTTTTTATTAATATTATTATAATTATTATTTCAAGTAAGTTACCAATAAAATACAATAATATAAATAAACAGTAATATTTCAAATCAAACCGATAAATAGGTAAATATGTACATAAAAAAATGTAGTGACAAAAAAAAAAAACATTAAAATTAAATGCATTTGTTTCTTTTTCTTATTCTTATTATCATTATCATTATCATTATCATTATTATTATTATTATAATTATTATTGCCTATTATACACAGGTAAATATGTATACATATATAAAAAATTAAGGGTAAAAAAACCATAAAATTAAATAAAAAAATTTAGATTTGAATGAAAAGTGCCACCTAGTCACCCAAAAGTGTTTATTTTTATGAATAATATTATTATTATTATCATTATTATTTCAAGTAAGTTACCAATAAAATACAATAATATAAATAAACAGTAATATTTTTCAAATCAAACCGATGAATGGGTAAATATGTATATAAAAAAATTGTAGTGACAAAAAAAATAAAAAATAAAATGAAATACATTTGTTTCTTTTTCTTATTATTATTGTTCTTATTATTATTATCATTATCATTATTATTATTATTATTATTATTATTTCAAGTCAGTTAACAATACAATAATACAAATAAACTGTAATATTTCAAATCAAACTGATACATAGCTAAATATGTATGTATAAAAAAAAATGAAGGGACAAAAAAACAAAAACATAAAATTAAATAAATTTAAAGCAAAGCAACATAAAACATGCCAGAGGTCAACATAAATAAATAGATAGTAACTGAAGTTAAAACATTAAATTGGGAGCACAGTCTCAGTTTTAATAGATCTGTTTGCTGTTAAGTTATTGTCCAGCTCCATTTCTTTCTTTAACTTTGCAACTTACATTTATGAATGTAAAACTTTTGAAAAGTTATAATTAGATTGAAATATTCTTTCTCATATATCATGTTGATTAAAAAAAAGAAAAATACATTTTCCAGTAGAAGTTCAAAATTACATAATATTAGCCACAGAGTAAACTCTGCTCTAAAAGGTCATTATAGAGACAATGCGCATATTTGTAGATCTTAAAAAAAAAAAAAAAAAAACTCTTGGAATATTAGGATTTATATTGAAAAACAAAACAGTAAACTGCAATTAAAACTCTATTTTTATATGTCATGTCCCGAACTTTAAAGTACAGTTTCAATCATTTTTTAACCTGCTACTTGGTATACATTTCCATGTACTCAAATATATATACTCTATATATATATACAGTATATATATTATTATTTTGTATGTACTGTATATGTAGCTACATACTAAAACTAAACCTTTCTGATAAACTGAAACTAAACTAAAATAAAAACTAATTGGAAATTCAAACCTATCATAACCTTAGTCCAGACCAGCTCTCCAGAGACCGGCTGCGAGGGGGAAGAGGAGGAGGAGGAGGAGGAGGAGGAGGAGGAGGAACAGGAGGAGGAGGAGGAGGGGGAGGAGGAGGAGGAAGAGGAGGAGGAGGAGGAGGAGGGAGGGAGGAGGAGGAGGGAGGAGGAGGAAGAGGAGGAGGAAGAGGAGGAGGAGGAGGAGGAGGAGGAGGAGGAGGAGGAGGAGGAGGAGGAAGAGGAGGAAGAGGAGGAGGAGGAGGAGGAAGAGGAGGAGGAGGAGCAGGAGGAGGAGGAGGAGGACGAAGAGGGAGGGAGGGAGGGAGGAAGAGGAGGAGGAGGAGGAAGAGGAGGAGGAAGAAGAGGAGGAGGAGGGAGGAGGAGGAGGAGGAGGAGGAGAAACCGGGTTGTTTCTCTCTTCAAGATAAAATAAAAATAGCGATGTAGTGTGTGGTCACGCTGTCATAAGGTATCAAAACACACATTGTGAATCAGAATATCACCTGTATATTAAAACAAACTTCCTGTTTTATTTACTGCTGTTTTGCCTCTCCAAACAAACTGTTACAGTGCGGACAAAAGCGGAACCCATGGCGATGGATACATGTTATATTATGGGATGTTATGTTCCTGAGAGCTACAGAATAAGAGGTATGTGTGTGTCTGATAGTCCATCATCTCTGTACAGAGAGCAGAAACCACCGACTGTCTCTGGTAGAAACAACAACGTCTCTAGATGACGTCATGTTGAGTGTTGATGGAGCAGCTGTTATATTCTGGTACTGATCCATCCAGACTCCATTCACAAAACAAGCATTTTAAAACCTGTCTGCTCGTCGTCATGGTAACAGACCTGACGAAGCATGAATTCAGACTTTTTACTAATCGGCATCATTATGTAGTTATTTCAGCATCATTTCGATCTGTTTATTGATATTAAATCAGTTTCTTTCGGGTTCATACCTCAGTAGAGACGTGTGGCTGCTAGATCCAGTCAGTGGAATAACACTGGATGTGAATACAGCTCACCGCCGGGTGATGTTATGAACCCAGACACCACGGAGTTTGGTTCTCTGACATATCTGAGACTTCACCAACATGTACAAAGCAGCTACAGAGGTTATTTCTTCCATTGTTGATGGAGGACATGTTGTTGGTATCCATGGAGACGAGCTCCTCCTCCTCTCCGAAGCGTCAGGTGGTCGGGCCTCTCCTCTGACACGGGTGTTTGTGGTAGCAGGACAGCTGGCTGAAGCGTCTGTCGCAGCTGGAGCACCAGTACGGCCTCTCGCCGGTGTGCGTGCGCAGGTGCACCGTGAGGTTGCCCTTCTCCACGAAGCTCTTCCCGCAGTACGCGCAGATGAACGGCTTCTCGCCCGTGTGGCTGCGGACGTGCCGCACCAGCGTCGCCCTCCTGCCGAAGCTCTTGCCGCAGACGGTGCAGCCGTACGGCCGCTCGCCGGAGTGGATCCTCATGTGCGTCCTCAGGTTCCCCCGCAGCGTGAAGCTCTGACCGCAGACGCCGCAGCGGAACGACGTCTCCTTGTGACCTCTGAGGTGAAGCTTCAGGTTCTCCGCGTGCTCCAGATGTTTCCCGCACAGGCCGCAGTCTCTCGGATGCGCCGCAGCGTGAGTGAGCAGATAGCTGATCCTCTGGAAGGACTCGCCACAAACTTTACAACTGAACGGCGGCGGAGGCTGATGTGGCCGATCGGTCCGGCTCCGAGATGAACTTTGACCTTCATCTGTCTCCTCTGGCTTCCAAAGTCCTGCAGCTTCTCTCCAGTAGTCTCTGCTGTCTTCGGTCTCAGAGGACACCTCGGCGAGGAGGCGGCCATCGCTCGCCGCTTCTGGTTCAAAGTCCCCGTTTGGTTCTGACGCTCCACAGTCCACGCCGCCGACTTCTGTTTTAATCTGAGCAGGCGCGGTGCCGGCGTCCGTCTGGTCCAGCTGGACGCTCAGGATCTGATCATCAGGGCAGTGTTTTACCCAGGAGGACGTCTGCTGACGGTCTGAAGGGAGGCGGGAGAGAAAAGAGTCTTTATGAATATATAAATAATAAAGCTGTCAATCAATTAAAATAGTTAGTCACACATTTTTTATCTTTTCTAAATGAACCTTAAAGGGAGATTTGTCAAGTATTTAATCCTCTTATCAACATGGGAGTGGACAAATATGCTGCTTTATGTAAATGTATGAATATATTTATTATTGTAAGTCAATTAACAACACAAAACAATGACAGATATTGTCCAGAAACCCTCACAGGTACTGCATTTAGCATAAAACAATATGCTGAAATCATAACATGGCAAACTGCAGCACCTTATTTCAGGCATCTAACTAAAAACTCATTCAAGAAACCCCGTTGACTTCCAGACGAGGGGAACAGGAAGTGCTAAAATGCTGACCATTCTGTGAATGTTGTTGCGAGAAAAATCTTCACGAGGTTGATGGAGTTTAGCTAACAATGCAGGTACTAAATGGGCGAAATATGGCAAAAAAGTACAACAAAGATTGTGAAAAAGAGAGTGGACTGAAAGACTGGATTTGCCCTCAATCGGGGGACGATTCGAAGGCAGTTTGACGTTTTTATAAGTGTGATATATACGAGCACATCATGCAAAAAATAAACTAAATGAAAAAATGAATTCAGTGTTGAACTTCTTTAAGTTTAGATGAAAAGAAATGATAAAGTTACAAGCTAAAAATGATATACAAATATTAAATTAAACATTCAACTTCTTTAAGTTTAGTTGACAAGAAAAATGTAAAGTTATAAGCTAAAAAATAAAATAGAAAAATTAAATTAAATGTTCTACTACTTTAAGTTTAGTCGACAAGAAAAATGTAAAGTTACAAGCTAAAAATAAAATAAAAAAAATTAAATTAAATGTTGAACTTCTTTAAGTTTAGTTAACATGAAAAATGTAAAGTTACAAACTAAAAATTAAATACAAAAATTAAATTAAATGTTCAAGTTTAGTTTAGAAAAATGTAAAGTTACAAGCTAAAAATGGAAGCAAAAATGAAATAAAATGTGCAACTTCTTTAAGTTTAGTTAAGAAGAAAAATGTAAAGTTATAAGCTAAAAATTAAATACAAAAATTAAATTAAATGTTGAACTTCTTTAAGTTTATAACAAGAAAAATGTAGTTACAAACTAGATATGAAATACAAAAAATTAATTAAATGTTTAACTTCTTTAAGTTTAGTTAACAAGAAAAATGGAAAGTTACAAACTAAAAATTAAATACAAAAATTAAATAAAATGTGCAACTTCTTTAAGTTTAGTTAAGAAGAAAAATTTAAAGTCATAAGCTAAAAAATAAAATACAAAAATTATATTAAATGTTGAACTTCTTTAAGTTTAGTTGAAAAGAAAAATGTAAAGTTACAAGCTTAAAATTAAATACAAAAATTAAATTAAATGTTCAAGTTTTTTAAGTTTAGTTAAGAAAAATGTAAAGTAACAAGCTAAAAATGGAAGCAAAAATTAAATAAAATGTGCAACTTCTTTAAGTTTATAACACGAACAATGTAAAGTTACAAACTAGGAATGAAATACAAAAAAGTAATTAAATGTTTAACTTATTTAAGTTTAGTTAAGAAAAATGTAAAGTTACAAACTAAAAATGATATACAAAAAAGAAACAAAATGTTCTACTACTTTAACTTTAGAAGAAAAATATAAAGTTAAAAGCTAAAAATGGAAGCAAAAAATAAATTATATGTTCAAGTTTTTTAAGTTTAGTTAAGAAAAATGGAAAGTTACAAACTAAAAATTAAATACAAAAATCAAATAAAATGGGCAACATTCTTTAAGTTTAGTTAAGAAGAAAAATGTAAAGTTACAAGCTAAAAATTAAATACAAAAATTAAATTAAATGTTCGAGATTTTTAAGTTTAGTTATGAAAAATGGAAAGTTACAAGCTAAAAATGGAAGCAAAAATGAAATAAAATGTGCAACTTCTTTAAGTTCATCACAAGTAAAATGTAAAGTTACAAACTAAAAATTAAATACAAAAATTAAATAATATATTCAAGTTTTTTAAGTTTAGTTAAGAAAAATGGAAAGTTACAAACTAAAAATTAAATACAAAAATTAAATAAAATGTGCAACTTCTTTAAGTTTAGTTAAGAAGAAAAATGTAAAGTTATAAGCTAAAAAAATAAAATACAAAAATTAAACTAAATGTTGAACTTCTTTAAGTTTATAACAAGAAAAATGGAAAGTTACAAACTAGATATGAAATACAAAAAAGTTATTAAATGTTTAACTTATTTCAATTCTAGTTAACAAGAAAAATGTAAAGTTACAAACTAAAAATGGAATTAAGAAAATTCAATTAAATATTGAACTTCTATAAGTTTATAACAAGAAAAATGTAGAGTTACAAACTAAAAATAAAAATGCAAAAATTAAATTAAATGTTCAAGTTTAGTTAAGAAAAATGTAAAGTAACAAGCTAAAAATGGAAGCAAAAATTAAATAAAATGTGCAACTTCTTTAAGTTTATAACACGAAAAAATGTAGTTACAAACTAAAAATGGAAGCAAAAATGAAATAAAATGTGCAACTTCTTTAAGTTTAATTAAGAAGAAGAATGGAAAGTTACAAACTAAAAATGAAATTAAAAAAATGTAATTAAATGTTGAACTTCTTTAAGTTTATAACAAGAAAAATGTAAAGTTAAACTAGAAATGAAATACAAAAAAATAAATTAAATGTTTAACTTCTTTAAGTTTAGTTAACAAGAAAAATGTAAAGTTACAAACTAAAAATTAAATAAAAAAATTAAATTAAATGTTCAAGTTTAGTTAAGAAAAATGTAAAGTTACAAACTAAAAATGAAATTAAAAAAATGTAATTAAATGCTTAACTTCTTTAAGTTTAGTTAAAAAGAAAAATGTAAAGTTACAAACTAAAAATGAAATACGAAAATGAAACAAAATGTTCTACTACTTTAACTTTACAAAAACATTTTAAAAAAGTTAAAAGCTAAAAATGGAAGCAAAACTTAAATAAAATACAGGCAATCCAAAATAGATTCATAAATATATATAAAGTGACTCTCTGGCCTCCTCTCTCTCTCAGATTGTAGAGAGGTAAGGTCGCTTATTTTGGGCTTTTTGGGGGAGATTTGCTTCTTATGGGCTTGTTTCTCTAGCGAGATTTGGCAACACTGTGTATCGGTGTTTAAACGGGCCGATACCTGCGGTCCGGTTCCGCCCGCCCTCCTCGGACCTCAGGCTGTCCAGCTGTCGCCGCTGGTGGTCTATCTGCTCCCGGTACCGGGCCACGGTGCTCCCGAACACTCCCAGGATGTCTTCCACCGCCGCCGTCAGCCGCTCGGTAACGAGCCTCCTCAGTGTGTCGGTCTCTGGCACCGGCCCGGGAGGCTGCACCGGCCCGCCGGGAGGCTCCACCAGCCCGGGAGGGAACATCTGCCGGTCCGCCGACATGTTGGTCTTCCGTTAATCCCGTTAATTGACGTTATAACGGTCAAAACACCGACACGGAACCGATAAAACGCTCCTGACTGAACGGGGTTTTCTGTTTAACAGAGACTGCTGTCAGAAAAGTAAACAATTCGGCTGAGGTCCGGCGGAAAAAAGATGTCGTAGAGAAACGATATCCGGTCATCAGTGGTTCCTTCTTCTTCTTCTTTGGTGTTTATTGGCAGTTGGCAAACAAGCTTAAAGATGCATTACCGCCACCTGCTGGACTGGAGTGTGGAGCAGGAGAGTGACAATAATGAATAATAATAATAATAATGATGATGATGATAATGATAATAATAATAATAATAATAATTATTATTATTATAATGATGATAATAATAATAATAATAATAATAATAATAATAATAATAATAATAATAATAATAATAATATTAATAAAGGAATAAATAAACAAACAAATTTTCCTAAATCAATGGGTCTGGCACAACAAACAGGTAGGCTATTAAAAAGAAATGACAAGAGGTGGAAAAAATATTCATATCTAACCACTGTAAATAGATAAATAATTAAAATGAATTTCAATTTTTACTTAAATAAAAGTACAAAAAGCATCAACAGCAAAATGTACTTCAAGTATAACAAATTGGGCAAAACTAGCATTTTATTATCACAGCTGGTCCAGGTGGAGCAGTAGATTGGCAGGAAAATATTATTATTATTATTATTATTATTATTGTTATTATTGATAATAATAACAATAATAATACTCATAATAATAATAATGATGATGATGATAATAATAATAATAATAATAATAATAATAATGATGATGATAATAATAATAATAATAATAATAATAATAATAATAATAATAATAATAATAATAATAAACAAAGAAAAAAGAAGAAATATAAATATCTAACAATTGTAAATAAATAAACAAATAAATAAATAAATTCCACAAGAGGTGGAAGAAATATTCATGTCTAACCACTTTAAATAAATAAGTGAATGAATAAATAAATAAATTCCACAAGTGGATGAAGAAATATTCATATCTAACCACTGTAAATAAATAAAAATGCATTTACATTTTTACTGAAGTAAAAGTACAAAAGTATCATCAGCAAAATCTACTTTAAGTGTAACAAGTACTAATTGGGGAAAATAGAATTTTATTGTCACAGCTGGTCGAGATGATGCTAAATTGAATTTATTATTATTATTATTATTATTATTATTATTATTATTATTATTATTATTATTATTATTATTATAATTATTTTGTAAGTGTGGCATAAAACAAACAGGTGGCAGATTATACAGACCAAGGTGGAAGTCTAAATACACAGACATCAACATGAGACGTATGAAAGATTTTTGTGTGAGTACTGTAATATATACTGTAAATATTTGTCTGTATGTATGAAAGTGTGATGTGTAAGTGTGTCATATATTCATATGTGAATAACTGTGACCAGAAGAATAAAAATAAATAAATGGTAATTATGATAATGTTGATAAGTCAATAGCTACATTAATAATAATAATAATAATAATAATAATAATAATAATAATAATAATAACATTAATAATGAGGACAAGATAAAAGTAAATAGTAATAATAATATAAAAAAAATTCAAAATAAGTACACGATAATAATAATAATGAATTGAACTACTTTAAGGAGACAATTAAAGACAATTTTAAAACTATAATTGTAATAAAGAATAAATACATTTGTCCTCAAAATGTCCTCAGATATTAAGACACAGTTTTAAGAGTCTGATTAAAGCAAAGTGAATATAAACTGCTGGTTCTGTTGGTCGTGCTCAGATTGGATGAAACTGGTTTCACTTCCCTCTCTGTGCTCAGTAACCATGGCAACAGAAAGGCATCACTGCTGAAGCATGACAACAGACATGTTTCAGTAGTCAAGATAAAAGCAGACGTCTCTTACTGTAAAGATTGATTATCAAGCGGGAAAAGAAATCAGTTTTGGGTGGTTAAACATATTCAATAAAATCAGTTAATATTTAAAAACAAGTTAATAAAAGTAACAAACAAGCTGCACTACGATTAAAAATGAATGAATGTTCTATGTATATCGTTATTTCTGTTATTTCTTAAATAGCCAGGTGTCGCAGCAGTGAGGAGGAAACAGCATGATGTGTTGAGGACAGCTACAGTTCACTGACTCTGTGTGTTTGCATATGTGTCCTGCCTCTCTGCTCCCAGACGTTAAGAGGCCAGTGTTGATCAGTGGCCGTCCAGGCCTTTCAGAGACACAATGATGATGTCACTGATTCTACTGCTGGCCACCCTGGGGCTCCTTGTTCAGGGTGAGACTCTCTTCTGAAAACTTTGCTTCAGGATGCAACCAGGTTCACCACAATGATGTTCAGCTATGATGGAGAAACACCGAGACAAGCAACGTTTACCTTCTTCCATTTATTCTCCTTGTTAAAGAAACCAGACTCTTCTGTTTGGATGTTGATCGTCTTTCTCCGAGCTGGATTTGTCCCAATAACCCTTCTGCTCTTTTTCATTTTTTCAGGTTCATCAGGACAAAACATCCTGACTCAGTCTCCTGGATCTCAGTCTGTCGATCCAGGACAGACTGTCTCCATCACATGTGAAACCAGTTCAGGTGTTAGTAGCTGGCTCAACTGGTACCTTCAGAGACCTGGAGAAGCTCCTAAACTCCTGATTTATTATGCTACAACCCGTCAGTCTGGAGTTTCAGATCGTTTTAGTGGAAGTGAACCCTGGTTTAGCTCCACTTACTTCACTCTCACCATCAGTGGAGTTCAGGCTGAAGATTCAGGAGTTTACTACTGTCAGCAGGGTTACAGCACACCGTTCACACAGTGATACAACGTCGTACAAAAACCTCCCTCAGCTGAAGAGGAACTGATCTGACTCAACAGCTGCACTCAAACTAAAACAACACAGGTTTTACTAAGAAAACAATAGTATTTAATGATTATATATGAACATTTTGACACTAAAAATATAATTGTGGAAATTAATGTTATATTTTTAATTTTAAACATTCTGCTTCAAATGAAAGCTAACCTCTGTTTAAGTATGATTTCAAGTCTTTAGTTTTTAATAATTAAGTTATTATGATTCTTTACCTTTAATATATAGGGTATGATAACACATGAACACTAAAACCATTAATATTATTTATTTATTTTATATCTTACCATTTTTCTGAAAAACTCCAACATACTCAAAAAAAAAACGTCATATCATCATGAAATGATGTCTATAATATATTCTAGCCATTTTTCGTATGTTTTGTATTTGGGTGAACAAATATATTTTATGATTGAAATCGAAAAAATATTCATGGGGCATATAAATAAGTAGCATTATAATTATTTCCTCTTGTCATCTCTTTTATTTATCTCTGTGGTTCTTCAGTAGAAGCAGTATGTAAATAGAAAAAGAATAATAGGTTAGATTTGCAGATCACACTTATTTAATTTCTCTATACGCTGAAGATATACTGCTTTTTATTTCAGATTTACAACTGATTTTTCAGGGTTTTGTAGTTTTCTACAAATATTAACGCATATTCTTTAGATACAACTAAATCAATTATAATATTGTAGTTTTTAACCATTAACACACTTCAGTAATAAGAGATGACTGGATGATTTATCTTTGAAATGTTCCTACCATGAGTTTTGCTGCAAATGTTCGTTATTATACACAAATCTGTAATGACTATAGCAGAAACAGTTTAACAGTCATGAAGGTATTAATATCTACTGTGACAAGAAATTATGAACTTATAGTACTACCATCAAATTTAACTATGTTACCCCCAGAGCTGTATGTGATACAGGCATCAGCAAACAGCACTGATAGGATCAAACTGTAGCAGCTTATATTATTATTTTTCTGACAATATTTACCATGAGTTTTACTAGTACAATGACTATCTATCTATTTAGTGTTTTTCCATTGAGTTTATTTATTTGTTTGTGTGTATATTTTATTATTTTATTTTTTTTTATATTTTTTATGTTGTTTTGTTTGTTTTGTGGGTACATGTGTGAGCATATCATGTGTTGGTTTGGGTGGGTGCGTGGGGAAATTCAAGAAATACTACTACCATCACTAGTTGTATTAATCAATCAATAATCAGGAGTTCTGTCTGAGTTCACAAACTCTTTGAATATACAGCATATATAGACCTCTATCATGGACTCTTAAACTGTCTTTCTACAGTCATCATGGAGAAATTACAACATTCCCCTCAGTATTTTACACAGTTACTGTTACTATTAAGAGAAAATCACTCAGACACTTTGATAATAACAAACATGAAAACAACTGATTTGATGAACACGTCTTTATTATCTGGAAACAGTGAAATAATATTGAACCGCTGCAACAAGCTGGTAAATATTGTTATTGAAACATGTCCAATAAAAGACAGAGATGGTTACAGAGTGCAGAGTGAGAGCAGTAGCAGAGTGAAACCAGTAGCAGAGTCCCAGTGAGTCAGGTCAGGACTGGGAACACTGGTCTCTGCTCAGTGTCTCTGAGAACGGAGTCTGGGAGCCCTGGGTGGCCTCACAGGTCACAGAGC
The DNA here is from genome assembly GCA_916701645.2 of Sebastolobus alascanus. Lineage (NCBI taxonomy): Eukaryota > Metazoa > Chordata > Actinopteri > Perciformes > Sebastidae > Sebastolobus > Sebastolobus alascanus. Next base: position 1,934,959 of record CAKAOJ020000075.1, on the reverse strand, counting down.
CCACCTTCCTCCACTGGTCTGCAGTGAGCCTCAGGGTGCTGCTCCAGCTGTAGTGGCCGTCCTTCTCCAGCACCCCGGGGCTCCTGCTCTCCTCCAAGCTACAGCTGCTGCTGCTGCTGCTGCTGCTGCCGTCCACCTTCCAGGCCAGACTCCAGTCTGAGGGGAAGCCCTTGTTGGCCAGGCACATGAGCGTGGCCTTCCCCTGCTGCAGCTCCTCACTGGAGGGGGGCAGCACCGTCAGGGTGGGGACGACTCGACCCACTGGAGGAGGAGACGGAGAGACAATATGAAGACGGTTCATACAAAGAGAAAATGAACTCCACCATGCTGGTTCTGTTGGTCGTCTTCAGATCGGACGAAACCGGTCTGCAGTGTTTCACTTCCCTCTCTGAGCTCGGTAACCATGGCGAGAGACAGGCATCACTGACGAACCGTGGCGACAGATGGGTTTCAGTACCAAAGATAAAGTTTCAAGCAGAGAAACTCTTTCTTTAGTTGAATCAACAAAGTGAAACATCAGTGATGAAGAATGAAATGTTTAAATTGAAGCTGCAGTGTCAGACTTTTATTTGATCTTCCACATTTTTCAGCTCAAACTAAAACTCATCAGACGATGTGTGTTTGCTTACTTCATTTCTACTGAACCACGTCAACAGACAGACGTCGCTACTGACACATATTTTAAATGATAAAAGAAAGGTTTTTCCAATAAATAAAAATATATTCTACTACTACAGCATGTGGTCAAACTAACTGCAGTGATGTTATGATATTTATTTGTTATAGTGAGGATGTAACATGTTATTAAATTGATGGAAAAACACGAAATGTTTCCAGATTATACTCTCACTAAATAAATGCTTGGCTGAAATTACATTTAAATCAATTCAATATATTTTCTTTTAGTCACAGAGTTTAAAACAGAACTTTCTCTGAGTATAAAATTATGAGTTAAAATATTATCTTCAATAATTAACGGTATTTTTTAACAACAATGAAATGATAAGAACGTTCAAACAAAAGAGTTACTTCAGACTTTTATCTGTGTTGTAGTGAAGTAATAGTCACTGCAATGATATTAAAATTCAACTATCAGCCAAAATCTTTAAGTAAAGCTTGTTTTGATTCAATGAAAAAAAGAATAAATGTTGAATTTGAGTTCATGTAGTAGTCAAAGGTACTTACAGTTAACATCCAGTCTGGTTCCTCCACCGAACGTGTACCACAGTGATACAAACTGATGAAGTCGTCGTACAAAAACCTCTCACTGTAGAGAGACACGGCTCTCTGACTTTGAACACAACAAACTCAACATGAACAGTTCCTGTTTTTCAAAAAATGAATTATTTCATGTTATATTTAACAAATATTCCCACAGTTGTTCAGAATTCATCACATTTTTACAGATATATTGTTAAATTAGTTCTGAAACTTAAATTGATACCTCTAACATTAAATGAAACCAGACAGAAGACGTTCTGAAAGAATATATTTCTGCAGTCATCAAACCTCCAAAAAAAAGAAGCCATTACACATTATTAATCAATACTGTGATAAAGTGATTGATCCATTCATAAACAGCATCATCAGAGTAATCCAAGTCCCTGTTGGAGTCAGTCAGAGCATTTCCATAGAGAGCCACTTTGCATCAGCAGCACCATGCTCCAGTGCTCTGGGAGACTTTATAGTCCTGAGAGTTGAACACTGGATGACTGACAGCTGTCCTTCATCACAACAGAAGCCACAGAAATCCTCCTCATCAAAAACATGACTGTGATCTCCGTCCTCATCTGGACTCTCCTCTGCTGCTGCTTCACAGGTAAAGTCCAGAGAATCAAACTCCTCTCCTCTATGAACATCCGTCCCTCTGAAATGAAGCCGACAAAAACCGTGACGCTGCTTTATGTTTTTGTCTCTGTGTCCTCAGAGTCCAGAGGACAGGTCACAGTGACTCAGCCTGGAGCAGTGAGCTCTGCTCTGGGACGCTCCGTCTCCATCAGCTGTAGGACCAGTCAGGATGTTCGTGTTTGGAGCAACAACCACTATTTAGCCTGGTACCAACAGAAATATGGAGAAACTCCTAAACTGCTTATTCACTCTGCTAGCACTCGAGCATCAGGGACTCCAGGTCGTTTTACAGGCAGTGGATCAAAATCTGTCTTCACTCTGACCATCAGTGGAGTCCAGGCTGAAGATGCAGCAGTTTACTACTGTCAGAGTTATCATGTTATCAACAGTCAGCGTGTGTTCACACAGTGAAAAAGCGCCGTACAAAAACCTCCCTCAGTCAGACTGAAGTGAAACTGAACTGCAGCTGGAATTTGCTGCAGAGACTGATACACTTCACTGAACACACTCTTCTCCTTCATCTTCTTTTTCTTCTCACACACACACACACACACACACACACAAATACTGTACACATAAATCAGACGTGATTTAACTTGTTTTAATTTATCAACAGCATATTTCCAGCTGAGGATACAAGGTGCGGTTCTTCCACCAAACGAATAACAGAAACATAACGCCACTTTGTCAGTACTTCACTCCAGTTCTTTATCAATCCTGCTGCCTGCAGACTCTCATCACTCATCTATTGACATTCCCCAGACTCAAAGATAGAAACATGAGGAGTCCACATTCATAAAACTATCTGTGAGACAACATTAACATACTGCAGCAACAGACGCATTCATTAGACGCCACTATAATCAGTTAGTGGGAGGAAGGTGAGGATATTTACTTCAGGGGTGAAAATCAACACAGGAAGTATTTAATATCTTGGAGCATGTGCTGTAAAATATCATATCCTTTGTTTTATTATAGGAAAGATGTTTTCAGTGAATCTGTCTGATTAGACCTCTTCTCAGGACTGTGTGGGCGTGTATAGACTCATTGATCGACGTCCTCCTGAGTCTCCTGTTAGCTTTGTTGCACCGTTTAGGATCAAATTGCCCCCCTGTATCATTCTTATTGGTAGATGAAGATCTGTGACCTGATAAATTCTCATCACAGCTCCACCTCCCTTCAACCTGAGAAGAGGTCTGATCAGCCAGAAGAACTGAAAAAACACCTGTGTGGGAGTTCAGAGGCTTTAAACAATCACAGGACTTTAACCATGTGTTTAAAGCTGCGACTATAATCCAGGAGAAAATACGTTTCCCTTGAAACGTTATTGAGAATGCAGTTTAGTTGTATAGGAGCGTAATTTTGTAGGAGACAGGGTTGGTTAAAGAGACAGCTTCAGAGGACAAAACTGTATCACCTGCATAAAGGTGAACCCTCAGCAGAAACACTCAGATCTATCAGATAGATTAGAATAGTTAACTGATAAAGACTCTTTATAGGAATGAAAATTATAGAATAGTCATTACACATAACAGCACAAAAATTACCATAGTGGTCAAGATGTTGTATGTGTAAGTATTTGACCCTAATGTGATATATAATGTGTAAAAAAGGAGATATTTCTTTGTAAATCTGAAGCACATTATTTACTATGAGAGGAGTTGTAAAGTAGGCTACCTAACTTTAAGATTAACACTTATTAAAACCAGTCTCTATTTGTGAAACACAGCTGGTTAATATGGAAACTCACTTCAACAGTTCTACACATTTCCAAAATGAATCATCGTGTATTAATTGATGAATTAATTGAAGGAAAGCAAGCAAATTTATTAGCACTGACCCTTTTTTTTTATCAATATTCAGTCAGAGCATTTCCATAGAGAGCCACTTTGCATCAGCAGCACCATGCTCCAGTGCTCTGGGAGACTTTATAGTCCTGAGAGTTGAACACTGGATGACTGACAGCTGTCCTTCATCACAACAGAAGCCACAGAAATCCTCCTCATCAAAAACATGACGTTGATCTCCGTCCTCATCTGGACTCTCCTCTGCTGCTGCTTCACAGGTAAAGTCCAGAGAATCAAACTCCTCTCCTCTATGAACATCCGTCCCTCTGAAATGAAGCCGACAAAAACCGTGACGCTGCTTTATGTTTGTGTCTCTGTGTCCTCAGAGTCCAGAGGACAGGTCACAGTGACTCAGCCTGGAGCAGTGAGCTCTGCTCTGGGACGCTCCGTCTCCATCACCTGTAGGACCAGTGAGGATGTATACTATGATGGTTCTGACTACATATTAGCCTGGTACCAGCAGAAAGAAAGAAAAACTCCTAAACTGCTTATTTACGATGCTAGCACTCGAGAATCAGGGATTCCAGATCGTTTTACAGGCAGTGGATCAAACTCTGACTTCACTCTGACCATCAGTGGAGTCCAGGCTGAAGATGCAGCAGTTTACTACTGTCAGAGTGCTCACTATATCAACAGTCAGTGGGTGTTCACACAGTGAAAAAGCGTCGTACAAAAACCTCCCTCAGTCAGACTGAACTGAAACTGAACTGCAGCTTGAAGCTGCTGCAGAGACTGATACACTTCACTGAACACACACATATACACACCAATAATTCTTTTAAAGTTCAACAAACACTAACATCAGCATTGACTAATGAAAAATCCTGTGTTTTTCATCTTTCTAAAAATATATATTTCCAGTTTAGGACACAAACAGCAATTCTTTCTCCAAAGGTGACACCTGCACACTGTTAGCCCTTATCTGTGGGTGTAAGACAAACTGCTAGCTCTAAACAAAAGCTGTCCACATGTACATGACAATCTCTGAGAAAACATATTTACTCACCAGAAGAGGGATGAAACATCACCATAATAAATCATTGTTCACTTTCTTTTTTGGCTGAAAGTTTAGAGCAACATTTGTACTAAATATCTTCCATCACCTCAGTATTTATGGTTACAATCTGACAGCGTGAACTAAACAAATAATTCAATTCCACTTAGTTTAAAGTGACCTGAATGTTTCTTACAGATCCAACAGTATCAGTGAAAGAAGCAGCTGTACAGTAGACAACTGTATCGTCTGCATAATGACGGACTTTTTAGGTTTTTCATCAGCAGCAGAAACAACCTGAGATCTATAAGAAATGTTTTAAAAGCATTTTGAATGTGAAAGATTTACTAAATGTACACATACATACTGTAGCAGCAGGTATTTACTACAACCTGTTGTTAACCCAGACTAGGCTGAGCTCAGTACAACACTGACTTTAATAAAGTCTGTCATGGCATGAACCAGTGATCCAGGTTTTTGGACACAAAGGGGATTTTCTTAAAGGCTTATACTCACTTAAATCAACGTAAACATATTGTACATTTTAAAAAAAAGTCCAGGAAAGGAGATTCCTTCTCAGCCTGAGGGACAGAATTTGTACTAAAATCACAAACACACAAAGATTTTACTATCAGTAGATTAAGGGTCATTTAAGGAGAAACAGAACCTGAAGCACCAACATCAGCAGGAGACTTAAAGATATTTGGAGTTCATATGTTGTAACAAAGATGCTGCAGTGATGAAGTTTTCACTAAACACATACAAAAAACACTTCTAGTCTGTGATTAACTGACAAAGAACAAAAACAGATGTTGTTTCAGATCACATTCTGGTTTGTGTTGCAGTTATTCTGGAGATAATGAAGTCTAATCAAGAAGCAGAGGGAGCGTAATGGGAAGTTCACATTCAGAGTTTGTGTGAGTCTCCATGAGGATGATTTAAACAGTGATCTGTCCCAGCAGTGAGGAGGAAACAGCATGATGTGTTGAGGACAGCTACAGTTCACTGACTCTGTGTGTTTGCATATGTGTCCTGCCTCTCTGCTCCCAGCCGTTAAGAGGCCAGTGTTGATCACTGGCTGTCCAGGCCTTTCAGAGACACAATGATGATGCCACTGATTCTACTGCTGGCCACCCTGGGGCTCCTTGTTCAGGGTGAGACTCTCTTCTGAAAACTTTGCTTCAGGATACAACCAGGTTCACCACAATGATGTTCTGCTATGATGGAGAAACACCGAGACAAGCAGCGTTTACCTTCTTCCATCTATTCTCCGTGTTAAAGAAACCAGACTCTTTCTGTTTGGATGCTGATCATCTTTCTCCGAGCTGGATTTGTCCCAATAACCCTTCTGCTCTTTTTCATGTTTTCAGGTTCATCAGGACAAATCATCCTGACTCAGTCTCCTGGATCTCAGTCTGTCGATCCAGGACAGACTGTCTCCATCACATGTAAAACCAGTTCAAGTGTTCTGAGCTACCTCCACTGGTACCTTCAAAAACCTGGAGAAGCTCCTAAACTCCTGATTTATCTAGCTACAACCCGTCAGTCTGGAGTTTCAGATCGTTTTAGTGGAAGTGGATCTGGGACTGACTTCACTCTGACCATCAGAGGAGTTCAGGCTGAAGATTCAGGAGCTTACTACTGTCAGCAGGGTCGCACCTTCCCGTTCACACAGTGATACAACGTCGTACAAAAACCTCCCTCAGCTGAAGAGGAACTGATCTGACTCAACAGCTGCACTCAAACTAAAACAACACTGGTTTTACTAAGAAAATTAAAAAGTATTTAATGATTATATATGAACATTTTAACACTAAAAATATAATATTTGTAAGTAATGTTATAGTTTTAATTTTAAACATTCTGCTTCACATCAAACGTAAAATCTGTTTAAGTACGATTTCACCTCATTAGTTGTTAATAATTAAGTTATTATAATTCTTTAACATTAATCCATAGAGTATGATAACACATGAACACTAAAACTATTATTTATTTATTTTTTATCTTACCATTTTTTCTGAGAAACTCGAACATACTATAATATCATAATGAAATGATGTCTATAATATATTTTAGCCATCTTTTGTGTGTTTTGTATCCGGTGAACAAATATATTTTATGATCTAAATAAAAAAAGATATTCATGGAGCATATAAATAAGTAGCATTGTAATTATTTCCTCTTGTCATCTCTTTTATTTGTCTTTGTGGTTCTTCAGTAGAATCAGTATGTAAATAGAACCAGTATAATAGGTTAGATTTGCAGATCACACTCATTTAATTCTCTTTACGCTGATGATATACTGCTTTTTATTTCAGATTTACAACATATTTTTTCAGAGTTTTGTAGTTTTATACAAATATTAATGCATATTCTTTAGATACACCTAAACCAGTTATAATATTGTAGTTTTTAACCATTAACACACTTCAATAATAAGAGATGACTGGATGATTTATCTTTAAAATGTTCCTACCATGAGTTTTGCTGCAAATGTTCGTTATTATACACAAATCTATAATGACTATAGCAGAAACAGTTTAACAGTCATGAAGGTATTAATATCTACTGTGCCAAGAAATTATGAACTTATACTACTACCATCAAATTTAACTATGTTACCCCCAGAGCTGTATGTGATACAGACATCAGCAATCAGCACTGATAGGTTCAAACTGTAGCAACTTATATAATTATTTTAATGACAGTATTTACCATGAGTTTTACTAGTACGATGACTAACTATTTATTTAGTGTTTTTCCATTTATTTCATTCATTTATTTGTATGAATGTTTTATTTATTATTTTATTTTATTTTATATTTTTCTGTTGTTTTGTTTGTTTTGTGGGTACATGTGTGACCGTACCATGTGTTGGTTTGGGTGGGCGGGTGGGGAAATTAAAAATAAATTGTACTACCATCACTAGTTGTATTAATCAATCAATAATCAGGAGTTCTGTCTGAGTTCATAAACTCTTTGAATATACAGCATATATATTCCTCTTTCATGGACTCTTAAACTGTCTTTCTACAGTCATCATGGAGAAATTACAACATTTCCCTCAGTATTTAACAAAGTTACTGTTACTATTAACAGAAAATCACTCAGACACTTTGATAATAACAAACATGAAAACAACTGATTTGATGAACACGTCTTTATTATCTGGAAACAGTGAAATAATATTGAACCGCTGCAACAAGCTGGTAAATATTGTTATTGAAACATGTCCAATAAAAGACAGAGATGGTTACAGAGTGCAGAGTGAGAGCAGTAGCAGAGTGAAACCAGTAGCAGAGTCCCAGTGAGTCGGGTCAGGACTGGGAACACTGGTCTCTGCTCAGTGTCTCTGAGAACGGAGTCTGGGAGCCCTGGGTGGCCTCACAGGTCACAGAGCCCACCTTCCTCCACTGGTCTGCAGTGAGCCTCAGGGTGCTGCTCCAGCTGTAGTGGCCGTCCTTCTCCAGCACCCCGGGGCTCCTGCTCTCCTCCCAGCTGCTGCTGCTGCTGCTGCTGCTGCTACTGCCGTCCACCTTCCAGGCCAGACTCCAGTCTGAGGGGAAGCCCTTGTTGGCCAGGCACATGAGCGTGGCCTTCCCCTGCTGCAGCTCCTCACTGGAGGGGGGCAGCACCGTCAGGGTGGGATGGACATCACCTATAGGAGACACCAATCAGCTTATAGAGGACAGGGACCACACAGCTGTCAATCAAACACCAGACACTTGGACACCTTTACTGTGTGAGAGATGATTTTCTCCTTTAAGGAGTTTCTGTCAGATGTTTTTTCTGCTCCACCAGTCACTCACTCACACATTGTTTCACTTCCCTTTAAGAAACCTCTCATGCATATAAGCACAGAAAGAGTCCTCATAAGACCTGAAATACATCAAACTGCACTGCACATAAAATATTACAATTTAGACAATTTTTTAAACTTTCTCATCAAAATCATCCTAAACCTTAATTACACATGACCTTAAAGAATGAAGTTGAAACATAGGCAAATACAGAAAATTAATTGATGACATAAATTCTTCTTCAGGAGGATTTCAGTCTTCATTCAGCAAACTAGCAAAAGATTTCAAACAAAATTTGCCACAATATGACACAATAAAAAGATTACAGAATTTGTGCATTTGCAAATACCGACCTTTATCTTCACTCTGTTCAATTTTACTTGAATAAAGTACATTTTAATTCATCATAGCAACAGTTATCATTGTGGTGGAATATTAAAAACTAACCTTAGCAAACATGTGTAAAGTAGAATTGAACTTTTATGATTATCGTCAAGTTATTTATATTTTAGTATGACAGGAATGTGTCCAGAAATGTTTGGTAGTTGCTCTGCGTTAGTCTCCACGATAAAGGAGGAGAAATAAAACATGAATACTAACATTGTTATGAATATAAAAAATATATTTATCTGTCCAAAATATTCAAATATAGAATTTAAAACATTATTTTACAATATTGTATTTACTATTTTTGTGCAGAAACTTACTTCCAACATCCAGTCTGGTTCCTCCACCAAAAGTCCACCACAGTGATACAAAGTCATTGAGCCGCTGTACAAAAATCTCTCACTGTAGAGAGACACGGCTCTCTGACTTTGTCTGACTGAACTAAACCTACAAGCCCTCAAGATGAAACTTTAACATTAAAGTTGGAAATAATGATTTATCCTCTAGTTTAATGTCTTACTTCTGTAACAATAAGTGTTAAATTTCTGTTGCTGAAGTGAACTTTGTCTCTTAGTGCAAAATATGTCAAAAAAGTCATCCATGAAAGTGTAAAGGCAAATATTATTCCTTGGCTGTTGAATATAAAATCAAACAAAGAGAAATTGCTCCTGAAATAATAAACATTTGACTTACTTCCAACATCCAGTCTGGTTCCTCCACCAAAAGTCCACCACAGTGATTCAAGGTCATTGAGCCGCCGAACAAAAACCTCTCACTGTAGAGAGACACGGCTCTCTGACTTTGAACACAACAAACTCAACAAACACATTCCCAGTTTACCCAGTTTATGTAATAACTGGTTAACATGTTAATAACGATTCACAAATCATGAATATGTATTGAACCTTTTCTACATGAAATGCCAAACATCTACAAGCAATATTAATGTCCTTGTCAGTAAAATATACTGAATTATGATATTTTTAAAGAAAAACTCTCCAATAAATGCTGCAAAATGTAAATAATTATCATAAACACATGTTTATTATAGATTATGATGAATGATAAATAATAATTTTGTTTAAATTTGTCCAACAGTGATGTTGATTTCTGTGGTAGTAAATTAGGGGGAATTCACAAAATATTCTGGAGTAAATTTTTTCCATCAGAATCAAACCAAAGATACAAATGATCACTGACACATTCCTGATCAATATTCTGGTAAAGTGATTGATTCATTGATAAACAGCATCATCAGAGTAATCCAAGTCCCTGTTGGAGTCAGATAGATAGATAGATAGATAGATAGATAGATAGATAGATAGATAGATAGATAGATAGTAACTTTATTGATCCCGAGGGAAATTCAAGTCAGTCAGAGCATTTCCATAGAGAGCCACTTTGCATCAGCAGCACCATGCTCCAGTGCTCTGGGAGACTTTATAGTCCTGAGAGTTGAACGCTGGATGACTGACAGCTGTCCTTCATCACAACAGAAGCCACAGAAATCCTCCTCATCAAAAACATGACGTTGATCTCCGTCCTCATCTGGACTCTCCTCTGCTGCTGCTTCACAGGTAAAGTCCAGAGAATCAAACTCCTCTCCGCTATGAACATCCGTCCCTCTGAAATGAAGCCAACAAAAACCGTGACGCTGCTTTATGTTTTTGTCTCTGTGTCCTCAGAGTCCAGAGGACAGGTCACTGTGACTCAGCCTGGAGCAGTGAGCTCTGCTCTGGGACGCTCCGTCTCCATCAGCTGTAGGACCAGTCAGGATGTTTTTTATAGTAGCCCAAACCACCTTTTAGCCTGGTACCAACAGAAATATGGAGAAACTCCTAAACGGCTTATTTACTATGCTAGCACTCGATCATCAGGGATTCCAGATCGTTTTACAGGCAGTGGATCAAACTCTGACTTCACTCTGACCATCAGTGGAGTCCAGGCTGAAGATGCAGCAGTTTACTACTGTCTGAGTGATCATTACATCAACAGTCAGAGTGTGTTCACACAGTGAAAAAGCGTCATACAAAAACCTCCATCAGACAGATTGAACTGAAACTGAACTGCAGCTGGAAGCTGTTGCAGAGACTGATACACTTCACTGAACACACTCTTCTCCTTCATCTTCTTCTTCTTCTCACACACACACACACACACACACACACACACACACACACACACACACTGTACACATAAATCAGACGTGATTTAACTTGTTTTAATTTATCAACAGCATATTTCCAGCTGAGGATACAAGGTGCGGTTCTTCCACCAAACAAATAACAGAAACATAACGCCACCTTGTCAGTACTTCACTCCAGTTCTTTATCAATCCTGCTGCCTGCAGACTCTCATCACTCATCTATTGACATTCCCCAGACTCAAAGATAGAAACATGAGGAGTCCACATTCATAAAACTATCTGTGAGACAACATTTACATACTGCAGCAACAGACGCATTCATTAGACGCCACTATAATCAGTTAGTGGGAGGAAGGTGAGGATATTTACTTCAGGGGTGAAAATCAACACAGGAAATATTTAATATCTTGGAGCATGTGCTGTAAAATATCATATCCTTTGTTTTATTATAGGAAAGATGTTTTCAGTGAATCTGTCTGATTAGACCTCTTCTCAGGACTGTGTGGGCGTGTATAGACTCATTGATTGACGTCATCCTGAGTCTTCTGTTAGCTTTGTTGCACCAATTAGGATCAAATTGCCCCCCTATATCATTCTTATTGGTAGATGAAGATCTGTGACCCGATAAATTCTCATCACAGCTCCACCTCACTTCAACCTGAGCAGAGGTCTGATCAGCCAGAAGAACTGAAAAAACACCTGTGTGGGTGTTCCGAGGCTTTAAACAATCACAGGACTTTAACCACGTGTTTAAAGCTGCGACTATAATCCAGCAGAAAATACGTTTTTCTTGAAGCGTTATTGAGAATGCAGTTTAGTTGTATGGGAGCGTAATTTTGTAGGAGACAGGGTTGGTTAAAGAGGCAGCTTCAGAAGACAAAACTGTATCATCTGCATAAAGGTGAACCCTCAGCAGCAACACTCTGAGATCTATCAGATAGATTAGAATAGTTAACTGATAAAGACTCTTTACAGGAATGAAAATTATAGAATAGTCATTACATATAACAGCATAAAGTTTACCATGATGGTCAAGATGTTGTATGCGTTAGTATTTGACCCTAATATAATATATATTATGTAAAAAAGCTGAGATTTCTTTGCAATTCTGAAGCGCATTAATTACTATGAGAGGAGTTGTAAAGTAGGCTACCTAACTTTAAGATTAACACTGATTAAAACCAGTCTCTATTTGTGAAACACAGCTGGTAAATATGGAAATTCACTTCAGCAGTTCTACACATTTCCAAAATGAATCATCGTGTTATAATTGATGAATGAATTGAAGGAAAGCAAGCCAATTTATTAACACTGACACGTTTTTTTTTATCAATATTCAGTCAGAACATTTCCATAGAGAGCCACTTTGCATCAGCAGCACCATGCTCCAGTGCTCTGGGAGACTTTATAGTCCTGAGAGTTGAACACTGGATGACTGACAGCTGTCCTTCATCACAACAGAAGCCACAGAAATCCTCCTCATCAAAAACATGACGTTGATCTCCGTCCTCATCTGGACTCTCCTCTGCTGCTGCTTCACAGGTAAAGTCCAGAGAATCAAACTCCTCTCCTCTATGAACATCCGTCCCTCTGAAATGAAGCCGACAAAAACCGTGACGCTGCTTTATGTTTTTGTCTCTGTGTCCTCAGAGTCCAGAGGACAGGTCACAGTGACTCAGCCTGGAGCAGTGAGCTCTGCTCTGGGACGCTCCGTCTCCATCAGCTGTAGGACCAGTGAGGATGATGATGGCGATTGTGGCGATTCATTTTCTGACCCCTGTTTATCCTGGTACCAACAGAAATATGGAGAAGCTCCTAAACTGCTTATTTACTATGCTAGCACACGAGCATCAGGGATTCCAGGTCGTTTTTCAGGCAGTGGATCAAACTCTGACTTCACTCTGACCATCAGTGGAGTTCAGGCTGAAGATGCAGCAGTTTACTACTGTCAGATTCCCTATGAAATCAAAAGTCAGTGGGTGTTCACACAGTGAAAAAGCGTCGTACAAAAACCTCCCTCAGTCAGACTGAACTGAAACTGAACTGCAGCTGGAAGCTGCTGCAGAGACTGATACACTTCACTGAACACAAACACACCAATAATTCTTTTAAAGTTCAACAAACACTAACATCAGCATTGACGAATGAAAAATCCTGTGTTTTTCATCTTTCTAAAAATATATATTTCCAGTTTAGGAAATTAAAAAGCAATTCTTTCTCCAAAGGTGCCACCTGCACACTGTTAGCCCTTATCTGTGGGTGTAAGACAAACTGCTAGCTCTAAACAAAAGCTGTCCACATGTATATGACAATCTGTGAGAAAACATATTTACTCACCAGAAAAGGGATGAAACATCACCATAATAAATCATTGTTCGCTTTCTTTTTTGGCTGAAAGTTTAGAGCAACATTTGTACTAAATATCTTCCATCACATCAGTATTTATGGTTACAATCTGGCAGCGTGAACTAAAGAAATATTTCAATTCCACTTAGTTTAAAGTGACATGAATGTTTCTTAAAGATCCAACAGTATCAGTGAAAGAAGCAGCTGTACAGTAGACAACTGTATCGTCTGCATAATGACGGACTTTTTTTTAGGTTTTTCATCAGCAGCAGAAACAACCTGAGATCTATAAGAAGTGTTTTAAAAGCTTTTTATCTGTTAAACATTTAGTTAATGTACACATACATACTGTAGCAGCAGGTATTTACTACAACCTGTTGTTAACCAAGACTAGGCTGAGCTCAGTACAACACTGACTTTAATAAAGTCTGTCAGGGCATGAACCAGTGATTCCAGGGTTTTGGACACAAAGGGGATTTTTCTTAAAGGATTATACTCACTTAAATCAACATGAACATATTGTACATTTTAAAAAGTCCAGGAAAGGAGATTCCTTCTAAGCCTAAGGGACAGTATTTGTACTAAAATCAGGAACACACAAAGATTTTACTATCAGTAGATTAAGGGTCATTTAAGGAGAAACAGAACCTGAAGCACCAACATCAGCAGGAGACTTAAAGAGATTTGGAGTTCATATGTTGTAACAAAGATTCTGCAGTGATGAAGTTTTCACTAAAACACATAAAAAAAAAACACTTCTAGTCTGTGATTAACTGGCAAAGAAGAACCGACTTGCTGACAAAGAACAAAAACAGATGTTGTTTCAGATCACATTATGGTTTGTGTTGCAGTTATTCTGGAGATAATGAAGTCTAATCCAGAAGCAGACGGAGCGTAATGAGAAGTTCACATTCAGAGTTTGTGTGAATCTCCATGAGGATGATTTAAACAGTGATCTGTCCCAGCAGTGAGGAGGAAACAGTATGATGTATTGAGGACAGCTACAGTTCACTGACTCTGTGTGTTTGCATATGTGTCCTGCCTCTCTGCTCCCAGCCGTTAAGAGTCCAGTGTTGATCAGTGGCTGTCCAGGCCTTTCAGAGACACAATGATGATGCCACTGATTCTACTGCTGGCCACCCTGGGGCTCCTTGTTCAGGGTGAGACTCTCTTCTGAAAACTTTGCTTCAGAATACAACCAGGTTCACCACAATGATGTTCAGCTATGATTGAGAAACACCGAGACAAGCAGCGTTTACCTTCTTCCATCTATTCTCTGTGTTAAAGAAACCAGACTCTTCTGTTTGGATGTTGATCATCTTTCTCCGAGCTGGATTTGTCTCAATAACCCTTCTGCTCTTTTTCATGTTTTCAGGTTCATCAGGACAAATCATCCTGACTCAGTCTCCTGGATCTCAGTCTGTTGGTCCAGGACAGACTGCCTCCATCAGATGTAAAACCAGTTCAAGTGTTGGTAACGTGCTCAACTGGTACCTTCAGAAACCTGGAGAAGCTCCTAAACTCCTGATTTATACAGCTACAACCCGTCAGTCTGGAGTTTCAGATCGTTTTAGTGGAAGTGGATCTGGGTCTGGACACTGACTACACTCTGACCATCAGAGGAGTTCAGGCTGAAGATTCAGGAGTTTACTACTGTCAGCAGGGTTACAGCTTGTTCACACAGTGATACAACGTCGTACAAAAACCTCCCTCAGCTGAAGAGGAACTGATCTGACTCAACAGCTGCACTCAAACTAAATCAACACAGGTTTTACTAAGAAAATTAAAAGGTATTTAATGATTATATATCAACATTTTAACACTAAAAATATGATATTTGTAAATAATGTTATACTTTTAATTTTAACCATTCTGTTTCACATCAAAGCTAACCTCTGTTTAAGGATGATTTCAAGTCTTTGGATGTTAATAAATAAAGGTATTATAATTCGTTGAGTTTAATCCATAGTGTATGATAATATATGAACACTAAAGCTATTATTTATTTATTTTATATCTTACCATTTTTTCTGAGAAACTCGAACACACTCAAGGAAAAAGAAATGTCATCATGAAATGATGTCTATAATATATTGCCATTTTTTGTATGTTTTGTATTTCGGCGAACAAATATATTTTATGATTGAAATAAAAAAAAGATATTCATGGAGCATATAAATAAGTAGTATTATAATTATTTCCTCTTGTCATCTCTTTTACTTATCTCCGTGGTTCTTCAGTAGAAGCAGTATGTAAGTAGAAACAGTATAAAAGGTTAGAATTGCAGATCACACTCATTTTATTTCTCTTTTTGCTGATGATATACTGCTTTTTATTTCAGATTTACAACATATTTTTCAGACTTTTGCAATTTTATTCAAATATTAATGCATGTTCTTTAGATACACCTTATTCAATTATAATATTGTAGTTTTTAACCATTAACACACTTCAGTAATAAGAGATGACTGGATGATTTATCATTGAAATGTTCCTACCATGAGTTTTTTTCCAAATGTTCATTATTACACACAAATCTGTAATGACTATAGCAGAAACAGTTTAACTGTCATGAAGGCATTAATATCTATTGTGACAATAAATTATGAACTTATAGTACTACCATCAAACTTAACCATGTTACCCCCAGAGCTGTATGTGATACAGGCATCAGCAATCAGCACTGATAGGTTCAAACTGTAGCAGCTTATATTATTATTTATCTGACACTATTTACCATGAGTTTTACTGGTACAATTACTATCTATTTATTTAGTGTTTTTCCATTTAGTTTATTTATTTGTTTGTGAGTATTTTTTTATTATATTTTAATTTATATTTTTATGTTGTTTTGTTTGTTTTGTGGGTACATGTGTGAGCGTACCATGTGTTGGTTTGGGTGGGTGCGTTGGGAAATTAAAGAAATACTACTACCATCACTAGTTGTATTAATCAATCAATAATCAGGAGTTCTGTCTGAGTTTATAAACTCTTTGACTATACAGCATATATAGACCTCTATCATGGACTCTTAAACTGTCTTTCAACAGTCATCATGGAGAAATTATAACATTTCCCTCAGTATTTTTCACAGTTACTGTTACTATTAAGAGAAAATCACTCAGACACTTTGATAATAACAAACATGAAAACAACTGATTTGATGAACACGTCTTTATTATCTGGAAACAGTGAAATAATATTGAACCGCTGCAACAAGCTGGTAAATATTGTTATTGAAACATGTCCAATAAAAGACAGAGATGGTTACAGAGTGCAGAGTGAGAGCAGTAGCAGAGTGAAACCAGTAGCAGAGTCCCAGTGAGTCAGGTCAGGACTGGGAACACTGGTCTCTGCTCAGTGTCTCTGAGAACGGAGTCTGGGAGCCCTGGGTGGCCTCACAGGTCACAGAGCCCACCTTCCTCCACTGGTCTGCAGTGAGCCTCAGGGTGCTGCTCCAGCTGTAGTGGCCGTCCTTCTCCAGCACCCCGGGGCTCCTGCTCTCCTCCCAGCTGCTGCTGCTGCTGCTGCTGCTGCCGTCCACCTTCCAGGCCAGACTCCAGTCTGAGGGGAAGCCCTTGTTGGCCAGGCACATGAGCGTGGCCTTCCCCTGCTGCAGCTCCTCACTGGAGGGGGGCAGCACCGTCAGGGTGGGATGGACATCACCTATAGGAGACACCAATCAGCTTATAGAGGACAGGGACCACACAGCTGTCAATCAAACACCAGACACTTGGACACCTTTACTGTGTGAGAGATGATTTTCTCCTTTAAGGAGTTTCTGTCAGATGGTTTTTCTGCTCCACCAGTCACTCACTCACACATTGTTTCACTTCCCTTTAAGAAACCTCTCATGCATATCAGCACAGAAAGAGTCCTCATATGATCTGAAATACATCAAACTGACTGCACATAAAATATTACAATTTGGACAATTTTTTAAACTTTCTCATCAAATTCATCCTAAACCTTAATTACACCTGACCTTAAAGAATGTAGTGGAAACATCAGGAAATATAGAAAATGAATTGATGACATCAATTCTTCTTCAGGAGGATTTCAGTCTTCATTTAGCAAACTAACAAATTATTTTAAACAACATTTGCCACAGTATGACACAATAAAAAGATTACAGAATTTCTGCATTTGCAAATACCGACCTTTATCTTCACTCTTTTCAATTTTACTTCAATAAAGTACATTTTAATTCATCATAGCAACAGTTATCATTGTGGTGGAATATTAAAAACTAACCTTAGCAAACATGTGTACAGTAGAATTGAACTTTTATGATTATCGTCAAGTCATTTATATTTCAGTGCGACAGGAATGTGTCCAGAAATGTTTGGTAGCTGCTCTGAGTTAACCTCCACACTAAAGGAGGAGAAATAAAACATGAATACTAACATTGTTATTAATATAAAAGATATATTTATCTGTCCAAAATATTCAAAAATAGAATTTAAAACATTATTTTACAATATTGTATTTACTATTTTTGTGCAGAAACTTACTTCCAACATCCAGTCTGGTTCCTCCACCAAAAGTCCACCACAGTGATACAAAGTCATTGAGCCGCCGTACAAAAACCTCTCACTGTAGAGAGACACGGCTCTCTGACTTTGTCTGACTGAACTAAACTTACAATCCCTCAAGATGAAACTTTAACATTAAAGTTGGAAATAATGATTTATCCTCTAGTTTAATGTCTTACTTCTGTAACAATAAGTGTTACATTTCTGTTGCTGAAGTGAACTTTGTCTCTTAGTGCAAAATATGTCAAAAAAGTCATCCATGAAAGTGTAAAGGCAAATATTTTTTCTTGACTGTTGAATATAAAATCAAACAAAGAGAAATTGCTCCTGAAATAATAAACATTTGACTTACTTCCAACATCCAGTCTGGTTCCTCCACCGAACGTGTACCACAGTGATTCAAAGTCATTGAGCCGCCGTACAAAAACCTCTCACTGTAGAGAGACACGGCTCTCTGACTTTGAACACAACAAACTCAACAAACACATTCCCAGTTTACCCAGTTCATGTAATAACTGGTTAACATGTTTAAAATGATTCACAAATCATGAATATGTATTGAACCTTTTCTACATGAAATGCCAAACATCTACAAGCAATATTAATGTCCTTGTCAGTAAAATATACTGAATTAGGAAATTTATAAAGAACAACTCTCCAATGAATGCTGCAAAATGTAAATAATTATCATAAACAGATGTTTATTATAGATTATGATGAATGATAAATAATCATTTTGTTTAAATTTGTCCAAAAGTGATTTTGATTTGTGTCGTAGTGAATTAGGGGGAATTCACAAAATATTCTGGAGGAAATTTTTCCATCAGTCTCAAACAAAAATACAAATGATCACCGACACATTCCTGATCAATGCTCTGGTAAAGTGATTGATCCATTGAAAAACAGCATCATCAGAGTAATCCAAGTCCCTGTTGGACTCAGTCAGAACATTTCCATAGAGAGCCACTTTGCATCAGCAGCACCATGCTCCAGTGCTCTGGGAGACTTTATAGTCCTGAGAGTTGAACACTGGATGACTGACAGCTGTCCTTCATCACAACAGAAGCCACAGAAATCCTCCTCATCAAAAACATGACCGTGATCTCCGTCCTCATCTGGACTCTCCTCTGCCTCACTCAGGGTGAGGAAAATCATTTCTCTGTCATTTGAGAATCATCTGGAGTGTAGCTGAGTTTCAGCTCACCATCTCATGTCCAGTGTTTCTTCTCTCTCCTCAGAGTCTGTTGGACAAAATGTTGTCTTGACTCAGCCGGCAGCTAAATCAGTGCAGCTGGATCAAACTGTGTCTATTGACTGTAAGGCCAGTAGACAAGTTACTCACTTCTCTGGTTCACGATACTACCTGGCCTGGTACCATCAGAAAACTGGAGAAGCTCCTAAACCTCTCATCTACCTAACATCAAACAGATTATCAGGAATCTCCTCCAGATTCAGTGGAAGTGGAGCAGGAAATGGAGTTGACTTCACTCTGACCATCAGTGGAGTCCAGGCTGAAGATGCAGCAGTTTACTACTGTCAGAGTTATCATAACATCAACAGTCAGCTCGTGTTCACACAGTGAAAAAGCGTCGTACAAAAACCTCCCTCAGACAGACTGAAGTGAAACTGAACTGCAGCTGGAAGCTGCTGCAGAGACTGATACACTTCACTGAACACACACACATTTTTATTGCATTGCTGGCTTTAAAAGTTGAATAACACCAATAATGTACAAAAGATGTGGAATATTCCAAGGTTTGGTGACAAACTGACGCGAAACTACATTACTGACTTTACTTTGTGAGAACAATCAGTTGAAGGACGATGAACGAGTTGGAAAAGCGGGAACTGGGAAATGTGTGGGTCAAATTAGGATATCTCACTCAGCTGCTGTGTTAAATATTTTCAAAGAGTGTAAATGGGATTTGAAAGTTTGTATAAAACTCCTAATGTATAAAAGATCTGGAACATTTTAGGATTTGAATGGAGTATGAATCAGTAGATACGAGTTGAAAATGCATGAAAAAGCAGTTGAAGCAGTAGGAATAGTTGGAAATGTGGGAAAGGGATGAAGGATGCAAAATATAGAGTCAGCAATGAAATAAGTTTAAATGTGAGTTTCAGAGCAAGGACATAAGATCTAAAGTGTACTGGGAAGGAGTTGAGATTCCCTGTAATTGTCTTTGTTAGAATAAGTAAAACATCAGCTGAGGTCTAAGCCCTGATAAGAGTTGAACTATGTTCCCTTTTATTTTAGAAAAACAAGGTCAATTCCAGTGATACAGTGACTGTTAGGGGCTTTTATTTAGAAAACGATGCCTCATCCCGAGCACGCTGTTAAGATACAGTTACTCTATGGGGCTTTTAATTTAGAGAAACTAGGTCCATGCCTAGTTAGTTGATAGGAAATTGCCCTTTGGCCTGCTGACTTCTTGTAACTCTGAGGACAGACAGGAGTCCTGTATTCTGAGAGAGGAGAGTCCTGATTGGAGCAGAAGGTTTAAGGAGATCAGACAGGAAGGAAGGGGGCGTGTCCATTTACAGTTTAAAGTCTGATCTGACCTGATAGGTAGCCAATGAAGGGAAGCTAAAACTGGTGTAATTGTGTGTGTCTGAGTGTTTTTCAAATCGCACTAATTAGCTCATCTCAATCACCTGTGTCTGTCTGGCAGCATCAAAGGTTGCCGTGGTGATGGTAACTGCTAAGTGACTCCTGGGTCAGTTTTAGATGAATCCTAATTTACCTGCTTTAAACCCAGACTGAGCTGAGCTCAGTACACTGACATGTCCAACGTTCCTCAGGGCATTAACCAGTAATAATATAAGAGTTTTGGTATGGATTGATTAATACTCTCTCTTTCTAAATCTGTGGGACCATATTTGTAATGAGACGGGTGTTGTTAATGTTGGCTCCTTGATTTTAAAATCAACACACTCATTAAAGTCAGTCTGTGTTTGTAAAACACAGCTGGTTACTGTGGAAACTCACTCCAAGAGAGTTCTACAAACTTCCTAATTTAATTATTGTTTCATTTGTGTTGTTAAAATTGTGGTAAAATGAAACTGTCAGCCGTATTTAAATTAGACAATTGTAGACATAACTTTATTGATGGATATTATTCCAAGATGTTAGCACTGACATGTTTTTGGTTAATATTCAGTCAGAGCATTTCCATAGAGAGCCACTTTGCATCAGCAGCACCATGCTCCAGTGCTCTGGGAGACTTTATAGTCCTGAGAGTTGAACGCTGGATGACTGACAGCTGTCCTTCATCACAACAGAAGCCACAGAAATCCTCCTCATCAAAAACATGACGTTGATCTCCGTCCTCATCTGGACTCTCCTCTGCTGCTGCTTCACAGGTAAAGTCCAGAGAATCAAACTCCTCTCCTCTATGAACATCCGTCCCTCTGAAATGAAGCCGACAAAAACCGTGACGCTGCTTCATGTTTTTGTCTCTGTGTCCTCAGAGTCCAGAGGACAGGTCACAGTGACTCAGCCTGGAGCAGTGAGCTCTGCTCTGGGACGCTCCGTCTCCATCAGCTGTAAGATCAGTCAGGATGTTTATTATAGTAGCCCAAACCACCTTTTAGCCTGGTACCAACAGAAAGACGGAGAAGCTCCTAAACTCCTCATTTACTATGCTAGCACTCGATCATCAGGGATTCCAGATCGTTTTACAAGCAGTGGATCAAACTCTGACTTCACTCTGACCATCAGTGGAGTCCAGGCTGAAGATGCAGCAGTTTACTACTGTCAGAGTTATCATTACATCAACAGTCAAGCTGTGTTCACACAGTGAAAAAGCGTCGTACAAAAACCTCCCTCAGTCAGACTGAAGTGAAACTGAACTGCAGCTGGAAGCTGTTGCAGAGACTGATACACTTCACTGAACACACTCTTCTCCCTCATATTTTTCTTCTTCTCACACACACACACACACACACACACACACACACACACACACACACACACACACACACACACACACACACACACACACTGTACAGATAAATCAGACGTGATTTAACTTGTTTTAATTTTTAAAACAAGTATTTAATGATTATATATGAACATTTTAACACTAAAAATATAATATTTGTAAGTAATGTTATAGTTTTAATTTGAAACATTCTGCTTCACATCAAACATAAAATCTGTTTAAGTATGATTTCACCTCATTAGTTGTTAATAATTAAGTTATTATAATTCTTTAACTTTAATCCATAGAGTATGATAACACATGAACACTAAAACTATTATTTATTTAATTTTTATCTCACCATTTTTTCTGAGAAACTCGAACATACTATAATATCATAATGAAATGATGTCTATAATATATTTTAGCCATCTTTTGTGTGTTTTATATTCCGGTGAACAAATATATTTTATGATTGAAATAAAAAAAAGATATTCATGGAGCATATAAAAAAGTAGCATTGTAATTATTTCCTCTTGTCATCTCTTTTATTTGTCTTTGTGGTTCTTCAGTAGAATCAGTATGTAAATAGAACCAGTATAATAGGTTAGATTTGCAGATCACACTCATTTAATTTCTTTACGCTGATGATATACTGCTTTTTATTTCAGATTTACAACATATCTTTCAGATTTTTGAAGTTTTATTCAAACAATAATGCATGTTCTTTAGATACACCTAAATCAATTATAATATAGTAGTTTTTAACCATTAACACACTTCAGTAATAAGAGATGACTGGATGATTTATCTTTGAAATGTTCCTACCATGAGTTTTGCAGCAAATGTTCGTTATTATACACAAATCTGTAATGACTATAGCAGAAACAGTTTAACAGTCATGAAGGCATTAATATCTACTGTGACAATAAATCATGAACTTATACTACTATCATCAAATTTAACTATGTTACCCCCAGAGCTGTATGTGATACAGGCATCAGCAATCAGCACTGATAGGTTCAAACTGTAGCAGCTTATATTATTATTTTACTGACAATATTTGTCATGAGTTTTACTAGTACAATGACTATCTATTTATTTAGTGTTTTTCCATTGAGTTTATTTATTTGTTTGTGTGTATTTTTTATTATTTTATTTTATTTTATATTTTTTATGTTGTTTTGTTTGTTTTGTGGGTACATATGTGAGCGTACCATGTGTTGGTTTGGGTGGGTGGGTGGGGAAATTAAAGAAATACTACTACCATCACTATTTGTATTAATCAATCAATAATCAGGATTTTTGTCTGAGTTCATAAACTCTTTGAATATTCAGTATTTATAGACCTCTATCATGGAGTCTTAAACTGTCTTTCTACAGTCATCATGGAGAAATTAGAACATTTCCCTCAGTATTTAACACAGTTACTGTTACTATTAAGAGAAAATCACTCAGACACTTTGATAATAACAAACATGAAAAGAACTGATTTGATGAACACATCTTTATTATCTGGAAACAGTGAAATAATATTTAACCGCTGCAACAAGCTGGTAAATATTGTTATTGAAACATGTCCAATAAAAGACAGAGATGGTTACAGAGGGCAGAGTGAGAGCAGTAGCAGAGTGAAACCAGTAGCAGAGTCCCAGTGAGTCAGGTCAGGACTGGGAACACTGGTCTCTGCTCAGTGTCTCTGAGAACGGAGTCTGGGAGCCCTGGGTGGCCTCACAGGTCACAGAGCCCACCTTCCTCCACTCGTCTGCAGTGAGCCTCAGGGTGCTGCTCCAGCTGTAGTGGCCGTCCTTCTCCAGCACCCCGGGGCTCCTGCTCTCCTCCCAGCTGCTGCTGCTGCTGCTGCTGCTGCCGTCCACCTTCCAGGCCAGACTCCAGTCTGAGGGGAAGCCCTTGTTGGCCAGGCACATGAGCGTGGCCTTCCCCTGCTGCAGCTCCTCACTGGAGGGGGGCAGCACCGTCAGGGTGGGGACGACTCGACCCACTGGAGGAGGAGACGGAGAGACAATATGAAGACGGTTCATACAAAGAGAAAATGAACTCCACCCTGCTGGTTCTGTTGGTCGTCCTCAGATCGGACGAAACCGGTCCGCAGTGTTTCACTTCCCTCTCTGAGCTCAGTAACCATGGCGACAGACAGGCATCACTGCCGAACCGTGGCGACAGACGGGTTTCAGTACCAAAGATAAACTTTCAAGCAGAGAAACTCTTTCTTTAGTTGAATCAACAAAGTGAAACATTAGTGATGAAGAATGAAATGTTTAAATTGAAGCTGCAGTGTCAGACTTGTATTTGATCTTCCACATTTTTCAGCTCAAACTAAAACTCATCAGAGACGATGTGTGTTTACTCCCTTCATTTCTACTGAACCACGTCAACAGACAGACGTCACTGCTGACACATATTTTAAATAATAAAAAAAAGGTTTTTCCAATAGATAAAAATATATTCTACTACTGAGCACAGTGAGGATATAACATGTTATTAAATTGATGGAAAAAATGAAATGTTTCCAGATTATACTCTCACTAACTAAATGCTTGGCTGAAAATTGATCGTTATTACATTTAAATAAATTCAGTATATTTTCTTTCATCACAGTTTTAAAACGGAAATTATGATATAAAATATTATCTTCAATAATTAACTGTATTTTTTAACAACAATGAAAAAATGAGAATGCACAAACAAAGGAGTTCCTTCATCAGACAGACTTTTATCTGTATTGTAGTGAAGTAATGGTCACTGCAAGGATATTAAAATTCAACTATCAGCCAAAATATATAAGTAAAGCTTGTTTTTATTCAATTAAAAACAGAATAAATGTTGAATTTTAGTTCATATAGTAGTCAAAGGTACTTACAGTTAACATCCAGTCTGGTTCCTCCACCAAAAGTCCACCACAGTGATACAAACTGATGGAGTCGTCGTACAAAAACCTCTCACTGTAGAGAGACACGGCTCTCTGGCTTTGAACACAACAAACTCAACAAAGTCAGTCTCAGTCTGTAATCACAGCTGGATGATACCAGAAATTAAGTGTAAAAGAGTGCCACAAATATATAAAATTAACTTATTTCATGTTTATTATGTTTATTTAATATGTCTTGAATTAAAACTGAGTGTTGTAGACGTAAAATTATTTTTTTTAAAAAGACGTATTTTGGTAAAAAAAAAAGAATTTCAGAGGCATAAAATCCATAAAAAAAGAAGTCATGACAAATTATTAATCAATACTGTGATAAAGTGATTGATCCATTGATAAACAGCATCATCAGAGTAATCCAAGTCCCTGTTGGAGTCAGTCAGAGCATTTCCATAGAGAGCCACTTTGCATCAGCAGCACCATGCTCCAGTGCTCTGGGAGACTTTATAGTCCTGAGAGTTGAACACTGGATGACTGACAGCTGTCCTTCAACGCAACAGTAGCCACAGAAATCCTCCTCATCAAAAACATGGCATTGATCTCCGTCCTCATCTGGACTCTCCTCTGCTGCTGCTTCACAGGTAAAGTCCAGAGAATCAAACTCCTCTCCTCTATGAACATCCGTCCCTCTGAAATGAAGCTGACAAAACCGTGACGCTGCTTTATGTTTTTGTCTCTGTGTCCTCAGAGTCCAGAGGACAGGTCACAGTGACTCAGCCTGGAGCAGTGAGCTCTGCTCTGGGACGCTCCGTCTCCATCAGCTGTAGGACCAGTCAGGATGTTTTTTATAGTAGCCCAAACCACTGTTTAGCCTGGTACCAACAGAAATATGGAGAAACTCCTAAACTGCTTATTTACCATGCTAGCACTCAAGAATCAGGGATTCCAGATCGTTTTACAGGCAGTGGATCAATCTCTGACTTCACTCTGACCATCAGTGGAGTCCAGGCTGAAGATGCAGCAGTTTACTACTGTCAGAGTTTTCATCTTATCAACAGTCAGCTCGTGTTCACACAGTGAAAAAGCGTCGTACAAAAACCTCCCTCAGACAGACTGTAGTGAAACTGAACTGCAGCTGGAAGCTGCTGCAGAGACTGATACACTTCACTGAACACATAAATCAGACGTGATTTAACTTGTTTTAATTTATCAACAGCATATTTCCAGCTGAGGATATAAGGTGCGGTTCTTCCACCAAACAAATAACACAAACATAACGTCACCTTGTCAGTACTTCACTCCAGTTCTTTATCAATCCTGCTGCCTGCAGACTCTCATCACTCATCTATTGACATTCCCCCGACTCAAAGATAGAAACATGAGGAGTCCACATTCATAAAAAACTATCTGTGAGACAACATTTACATACTGCAGCAACAGACGCATTCATTAGACGCAACTATAATCAGTTAGTGGGAGGAAGGTGAGGATATTTACTTCAGGGGTGAAAATCAAAACAGGAAATATTTAATATCTTGGAGCATGTGCTTTAAAATATCATATCCTTTGTTTTATTATAGGAAAGATGTTTTCAGTGAATCTGTCTGATTAGACCTCTTCTCAGGACTGTGTGGGCGTGTATAGACTCATTGATTGACGTCCTCCTGAGTCTCCTGTTAGCTTTGTTGCACCTGTTGTGCGAACAAATTGCCCCCCTGTATCATTCTTATTGGTAGATGAATATCTGTGACCTGATAAATTCTCATCACAGCTCCACCTCCCTTCAACCTGAGCAGAGGTCTGATCTGCCAGAAGAACTGAAAAAACACAGCGTAATTTTGTAGGAGACAGGGTTGGTTAAAGAGACAGCTTCAGAAGACAAAACTGTATCATCTGCATAAAGGTGAACCCTCAGCAGAAACACTGAGATCTATTAGATAGATTAGAATAGTTAACTGATAAAGACGCTTTACAGGAATGAAAATTATAGAATATTTATTACATATAACAGCACAAAG
This sequence comes from Sebastolobus alascanus, assembly GCA_916701645.2. NCBI lineage: Eukaryota > Metazoa > Chordata > Actinopteri > Perciformes > Sebastidae > Sebastolobus > Sebastolobus alascanus. The sequence goes on along the minus strand of CAKAOJ020000075.1, from coordinate 1,908,228 downwards.
TTTACCATGATGATCAAGATGTTGTATGTGTTAGTATTTGACCCTAATATAATATATAATATGTAAAAAAGCAGAAATTTCTTTGTAATTCTGAAGCGCATTAATTACTATGAGAGGAGTTGTAAAGTAGGCTACCTAACTTTAAGATTAACACTGATTAAAACTAGTCTCTATTTGTGAAACACAGCTGGTTAATATGGAAACTCACTAGAACAGCTCTACACATTTCCAAAATGAATCATCTTGTTTTAATTGATTAATTAATTGAAGGAAAGCAAGCAAATTTATTAGCACTGACACGTTTTTTTTTTTATCAATATTCAGAGTTAATGAGCGTAATGAGAAGTTCACATTCAGAGTTTGTGTGAATCTCCATGAGGATGATTTAAACAGTGATCTGTCCTCGCAGTGAGGAGGAAACAGCATGATGTGTTGAAGACAGCTACAGTTCACTGACTCTGTGTGTTTGCATATGTGTCCTGCCTCTCTGCTCCCAGCCGTTAAGAGGCCAGTGTTGATCAGTGGCTGTCCAGGCCTTTCAGAGACACAATGATGATGCCACTGATTCTACTGCTGGCCACCCTGGGGCTCCTTGTTCAGGGTGAGACTCTCTTCTGAAAACTTTGCTTCAGGATGCAACCAGGTTCACCACAATGATGTTCTGCTATGATGGAGAAACAAAGAGACAAGCAGTGTTTACCTTCTCCCATCTATTCTCCGTGTTAAAGAAACCAGACTCTTCTGTTTGGATGTTGATCATCTTTCTCCGACCTGGATTTGTCTCAATAACCCTTCTGCTCTTTTTCATGTTTTCAGGTTCATCAGGACAAACCATCCTGACTCAGTCTCCTGGATCTCAGTCTGTTGATCCAGGACAGACTGTCTCCATCACATGTAAAACCAGTTCAAGTGTTAGTAACTACCTCCACTGGTACCTTCAGAAACCTGGAGAAGCTCCTAAACTCCTGATTTATTATGCTACAACCCGTCAGTCTGGAGTTTCAGATCGTTTTAGTGGAAGTGGATCTGGGTCTGGCTACACTCTCACCATCAGAGGAGTTCAGGCTGAAGATTCAGGAGTTTACTACTGTCAGCAGAGTGCCAGCAGACCGTTCACACAGTGATACAACGTCGTACAAAAACCTCCCTCAGCTGAAGAGGAACTGATCTGACTCAACAGCTGCACTGAAATAGAAACACTTTAAAGGTTTGACTGATAATGAAGTCAGGAAATAAAATTTATTATATAGTAAATTATAATGGCAATCTTTGAATGTTATGTTCTAGCAAACTCATCAAGGAGTCAAAGGTGTTTAGTTGCACAGTTAAGAACAGGAATCCGTCCGCTGGTGCTGGAAGTCGGTAGATTTAAAAACATCCAGGAGGACAACAGGTAGTGTGAAGTCTGCGAATAGTAGAAAATGAATCACATTTTCTTTTGTATTGCCGTTACTATGATGATCTTCTATTTTAAATATTCAAAATCCAGAAATGTTTTGGTGCTCAGATGATGACAGAAAGGAAGGGCTATTTAATTTTAATACTTATAAGTCTGCTACTTTTGTTTCTCAAGCTTGGAAAAAAAACGTCAGGATGGTTTATTTGTTTAGTATTATTTGTAATTTATATTCCTTCTCTGGTTTCTGTCTTTGTCTTTTCTTTATATCCTAAAAAAACCATATTTAAAGTCTGATCAAACTACATCTATTGTAGATGATTTGAAAAGTAGATCAGATAATACAGATAAAAACATTAACACCAGTTTGTTAAGCTTTGAAAGACAATATTTATTATTTCCATTTGTTTAAAAGATTATTTTTTAAAGTCATTCAAATATAATTTGAAAGTAATTTGATTTATATTCAGGTCACACAGTTTAGTTTTCAGCAAACCTAAAAACTTGAAATATTTTTAATGAGCTAGTGTTCAACGTAAAACACAAGTTATATTTTTATCACGCTGTTGATTTTATGATGATATAATATGCTGATGATATCCTACTTTATAACTCAAATTCATTATACTTACTGGACACGTTTAGAAAAGTTTCCACATGAGAGTTTCTTCTAATGACACCCTTCATGTATGACATACATGCAGTATATCTGATTTACTATGAAATATTTAAACAATCAGCTTTGTTATTAAAATAAAATTACATTTAGTGCAATGAGGCAGTTTCTGTAGTCATGAAAGCTTTAAGGAATCTGGAATAAAGATTGAATTTACCTCTATCATGTTTTGGTCACATTAACCTTAGATTAATGATTATCTCATTAGTCTTTTAAATATGTACATATATATATATACATATATATGTGTGTTATCAATAATAAACATGACACTATATTAATTCATAATTATTTTATTAATAAATTTGCAAGTAATTTAAAAATGTTACACTCAGTTAAGATAAATCTTTCTGGATTTACTTTGATAATAACAAACACAGTTACTGTTACTATTAAGAGAAAATCACTCAGACACTTTGATAATAACGAACATGAAAACAACTGATTTGATGAACACGTATTTATTATCTGGAAACACTGAAATAATATTGAACCGCTGCAACAAGCTGGTAAATATTGTTATTGAAACATGTCCAATAAAAGACAGAGATGGTTACAGAGTGCAGAGTGAGAGCAGTAGCAGAGTGAAACCAGTAGCAGAGTCCCAGTGAGTCAGGTCAGGACTGGGAACACTGGTCTCTGCTCAGTGTCTCTGAGAACGGAGTCTGGGAGCCCTGGGTGGCCTCACAGGTCACAGAGCCCACCTTCCTCCACTGGTCTGCAGTGAGCCTCAGGGTGCTGCTCCAGCTGTAGTGGCCGTCCTTCTCCAGCACCCCGGGGCTCCTGCTCTCCTCCCAGCTGCTGCTGCTGCTGCCGTCCACCTTCCAGGCCAGACTCCAGTCTGAGGGGAAGCCCTTGTTGGCCAGGCACATGAGCGTGGCCTTCCCCTGCTGCAGCTCCTCACTGGAGGGGGGCAGCACCGTCAGGGTGGGATGGACATCACCTATAGGAGACACCAATCAGCTTATAGAGGACAGGGACCACACAGCTGTCAATCAAACACCAGACACTTGGACACCTTTACTGTGTGAGAGATGATTTTCTCCTTTAAGGAGTTTCTGTCAGAGGGTTTTTCTGCTCCACCAGTCACTCACTCACACATTGTTTCACTTCCCTTTAAGAAACCTCTCATGCATATCAGCACAGAAAGAGTACTCATATGACCTGAAATACATCAAAGTGCACTGCATATAAAATATTACAATTTAGACAATTTTTTAAACTTTCTCATCAAAATCATCCTAAACCTTAATTACACATGACCTTAAAGAATGTAGTTGAAACATAGGCAAATACAGAAAATGAACTGATGACATAAATTCTTCTTCAGGAGGATTTCAGTCTTCATTTAGCAAACTAACAAATTATTTCAAACAAAATTTGCCACAATATGACACAATAAAAAGATTATAGAATTTCTGCATTTGCAAATACCGACCTTTATCTTCACTCTGTTCAATTTTACTTGAATAAAGTACATTTTAATTCATCATAGCAACAGTTATCATTGTGGTGGAATTTTAAAAACTAACCTTAGCAAACATGCGTAAAGTAGAATTGAACTTTATGATTATCGTCTAGTTATTTATATTTCAGTATGACAGGAATGTGTCCAGAAATGTTTGGTAGTTGCTCTGAGTTAGCTTCCACGATAAAGGAGGTGACATAAAACATGAATATTAACATTGTTATGAATATAAAAGATATATTTATCTGTCCAAAATATTCAAAAATAGAATGTAGAACATTATTTTACAATATTCTATGTCGTATTTTTGTGCAGAAACTTACTTCCAACATCCAGTCTGGTTCCTCCACAAAAAGTCCACCACAGTGATACAAAGTCATTTAGGCGCCATACAAAAACCTCTCACTGTAGAGAGACACGGCTCTCTGACTTTGTCTGACTGAACTAATCCTACAAGCCCTCAAGATGAAACTTTAACATTAAAGTTGGAAATAATGATTTATCCTCTAGTTTAATGTCTTACTTCTGTAACAATAAGTGTTACATTTTTGTTGCTGAAGTGAACTTTGTCTCTTAGAGCAAAATATGTCAAAAAAGTCATCCATGAAAGTGTAAAGGCAAATATTATTTCTTGACTGTTGAATATAAAATCAAACAAAGAAATTGCTCCTGAAATAATAAACATTTGACTTACTTCCAACATCCAGTCTGGTTCCTCCACCGAACGTGTACCACAGTGATTCAAAGTCATTGAGCCGCCGTACAAAAACCTCTCACTGTAGAGAGACACGGCTCTCTGACTTTGAACACAACAAACTCAACAAACACATTCCCAGTTTACCCAGTTTATGTAATAACTGGTTAACATGTTAATAACGATTCACAAATCATGAATATGTATTGAAACTTTTCTACATGAAATGCCAAACATTTAGAAAGCAGTATTAATGTTCTTTTCAGTAAAATATACTGAGTTTAGATATTTCTAAAGAACAACTCTCCAATGAATGCTGCAAAATGTAAATAATTATCATAAACACATGTTTATTATAGATTATGATGAATGATAAATAATAATTTTGTTTAAATTTGTCCAACAGTGATGTTGATTTGTGCCGTAGTGAATTAGGGGGAATTCACAAAATATTCTGGAGGAAATTTTTCCATCAGTCTCAAACAAAAATACAAATGATCACTGACACATTCCTGATCAATACTCTGATAAAGTGATTGATCCATTGATAAACAGCATCATCAGAGTAATCCAAGTCCCTGTTGGAGTCAGTCAGAGCATTTCCATAGAGAGCCACTTTGCATCAGCAGCACCATGCTCCAGTGCTCTGGGAGACTTTATAGTCCTGAGAGTTGAACACTGGATGACTGACAGCTGTCCTTCATCACAACAGAAGCCACAGAAATCCTCCTCATCAAAAACATGACGGTGATCTCCGTCCTCATCTGGACTTTCCTCTGCTGCTGCTTCACAGGTAAAGTCCAGAGAATCAAACTCCTCTCCTCTATGAACATCCGTCCGTCTGAAATGAAGCCGACAAAAACCGTGACGCTGCTTTATGTTTTTGTCTCTGTGTCCTCAGAGTCCAGAGGACAGGTCACAGTGACTCAGCCTGGAGCAGTGAGCTCTGCTCTGGGACGCTCCGTCTCCATCAGCTGTAGGACCAGTCAGGATGTTTATTATAGTAGCCCAAACCACCTTTTAGCCTGGTACCAACAGAAATATGGAGAAACTCCTAAACTGCTTATTTACTATGCTAGCACTCGAGCATCAGGGATTCCAAGTCGTTTTACAGGCAGTGGATCAAACTCTGTCTTCACTCTGACCATCAGTGGAGTCCAGGCTGAAGATGCAGCAGTTTACTACTGTCAGAGTGCTCACTATATCAACAGCAAGTGGGTGTTCACACAGTGAAAAAGCATCGTACAAAAACCTCCCTCAGACAGACTGAAGTGAAACTGAACTGCAGCTGGAAGCTGTTGCAGAGACTGATACACTTCACTGAACACACTCTTCTCCTTCATCTTCTTCTTCTTCTCACACAAACACACACACACACACGCACACACACACACTGTACATATAAATCAGACGTGATTTAACTTGTTTTAATTTATCAACAGCATATTTCCAGCTGAGGATACAAAGTGCGGTTCTTCCACCAAATGATTAACAGAAACATAACGTCACCTTGTCAGTACTTCACTCCAGTTCTTTATCAATCCTGCTGCCTGCAGACTCTCATCACTCATCTATTGACATTCCCCAGACTCAAAGATAGAAACATGAGGAGTCCACATTCATAAAAAACTATCTGTGAGACAATATTTACATACTGCAGCAACAGACGCATTCATTAGACGCCAGTATAATCAGTTAGTGGGAGGAAGGTGAGGATATTTACTTCAGGGGTGAAAATCAAAACGGGAAATATTTAATATCTTGGAGCATGTGCTGTAAAATATCATATCCTTTGTTTTATTATAGGAAAGATGTCTTCAGTGAATCTATCTGATTAGACCTCTTCTCAGGACTGTGAGGGCGTGTATAGACTCATTGATTGACGTCCTCCTGAGTCTTCTGTTAGCTTTGTTGCACCTATTAGGATCAAATTGCCCCCCTGTATCATTCTTATTGGTAGATGAAGATCTGTGACCCGATAAATTCTCATCACAGCTCCACCTCGCTTCAACCTGAGCAGAGGTCTGATCAGCCAGAAGAACTGAAAAAACACCTGTGTGGGTGTTCAGAGGCTTTAAACAATCACAGGACTTAAACAACGTGTTTAAAGCTGCGACTATAATCCAGGAGAAAATACGTTTCCCTTGAAAAGTAATTGAGAATGCAGTTTAGTTGTATGGGAACGTAATTTTGTAGGAGACAGGGTTGGTTAAAGAGACAGCTTCAGAGGACAAAACTGTATCATCTGCATAAAGGTGAACCCTCAGCAGAAAAACTCAGATCTATCAGATAGATTAGAATAGTTAACTGATAAAGACTCTTTACAGTCATGAAAATTATAGAAAAGTCATTACATATAACAGCACAAAGTTTACCATGAAGGTCAAGATGTTGTAAGTGTTGGTATTTGACCCTAATATAATATATAATATGTAAAAAAGCAGATATTTCTTTATAATTCTGAAGCGCATTATTTACTATGAGAGGAGTTGTAAAGTAGGCTACCTAACTTTTAAGATTAACACTTATTAAAACCAGTCTCTATTTGTGAAACACAGCTGGTTAATATGGAAACTCACTTCAACAGCTCTACACATTTCCAAAATGAATCATCATGTTTTAATTGATGAATGAATTGAAGGAAAGCAAGCCAATTTATTAGCACTGACACGTTTTTTTTATCAATATTCAGTCAGAACATTTCCATAGAGAGCCACTTTGCATCAGCAGCACCATGCTCCAGTGCTCTGGGAGACTTTATAGTCCTGAGAGTTGAACACTGGATGACTGACAGCTGTCCTTCATCACAACAGAAGCCACAGAAATCCTCCTCATCAAAAACATGACGTTGATCTCCGTCCTCATCTGGACTTTCCTCTGCTGCTGCTTCACAGGTAAAGTCCAGAGAATCAAACTCCTCTCCTCTATGAACATCCGTCCGTCTGAAATGAAGCCGACAAAAACCGTGACGCTGCTTTATGTTTTTGTCTCTGTGTCCTCAGAGTCCAGAGGACAGGTCACAGTGACTCAGCCTGGAGCAGTGAGCTCTGCTCTGGGACGCTCCGTCTCCATCAGCTGTAGGACCAGCCCAAAGGTTTATGTAGGATCTTCCAGTGGTAAACACTATTTGCACTGGTACCAACAGAAAGCTGGAGAAGCTCCTAAACTGCTCATTTCCAGGGCTGATGAACGAGCATCAGGGATTCCAGATCGTTTTACAGGCAGTGGATCAAACTCTGACTTCACTCTGACCATCAGTGGAGTTCAGGCTGAAGATGCAGCAGTTTACTACTGTCAGAGTTATCATGTCATCAGCAGTCAGGATGTGTTCACACAGTGAAAAAGCGTCGTACAAAAACCTCCCTCAGTCAGACTGAACTGAAACTGAACTGCAGCTGGAAGCTGCTGCAGAGACTGATACACTTCACTGAACACACATACACACCAATAATTCTTTTAAAGTTCAACAAACACTAACATTAGCATTGACTACTGAAAAATCCTGTGTTTTTCATCTTTCTAAAAATATATATTTCCAGTTTAGGACACAAACAGCAATTTTTTCTCCAAAGGTGACACCTGCACACTGTTAGCCCTTATCTGTGGTTGTAAGACAAACTGCTAGCTCTAAACAAAAGCTGTCCACATGTATATGACAATCTGTGAGAAAACATATTTACTCACCAGAAGAGGGATGAAACATCACCCTAATAAATCATTGTTTGCTTTCCTCTTTGGCTAAAAGTTTAGAGCAACATTTGTACTAAATATCTTCCATCACCTCAGTATTTATGGTTACAATCTGACAACGTGAACTAAACAAATAATTCAATTCCGATTAGTTTAAAGTGACCTGAATGTTTCTTAAAGATCCAACAGTATCAGTGAAAGAAGCAGCTGTACAGTAGACAACTGTATCGTCTGCATAATGACGGACTTTTTAGGTTTTTCATCAGCAGCAGAAACAACCTGAGATCTATAAGAAGTGTTTTAAAAGCTTTTTGACTGTTAAAGATTTAGTTAATGTACACATACATACTGTAGCAGCAGGTATTTACTACAACCTGTTGTTAACCCAGACTAGGCTGAGCTCAGTACAACACTGACTTTAATAAAGTCTGTCAGGGCATGAACCAGTGATTCCAGGGGTTTGGACACAAAGGGGATTTTTCTTAAAGGATTATACTCGCTTAAATCAAAGTGAACATATTGTACATTTTAAAAAAAGTCCAGGAAAGGAGATTCTTTCTAAGCCTGAGGGACTGTATTTTTACTAAAATCAGGAACACACAAAGATTTTACTATCAGTAGATTAAGGGTCATTTAAGGAGAAACAGAACCTGAAGCACTAACATCAGAAGGAGACTTAAAGAGATTTGTAGTTCATATTTTGTAACAACGATGCTGCAGTGATGAAGTTTTCACTAAAACACATACAAAATCACCTCTAGTCTGTGATTAACTGGCAAAGAACAAAAACAGATGTGGTTTCAGATCACAGTCTGGTTTGTGTTGCAGTTATTCTGGAGATAATGAAGTCTAATCCTGAAGCAGAGGGAGCGTAATGAGAAGTTCACATTCAGAATTTGTTTGAATCTCCATGAGGAGGATTTAATCAGTGATGTGTCCCAGCAGTGAGGAGGAAACAGCATGATGTATTGAGGAAAGCTACAGATCACTGACTCTGTGTGTTTGCATATGTGTCCTGCCTCTCTGCTCCCAGCCGTTAAGAGGCCAGTGTTGATCAGTGGCTGTCCAGGCCTTTCAGAGACACAATGATGATGCCACTGATTCTACTGCTGGCCACCCTGGGGCTCCTTGTTCAGGGTGAGACTCTCTTCTGAAAACTTAGCTTCAGGATACAACCAGGTTCACCACAATGATGTTCTGCTATGATGGAGAGACACAGATACAAGCAGCGTTTACCTTCTTCCATCTATTCTCCGTGTTAAAGAAACCAGACTCTTCTGTTTGGATGTTGATCATCTTTCTCCGAGCTGGATTTGTCCCAATGACCCTTCTGCTCTTTTTCATGTTTTCAGGTTCATCAGGACAAATCATCCTGACTCAGTCTCCTGAAAAATATTTAATGCTTATATATGAACATTTTAACACTAAAAATATAATATTTGTAATGTTATAGTTTTAATTTTAAACATTCTGCTTCACATCAAACGTAACATCTGTTTAAGTATGATTTCACCTCATTAGTTGTTAATAGTTAAGTTATTATAATTCTTTAACTTTAATCCATAGAGTATGATAACACATGAACACTAAAACTATTATTTATTTATTTTTTATCTTACCATTTTTTCTGAGAAACTCGAACATACTATAATATCATAATAAAATGATGTCTATAATATATTTTAGCCATTTTTTTGAGTATTTTGTATTCCGGTGAACAAATATATTTTATGAATGAAATAAAAAAAGATATTCATGGAGCATATAAATAAGTAACATTATAATTATTTCCTCTTGTCATCTCTTTTATTTGTCTTTTTGGTTCTTCAGTAGAATCAGTATGTAAATAGAACCACTATAATAGGTTAGATTTGCAGATCACACTCATTTAATTCTCTTTACGCTGATGATATACTGCTTTTTATTTCAGATTTACAACATATCTTTTCAGAGTTTTATAGTTTTATACAAATATTAATGCATATTCTTTAGATACACCTAAACCAGTTATAAAATTGTAGTTTTTAACCATTAACACACTTCAGTAATAAGAGATGACTGGATGATTTATCTTTGAAATGTTCCTACCATGAGTTTTGGTGCAAATGTTCGTTATTACACACAAATCTGTAGTAGCGGAAACAGTTTAATAGTCATGAAGGTATTAATATCTACTGTGACAAGAAATTATGAACTTATGGTACTACCATCAAAATTAAATATGTTACCCCCAGAGCTGGATGTGATACAGGCATCAGCAAACAGCACTGATAGGTTCAAATTGTAGCAGCTTATATTATTATTTTACTGACAATATTTAACATGAGTTTTACTGGTACAATTACTATCTATTTATTTAGTGTTTTTCCATTTAGTTTATTTATTTGTGTATTTCATATTTTTTATTATTTTATTTTATTTTATATTTTTTATGTTGTTTTGTTTGTTTTGTGGGTACATGTGTGAGCGTACCATGTGTTGGTTTGGGTGGGCGCGTGGGGAAGTTAAAAATAAATACTACTATCATCACTAGTTGTATTAATCAATCAATAATCAGGAGTTTTGTCTGAGTTCATAAACTCTTTGAATATTCAGCATTTATAGACCTCTATCATGGACTCTTAAACTGTCTTTCAACAGTCATCATGGAGAAATTAAAACATTTCCCTCAGAATTTTTCACAGTTACTGTTACTATTAAGAGAAAATCACTCAGACACTTTGATAATAACAAACATGAAAACAACTGATTTGATGAACACGTCTTTATTATCTGGAAACAGTGAAATAATATTGAACCGCTGCAACAAGCTGGTAAATATTGTTATTGAAACATGTCCAATAAAAGACAGAGATGGTTACAGAGTGCAGAGTGAGAGCAGTAGCAGAGTGAAACCAGTAGCAGAGTCCCAGTGAGTCAGGTCAGGACTGGGAACACTGGTCTCTGCTCAGTGTCTCTGAGAACGGAGTCTGGGAGCCCTGGGTGGCCTCACAGGTCACAGAGCCCACCTTCCTCCACTGGTCTGCAGTGAGCCTCAGGGTGCTGCTCCAGCTGTAGTGGCCGTCCTTCTCCAGCACCCCGGGGCTCCTGCTCTCCTCCCAGCTGCTGCTGCTGCTGCTGCTGCTGCCGTCCACCTTCCAGGCCAGACTCCAGTCTGAGGGGAAGCCCTTGTTGGCCAGGCACATGAGCGTGGCCTTCCCCTGCTGCAGCTCCTCACTGGAGGGGGGCAGCACCGTCAGGGTGGGATGGACATCACCTATAGGAGACACCAATCAGCTTATAGAGGACAGGGACCACACAGCTGTCAATCAAACACCAGACACTTGGACACCTTTACTGTGTGAGAGATGATTTTCTCCTTTAAGGAGTTTCTGTCAGATGGTTTTTCTGCTCCACCAGTCACTCACTCACACATTGTTTCACTTCCCTTTTAGAAACCTCTCATGCATATCAGCACAGAAAGAGACCTCATATGAACTGAAATACATCAAACTGCACTGCACATAAAATATTACAATTTAGACAATTTTTTAAACTTTCTCATCAAATCATCCTAAACCTTAATTACACATGACCTTAAAGAATGTAGTGGAAACATAGGCAAATACAGAAAATGAATTGATGACATAATTCTTCTTCAGGAGGATTTCAGTCTTCATTTAGCAAACGAACAAAAGATTTCAAACAAAATTTGCCACAATATGACACAATAAAAAGATTACAGAATTCGTGCATTTGCAAATACCGACCTTTATCTTCACTCTGTTCAATTTTACTTGAATAAAGTACATTTTAATTCATCATAGCAACAGTTATCATTGTGGTGGAATATTAAAAATCAACCTTTGCAAACATGTGTACAGTAGAATTAAACTTTTATGATTATCGTCAAGTTATGTATATTTCAGTACGACAGGAATGTGTCCAGAAATGTTCGGTAGTTGCTCTGAGTTAGTCTCCACGATAAAAGAGGAGATTAAAACATGAATACTAACATTGTTATGAATATAAAAGATATGTTTATCTGTCCAAAACATTCAAAAATAGAATTTAAAACATTATTTTACAATATTGTATTTACTATTTTTGTGCAGAAACTTACTTCCAACATCCAGTCTGGTTCCTCCACCAAAAGTCAACCACAGTGATACAAAGTCATTGAGCCGCCGTACAAAAACCTCTCGCTGTAGAGAGACACGGCTCTCTGACTTTGTCTGACTGAACTAAACCTACAAGCCCTCAAGATAAAACTTTAACATTAAAGTTGGAAATAATGATTTATCCTCTAGTTTAATGTCTTACTTCTGTAACAATAAGTGTTACATTTCTGTTGCTGAAGTGAACTTTGTCTCTTAGTGCAAAATATGTAAAAAAAGTCATCCATGAAAGTGTAAAGGCAAATATTATTTCTTGACTGTTGAATATAAAATCAACCAAAGAGAAATTACTCCTGAAATAATAAACATTTGACTTACTTCCAACATCCAGTCTGGTTCCTCCACCGAACGTGTACCACAGTGATTCAAAGTCATTGAGCCGCCGTACAAAAACCTCTTACTGTAGAGAGACACGGCTCTCTGACTTTGAACACAACAAACTCAACAAACACATTCCCAGTTTACCCAGTTCATGTAATAACTGGTTAACATGTTTAAAACGATTCACAAATCATGAATATGTATTGAACCTTTTCTACATGAAATGCCAAACATCTACAAGCAATATTAATGTCCTTTTCAGTAAAATATAATGAATTAGGAAATTTATAAAGAACAACTCTCCAATGAATGCTGAAAAATGTAAATAATTATCATAAACACATGTTTATTATAGATTATGATGAATGATAAATAATAATTTTGTTTAACGTTGTCCAACAGCGATGTTGATTTCTGTGGTAGTAAATTAGGGGGAATTCACAAAATATTCTGGAGTAAATTTTTACCATCAGACTCAAACCAAAGATACAAATGATCACTGACACATTCCTGATCAATACTCTGGTAAAGTGATTGATCCATTGATAAACAGCATCATCAGAGTATTCCAAGTCCCTGTTGGAGTCAGTCAGAGCATTTACATAGAGAGCCACTTTGCATCAGCAGCATCATGCTCCAATGCTCTGGGAGACTTTATAGTCCTGAGAGTTGAACCCTGGATGACTGACAGCTGTCCTTCATCACAACAGAAGCCACAGAAATCCTCCTCATCAAAAACATGACGTTGATCTCCGTCCTCATCTGGACTCTCCTCTGCTGCTGCTTCACAGGTAAAGTCCAGAGAATCAACCTCCTTTCCTCTATGAACATCCGTCCCTCTGAAATGAAGCCGACAAAACCGTGACGCTGCTTTATGTTTTTGTCTCTGTGTCCTCAGAGTCCAGAGGACAGGTCACAGTGACTCAGCCTGGAGCAGTGAGCTCTGCTCTGGGACGCTCCGTCTCCATCAGCTGTAGGACCAGTCAGGATATTTATAACTCAAACAGTTTAGCCTGGTACCAACAGAAATATGGAGAAACTCCAAAACTGCTTATTCACTCTACTAGCACTCGATCATCAGGGATTCCAGATCGTTTTACAGGCAGTGGATCAAACTCTGTCTTCACTCTGACCATCAGTGGAGTCCAGGCTGAAGATGCAGCAGTTTACTACTGTCAGAGTCTTCACTATATCAACAGTCAGTGGGTGTTCACACAGTGAAAAAGCGTCGTACAAAAACCTCCCTCAGACAGACTGAAGTGAAACTGAACTGCAGCTGGAAGCTGTTGCAGAGACTGATACACTTCACTGAACACACTCTTCTCCTTCATTTTCTTCTTCTTCTCACACACACACACACACACACACACACACACACACACACACACACACACACACACACACACACTGTACACATAAATCAGACGTGATTTAACTTGTTTTAATTTTTAAAACAAGTATTTAATGATTATATATGAACATTTTAACACTAAAAATATAATATTTGTAAGTAATGTTACAGTTTTAATTTGAAACATTCTGCTTCACTTCAAACGTAAAATCTGTTTAAGTATGATTTCACCTCATTAGTTGTTAATAATTAAGTTATTATAATTCTTTAACTTTAATCCATAGAGTATGATAACACATGAACACTAAAACTATTATTTATTTATTTTTTATCTTACCATTTTTTATGAGAAACTCGCACATACTATAATATCATAATGAAATGATGTCTATAATATATTTTAGCCATCTTTTGTGTGTTTTGTATTCCGGTGAACAAATATATTTCAGGATTGAAATAAAATAAGATATTCATGGAACATATAAATAAGTAGCATTATAATTATTTCCTCTTGTCATCTCTTTTATTTATCTCTGTGGTTCTTCAGTAGAAGCAGTATGTAAATAGAACCAGTATAATAGGTTAGATTTGCAGATCACACTCATTTTATTTCTCTTTACGCTGATGATATACTGCTTTTTATTTCAGATTTACAACATATTTTTCAGAGTTTTGTAGTTTTATACAAATATTAATGCATATTCTTTAGATACACCTAAACCAGTTATAATATTGTAGTTTTTAACCATTAACACACTTCAATAATAAGAGATGACTGGATGATTTATCTTTGAAATGTTCCTACCATGAGTTTTGCTGCAAATGTTCGTTATTATACACAAATCTGTAATGACTATAGCAGAAACAGTTTAACAGTCATGAAGGCATTAATATCTACTATGCCAATAAATTATGAACTTATAGTACTACCATCAAACTTAACTATGTTACCCCAAGAGCTGTATGTGATACAGGCATCAGCAATCAGCACTGATAGGTTCAAACTGTAGCAGCTTATATTATTATTTTACTGACAATATTTACCATGAATTTACTAGTACAATGACTATCTATTTATTAAGTGTTTTTCCATTGAGTTTATTTATTTGTTTGTGTGTATTTTTTATTATTTAATTTTATTTTATATTTTTTATGTTGTTTTGTTTGTTTTGTGGGTACATGTGTGAGCGTACCATGTGTTGGTTTGGGTGGGCGGGTGGGGAAATTAAATAAATACTACTACCATCACTAGTTGTATTAATCAATCAATAATCAGGAGTTCTGTCTGAGTTCATAAAGTCTCTGAATATACAGCATATATATACCTCTATCATGGACTCTTAAACTGTCTTTCTACAGTCATCATGGAGAAATTACAACATTTCCCTCAGTATTTTTCACAGTTACTGTTACTATTAAGAGAAAATCACTCAGACACTTTGATAATAACAAACATGAAAACTACTGATTTGATGAACACGTATTTATTATCTGGAAACACTGAAATAATATTGAACCGCTGCAACAAGCTGGTAAATATTGTTATTGAAACATGTCCAATAAAAGACAGAGATGGTTACAGAGTGCAGAGTGAGAGCAGTAGCAGAGTGAAACCAGTAGCAGAGTCCCAGGGAGTCAGGTCAGGACTGGGAACACTGGTCTCTGCTCAGTGTCTCTGAGAACGGAGTCTGGGAGCCCTGGGTGGCCTCACAGGTCACAGAGCCCACCTTCCTCCACTGGTCTGCAGTGAGCCTCAGGGTGCTGCTCCAGCTGTAGTGGCCATCCTTCTCCAGCACCCCGGGGCTCCTGCTCTCCTCCCAGCTGCTGCTGCTGCTGCTGCTGCTGCCGTCCACCTTCCAGGCCAGACTCCAGTCTGAGGGGAAGCCCTTGTTGGCCAGGCACATGAGCGTGGCCTTCCCCTGCTGCAGCTCCTCACTGGAGGGGGGCAGCACCGTCAGGGTGGGATGGACATCACCTATAGGAGACACCAATCAGCTTATAGAGGACAGGGACCACACAGCTGTCAATCAAACACCAGACACTTGGACACCGTTACTGTGTGAGAGATGATTTTCTCCTTTAAGAAGTTTCTGTCAGATGGTTTTTCTGCTCCACCAGTCACTCACTCACACATTGTTTCACTTCCCTTTAGGAAACCTCTCATGCATATCAGCACAGAAAGAGTCCTCATATGACCTGAAATACATCAAACTGCACTACAAATAAAATATTACAATTTGGACAATTTTTCAACTTTCTCAGCAAAATCATCCAAAACCTTAATTACACATGACCTTAAAGAATGTAGTGGAAACATAGGCAAATACAGAAAATGAATTGATGACATAAATTCTTCTTCAGGAGGATTTCAGTCTTCATTCGGCAAACTAGCAAAAGATTTCAAACAAAATTTGACACAATATGACACAATAAAAAGATTACAGAATTTGTGCATTTGCAAATACCGACCTTTATCTTCACTCTGTTCAATTTTACTTGAATAAAGTACATTTTAATTCATCACAGCAACAGTTATCATTGTGGTGGAATATTAAAAACTAACCTTAGCAAACATGTGTAAAGTAGAATTGAACTTTTATGATTATCGTCAAGTCATTTATATTTCAGTACGACAGGAATGTGTCCAGAAATGTTTGGTAGCTGCTCTGAGTTAGTCTCCATGATAAAGGAGGAGAAATAAAACATGAGTACTAACATTGTTATGAATATAAAAGATATATGTATCTGTCCAAAACATCCAAAAATCGAATTTAAAACATTATTTTACAATATTGTATTTACTATTTTTGTGCAGAAACTTACTTCCAACATCCAGTCTGGTTCCTCCACCAAAAGTCCACCACAGTGATACAAAGTCATTGAGGCGCCGTACAAAAACCTCTCACTGTAGAGAGACACGGCTCTCTGACTTTGTCTGACTGAACTAAACCTACAAGCCCTCAAGATGAAACTTTAACATTAAAGTTGGAAATAATGATTTATCCTCTAGTTTAATGTCTTACTTCTGTAACAATAAGTGTTAAATTTCTGTTGCTGAAGTGAACTTTGTCTCTTAGTGCAAAATATGTAAAAAAAAGTCATCCATGAAAGTGTAAAGGCAAATATTATTTCTTGACTGTTGAATATGAAATCAAACAAAGAGAAATTACTCCTGAAATAATAAACATTTGACTTACTTCCAACATCCAGTCTGGTTCCTCCACCGAACGTGTACCACAGTGATTCAAAGTCATTGAGCCGCCGTACAAAAACCTCTCACTGTAGAGAGACACGGCTCTCTGACTTTGAACACAACAAACTCAACAAACACATTCCCAGTTTACCCAGTTTATGTAATAACTGGTTAACATGTTAATAACGATTCACAAATCATGAATATGTATTGAACCTTTTCTACATGAAATGCCAAACATCTACAAGTAATATTAATGTCCTTGTCAGTAAAATATACTGAATTATGATATTTTTAAAGAACAACTCTCCAATGAATGCTGCAAAATGTAAATAATTATCATAAACACATGTTTATTATAGATTATGATGAATGATAAATAATAATTTTGTTTAAATTTGTCCAACAGTGATGTTGATTTGTGTGGAAGTAAATTAGGGGGAATTCACAAAATATTCTGGAGTACATTTTTTCCATCAGAATCAAACCAAAGATACAAATGATCGCTGACACATTCCTGATCAGTACTCTGGTAAAGTGATTGATTCATTGATAAACAGCATCATCAGAGTAATCCAAGTCCCTGTTGGAGTTAGATAGATAGATAGATAGATAGATAGATAGATAGATAGATAGATAGATAGATAGATAGATAGATAGTAACTTTATTGATCCCGAGGGAAATTCAAGTCAGTCAGAGCATTTCCATAGAGAGCCACTTTGCATCAGCAGCACCATGCTCCAGTGCTCTGGGAGACTTTATAGTCCTGAGAGTTGAACACTGGATGACTGACAGCTGTCCTTCATCACAACAGAAGCCACAGAAATCCTCCTCATCAAAAACATGACATTGATCTCCGTCCTCATCTGGACTCTCCTCTGCTGCTGCTTCACAGGTAAAGTCCAGAGAATCAAACTCCTCTCCTCTATGAACATCCGTCCCTCTGAAATGAAGCCGACAAAAACCGTGACGCTGCTTTATGTTTTTGTCTCTGTGTCCTCAGAGTCCAGAGGACAGGTCACAGTGACTCAGCCTGGAGCAGTGAGCTCTGCTCTGGGACGCTCCGTCTCCATCAGCTGTAGGACCAGTCAGGATGTTTATAGCTCAAACCGTTTAGCCTGGTACCAACAGAAATATGGAGAAACTCCTAAACTGCTTATTTCCTACGCTAGCACTCGAGCATCAGGGATTCCAGATCGTTTTACAGGCAGTGGATCAAACTCTGTCTTCACTCTGACCATCAGTGGAGTCCAGGCTGAAGATGCAGCAGTTTACTACTGTCAGAGTTATCATAGTTCAAACGTGTTCACACAGTGAAAAAGCGTCGTACAAAAACCTCCCTCAGTCAGACTGAAGTGAAACTGATCTGCAGCTGGAAGCTGCTGCAGAGACTGATACACTTCACTGAACACACACACACTGTACACATGAATCAGACGTGATTTAACTTGTTTTAATTTATCAACAGCATATTTCCAGCTGAGGATACAAGGTGCGGTTCTTCCACCAAACAAATAACAGAAACATAACGACACCTTGTCAGTACTTCACTCCAGTTCTTTATCAATCCTGCTGCCTGCAGACTCTCATCACTCATCTGTTGACATTCCCCAGACTCAAAGATAGAAACATGAGGAGTCCACATTCATAAAACTATCTGTGAGACAACATTTACATACTGCAGCAACAGACGCATTCATTAGACGCCACTATAATCAGTTAGTGGGAGGAAGGTGAGGATATTTACTTCAGGGGTGAAAATCAAAAGGGAAATATTTAATATCTTGGAGCATGTGCTGTAAAATATCATATCCTTTGTTTTATTATAGGAAAGATGTTTTCAGTGAATCTGTCTGATTAGACCTCTTCTCAGGACTGTGTGGGCGTGTATAGACTCATTGATCGACTTCCTCCTGAGTCTTCTGTTAGCTTTGTTGCACCTATTAGGATCAAATTGCCCCCCTGTATCATTCTTATTAGTAGATGAAGATCTGTGACCCGATAAATTCTCATCACAGCTCCACCTCGCTTCAACCTGACTAGAGGTCTGATCAGCCAGAAGAACTGAAAAAACACCTGTGTGGGTGTTCAGAGGCTTTAAACGATCACAGGACTTTAACCACGTGTTTAAAGCTGCGACTATAATCCAGGAGAAAATACGTTTCCCTTGAAACATTATTGATAATGCAGTTTAGTTGTATGGGAGCGTAATTTTGTAGGAGACAGGGTTGGTTAAAGAGACAGCTTCATGGGACAAAACTGTATCGTCTGCATAAAGGTGAACCCTCAGCAGAAACACTCAGATCTATCAGATAGATTAGAATAGTTAACTGATAAAGACTCTTTACAGGAATGAAAATTATAGAAAAGTCATTACATATAACAGCACAAAGTTTACCATGATGGTCAAGATGTTGTATGCGTTAGTATTTGACCCTAATTAAATATATATTATGTAAAAAAGCTGATATTTCTTTGTAATTCTGAAGCGCATTAATTACTATGAGAGGAGTTGTAAAGTAGGCTACCTAACTTTAAGATTAACACTGATTAAAACCAGTCTCTATTTGTGAAACACAGCTGGTAAATATGGAAACTCACTTCAGCAGTTCTACACATTTCCAAAATGAATCATCGTGTTATAATTGATGAATGAATTGAAGGAAAGCAAGCCAATTTATTAACACTGACACGTTTTTTTTTATCAATATTCAGTCAGAGCATTTCCATAGAGAGCCACTTTGCATCAGCAGCACCATGCTCCAGTGCTCTGGGAGACTTTATAGTCCTGAGAGTTGAACACTGGATGACTGACAGCTGTCCTTCATCACAACAGAAGCCACAGAAATCCTCCTCATCAAAAACATGACGTTGATCTCCATCCTCATCTGGACTCTCCTCTGCTGCTGCTTCACAGGTAAAGTCCAGAGAATCAAACTCCTCTCCTCTATGAACATCCGTCCCTCTGAAATGAAGCCGACAAAAACCGTGACGCTGCTTTATGTTTTTGTCTCTGTGTCCTCAGAGTCCAGAGGACAGGTCACAGTGACTCAGCCTGGAGCAGTGAGCTCTGCTCTGGGACGCTCCGTCTCCATCAGCTGTAGTGTCAGTCATGGGGTTGATGATGCTTGTGGCTCATCTCCATTCTACCCATGTCTATTCTGGTACCAACAAAAAGACGGAGAAGCTCCAAAACTGCTCATTTATGGGATTTATCGACGAGCATCAGGGATTCCAGATCGTTTTACAGGCAGTGGATCAAACTCTGACTTCACTCTGACCATCAGTGGAGTCCAGGCTGAAGATGTAGCAGTTTACTACTGTCAGAGTATCAAAACTCTCGACAGGCAGTTGTTCACACAGTGAAAAAGCGTCGTACAAAAACCTTCCTCAGTCAGACTGAACTGAAACTGAACTGCAGCTGGAAGCTGCTGCAGAGACTGATACACTTCACTGAACACACACACATACACACCAATAATTCTTTTAAAGTTCAACAAACACTAACATCAGCATTGACTAATGAAAAATCCTGTGTTATCATCTTTCTAAAAATATATATTTCCAATTTAGGACACAAACAGCAATTCTTTCTCCAAAGGTGACACCTGCACACTGTTAGCCCTTATCTGTGGATGTAAGACAAACTGCTAGCTCCAAACAAAAGCTGTCCACATGTACATGACAATCTCTGAGAAAAAATATTTACTCACCAGAAGAGGGATGAAACATCACCATAATAAATCATTGTTCGCTTTCTATTTTGGCTGAAAGTTTAGAGCAACATTTGTACTAACATATTTTCCATCACCTCAGTATTTATGGTTACAATCTGACAGCGTGAACTAAACAAATATTTCAATTCCACTTAGTTTAAAGTAACCTGAATTTTTCTTACAGATACAACACTATCACTGAAAGAAGCAACTGTACAGTAGACAACTATCGTCTGCATAATGACGGACTTTTTAAGTTTTTCATCAGCAGCAGAAACAACCTGAGATCTATAAGAAGTGTTTTAAAAGCTTTTTGAATGTGAAAGATTTAGTTAATGTACACATACATACTTTAGCAGCAAGTATTTACTACAACCTGTTGTTAACCCAGACTAGGCTGAGCTCAGTACAACACTGACTTTAATAAAGTCTGTCAGGGCATGAACCAGTGATTCCTGTGGTTTTGGACACAAAGGGGATTTTCTTAAAGGCTTATACTCGCTTAAATCAAAGTGAACATATTGTTCATTTTTTAAAAAGTACAGGAAAGGAGATTCCTTGTAAGCCAGAGGGACAATATTTGTACTAAAATCAGGAACACACACGATTTCACTATCAGTAGATTAAGGGTCATTTAAGGAGAAACAGAACCTGAAGCACCAACATCAGCAGGAGACTTAAAGAGATTTGGAGTTCATATGTTGTAACAAAGATGCTGCAGTGATGAAGTTTTCACTAAACACATTAAAAAAACACTTCTAGTCTTTGATTAACTGGCAAAGAACAAAAACAGATGTTGTTTCAGATCACATTCTGGTTTGTGTTGCAGTTATTCTGGAGATAATAAAGTCTAAACCTGAAGCAGAGGGAGTGTAATGAGAAGTTAACATTCAGAGTTTGTGTGAATCTCCATGAGGATGATTTAATCAGTGATCTGTCCCAGCAGTGAGGAGGAAACAGCATGATGTGTTGAAGACAGCTACAGTTCACTGACTCTGTGTGTTTGCATATGTGTCCTGCCTCTCTGCTCCCAGCCGTTAAGAGGCCAGTGTTGATCAGTGGCTGTCCAGGCTTTTCAGAGACACAATAATGATGCCACTGATTCTACTGCTGGCCACCCTGGGGCTCCTTGTTGAGGGTGAGACTCTCTTCTGAAAACTTTGCTTCAGGATGCAAACAGGTTCACCACAATGATGTTCTGCTATGATGGAGAAACACCGAGACAAGCAGCGTTTACCTTCTTCCATCTATTCTCCGTGTTAAAGAAACCAGACTCTTCTGTTTGGATGTTGATCATCTTTCTCCGAGCTGGATTTCTCTCAATAACCATTCTGCTCTTTTTCATGTTTTCAGGTTCATCAGGACAAATCATCCTGACTCAGTCTCCTGGATCTCAGTCTGTTGATCCAGGACAGACTGTGTCCATCAGATGTAAAGCCAGTTCAAGTGTTCGTAACTACCTCCACTGGTACCTTCAGAAACCTGGAGAAGCTCCTAAACTCCTGATTTATTATGCTACAACCCGTCAGTCTGGAGTTTCAGATCGTTTTAGTGGAAGTGGATCTGGGACTGACTTCACTCTGACCATCAGAGGAGTTCAGGCTGAAGATTCAGGAGTTTACTACTGTCAGCAGAGTAGCAGCACACCGTTCACACAGTGATACAACGTCATACAAAAACCTCCCTCAGCTGAAGAGGAACTGATCTGACTCAACAGCTGCACTCAAACTAAAACACTGGTTTTACTAAGAAAAAAAAAAGTATTTAATGATTATATATGAACATTTTAACACTGAAAATATAGTAGTTGTAAGTAATATATTTTTAATTTAAAACATTCTGCTTCACATCAAAGCTAACATCTGTTTAAGTACGATTTCACCTCATTAGATATTAATAATTAAGTTATTGTAATTCATTAACTTTAATCCATAGAGTATGATGACACATGAACACTAAAACTATTATTTATTTATTTTATATCTTACCATTTTTCTGAGAAACTCGAACATACTCAAAAGAAAATCAAATCATCATGAAATTATTTTTTGTGTCTTTTCTATTCCGGCGAACAAATATATATTATGATTGAAATAAAAAAAATATTCATGGATCATATAAATAAGTAACATTTTATTTATTTCCTCTTGTGATCTCTTTTATTTATCTCTGTGGTTCTTCAGTAGAAGCAGTATGTAAATAGAAACAGTATAATAGGTTAGATTTGCAGATCACACTCATTTAATTCTCTTTACGCTGATGATATACTGCTTTTTATTTCAGATTTACAACATATCTTTTCAGAGTTTTATAGTTTTATACAAATATTAATGCATATTCTTTAGATACACCTAAACCAGTTATAATATTGTAGTTTTTAACCATTAACACACTTCAGTAATAAGAGATGACTGGATGATTTATCTTTGAAATGTTCCTACCATGAGTTTTGGTGCAAATGTTCGTTATTACACACAAATCTGTAGTAGCGGAAACAGATTAATAGTCATGAAGGTATTAATATCTACTGTGACAAGAAATTATGAACTTATGGTAATACCATCAAAATTAAATATGTTACACCCAGAGCCGTATTTGATACAGACATCAGCAATCAGCACTGATAGGTTCAAACTGTAGCAGCTTATATTATTATTTTACTGACAATATTTAACATGAGTTTTACTGGTACAATTACTATCTATTTATTTAGTGTTTTTCCATTTAGTTTATTTATTTGTGTATTTCATATTTTTTATTATTTTATTTTATTTTATATTTTTTATGTTGTTTTGTTTGTTTTGTGGGTACATGTGTGAGCGTACCATGTGTTGGTTTGGGTGGGCGGGCAGGGGGGAAATTAAAAATAAATTATACTACCATCACTATTTGTATTAATCAATCAATAATCAGGAGTTTTGTCTGAGTTCATAAACTCTTTGAATATACAGCATATATATACCTCTATCATGAACTCTTAAACTGTCTTTCTACAGTCATCATGGAGAAATTACAACATTTCCCTCAGTATTTAAACAAAGTTACTGTTACTGTCAAGAGAAAATCACTCAGACACTTTGATAATAACAAACATGAAAACAACTGATTTGATGAACACGTCTTTATTATCTGGAAACAGTGAAATAATATTGAACCGCTGCAACAAGCTGGTAAATATTGTTATTGAAACATGTCCAATAAAAGACAGAGATGGTTACAGAGTGCAGAGTGAGAGCAGTAGCAGAGTGAAACCAGTAGCAGAGTCCCAGTGAGTCAGGTCAGGACTGGGAACACTGGTCTCTGCTCAGTGTCTCTGAGAACGGAGTCTGGGAGCCCTGGGTGGCCTCACAGGTCACAGAGCCCACCTTCCTCCACTGGTCTGCAGTGAGCCTCAGGGTGCTGCTCCAGCTGTAGTGGCCGTCCTTCTCCAGCACCCCGGGGCTCCTGCTCTCCTCCCAGCTGCTGCTGCTGCTGCTGCTGCTGCCGTCCACCTTCCAGGCCAGACTCCAGTCTGAGGGGAAGCCCTTGTTGGCCAGGCACATGAGCGTGGCCTTCCCCTGCTGCAGCTCCTCACTGGAGGGGGGCAGCACCGTCAGGGTGGGATGGACATCACCTATAGGAGACACCAATCAGCTTATAGAGGACAGGGACCACACAGCTGTCAATCAAACACCAGACACTTGGACACCTTTACTGTGTGAGAGATGATTTTCTCCTTTAAGGAGTTTCTGTCAGATGGTTTTTCTGCTCCACCAGTCACTCACTCACACATTGTTTCACTTCCCTTTAAGAAACCTCTCATGCATATCAGCACAGAAAGACTCCTCATATGAACTGAAATACTTCAAACTGCACTGCACATAAAATATTACAATTTAGACAATTTTTTAAACTTTCTCATCAAAATCATTCTAAACCTTAATTACACATGACCTTAAAGAATGTAGTTGAAACATCAGGAAATACAGAAAATTAATTGATAACATCAATTCTTCTTCAGGAGGATTTCAGTCTTCATTCAGCAAACTAACAAAAGATTTCAAACAAAATTTGCCGGAATATTACATAATAAAAAAATTACAGAATTTGTGCATTTGGAAATACCGACCTTTATCTTCACTCTGTTCAATTTTACTTGAGTAAAGTACATTTTAATTCATCATAGCAACAGTTATCATTGTGGTGGAATATTAAAAACTAATCTTAGCAAACATGTGTAAAGTAGAATTGAACTTTTATGATTATCGTCAGTCATTTATATCTCAGTACGACAGGAATGTGTCCAGAAATGTTTGGTAGTTGCTCCGAGATAGTCTCCACGATAAAGGAGGAGAAATAAAACATGAATACTAACATTGCTCTGAATATAAAAAATAGATTTAGCTGTCCAAAATATTCAAATATAGAATTTAAAACATTATTTTACAATATTGTATTTAGTATTTTTGTGCAGAAACTTACTTCCAACATCCAGTCTGGTTCCTCCACCAAAAGTCCACCACAGTGATACAAAGTCATTGAGCCGCTGTACAAAAATCTCTCACTGTAGAGAGACACGGCTCTCTGACTTTGTCTGACTGAACTAAACCTACAAGCCCTCAAGATGAAACTTTAACATTAAAGTTGGAAATAATGATTTATCCTCTAGTTTAATGTCTTACTTCTGTAACAATAAGTGTTAAATTTCTGTTGCTGAAGTGAACTTTGTCTCTTAGTGCAAAATATGTCAAAAAAGTCATCCATGAAAGTGTAAAGGCAAATATTATTTCTTGACTGTTGAATATAAAATCAAACAAAGAGAAATTGCTCCTGAAATAATAAACATTTGACTTACTTCCAACATCCAGTCTGGTTCCTCCACCGAACGTGTACCACAGTGATTCAAAGTCATTGAGCCGCCGTACAAAAACCTTTCACTGTAGAGAGACACGGCTCTCTGACTTTGAACACAACAAACTCAACAAACACATTCCCAGTTTACCCAGTTCATGTAATAACTGGTTAACATGTTAATAACGATTCACAAATCATGAATATGTATTGAACCTTTTCTACATGAAATGCCAAACATTTAGAAAGCAATATTAATGTCCTTTTCAGTAAAATATACTGAGTTTAGATATTTCTAAAGAACAACTCTCCAATGAATGCTGCAAAATGTAAATAATTATCATAAACACATGTTTATTATAGATTATGATGAATGATAAATAATAATTTTGTTTAAATTTGTCCAACAGTGATGTTGATTTGTGTGGTAGTGAATTAGGGGGAATTCACAAAATATTCTGGAGTAATTGTTTTCCATCAGACTCAAACCAAAGATACAAATGATCACTGACACATTCCTGATCAATACTCTGGTAAAGTGATTGATTCATTGATAAACAGCATCATCAGAGTAATCCAAGTCCCTGTTGGAGTCAGTCAGAGCATTTCCATAGAGAGCCACTTTGCATCAGCAGCAACATGCTCCAGTGCTCTGGGAGACTTTATAATCCTGAGAGTTGAACACTGGATGACTGACAGCTGTCCTTCATCACAACAGAAGCCACAGAAATCCTCCTCATCAAAAACATGACTGTGATCTCCGTCCTCATCTGGACTCTCCTCTGCTGCTGCTTCACAGGTAAAGTCCAGAGAATCAAACTCCTCTCCTCTATGAACATCCGTGCCTCTGAAATGAAGCCAACAAAACCGTGACGCTGCTTTATGTTTTTGTCTCTGTGTCCTCAGAGTCCAGAGGACAGGTCACAGTGACTCAGCCTGGAGCAGTGAGCTCTGCTCTGGGACGCTCCGTCTCCATCAGCTGTAGGACCAGTCAGGATGTTTATGTTCATAGCAACAACCACTGTTTAGCCTGGTACCAACAGAAATATGGAGAAACTCCTAAACGGCTTATTTACTATGCTAGCACTCGAGCATCAGGGACTCCAGGTCGTTTTACAGGCAGTGGATCAAACTCTGACTTCACTCTGACCATCAGTGGAGTCCAGGCTGAAGATGCAGCAGTTTACTACTGTCAGAGTTATCATTACATCAACAGTCAAGCTGTGTTCACACAGTGAAAAAGCGTCGTACAAAAACCTCCCTCAGTCAGACTGAAGTGAAACTGAACTGCAGCTGGAAGCTGCTGCAGAGACTGATACACTTCACTGAACACACACACACACACTGTACACGTGAACCAGACGTGATTTAACTTGTTTTAATTTATTAACAGCATATTTCCAGCTGAGGATACAAGGTGCGGTTCTTCCACGAAATGAATCACAGAAACATAACGCCACCTTGTCAGTACTTCACTCCAGTTCTTTATCAATCCTGCTGCCCGCAGACTCTCATCACTCATCTATTGACATTCCCCAGACTCAAAGATAGAAACATGAGGAGTCCACATCCATAAAACTATCTGTGAGACAACCTTTGCATACTGCAGCAACAGACACATTCATTAGACGCCACTGTAATCAGTTAGTGGGAGGAAGGTGAGGATATTTACTTCAGGGGTGAAAATCAAAAGGGAAATATTTAATATCTTGGAGCATGTGCTGTAAAATATCATATCCTTTGTTTTATTATAAAAATGATGTATTCAGTGAATCTGTCTGATTAGACCTCTTCTCAGGACTGTGTGGGCGTCTATAGACTCATTGATTGACGTCCTCCTGAGTCTTCTGTTAGCTTTGTTGCACCTGTTGTGTGAACAAATTGCCCCCCTGTATCATTCTTATTGGTAGATGAAAATCTGTGACCTGATAAATTCTCATCACAGCTCCACCTCCCTTCAACCTGAGCAGAGGTCTGATCAGCCAGAAGAACGGAAAAAACACCTGTGTGGGTGTTCAGAGGCTTTAAACAATCACAGGACTTTAACCACGTGTTTAAAGCTGCGACTATAATCCAGGAGAAAATACGTTTCCCTTGAAACTTTACTGAGAATGCAGTTTAGTTGTATAGGAGCGTAATTTTGTAGGAGACAGGGTTGGTTAAAGAGGCAGCTTCAGAAGACAAAACTGTATCATCTGCATAAAGGTGAACCCTCAGCAGAAACACTCAGATCTATCAGATAGATTAGAATAGTTAACTGATAAAGACCCTTTACAGTCGTGAAATTTATAGAAAAGTCATTACATATAACAGCACAAAGTTTACCATGATGGTCAATATGTTGTATGTGTTAATATTTGACCCTAATATAATATATATGTAAAAAAGCAGATATTTCTTTGTAATTCTGAAGCGCATTAATTACTATGAGAGGAGTTGTAAAGTAGGCTAACTTACTTTAAGATTAACACTGATTAAAACCAGTCTCTATTTGTGAAACACAGCTGGTTAATATGGAAACTCACGTCAACAGTTCTACACATTTCCAAAATGAATCATCATGTATTAATTGATGAATTAATTGAAGGAAAGCAAGCCAATTTATTAGCACTGACCCTTTTTTTTTAATCAATATTCAGTAAGAGCATTTCCATAGAGAGCCACTTTGCATCAGCAGCACCATGCTCCAGTGCTCTGGGAGACTTTATAGTCCTGAGAGTTGAACACTGGATGACTGACAGCTGTCCTTCATCACAACAGAAGCCACAGAAATCCTCCTCATCAAAAACATGACGTTGATCTCCGTCCTCATCTGGACTCTCCTCTGCTGCTGCTTCACAGGTAAAGTCCAGAGAATCAAACTCCTCTCCTCTATGAACATCCGTCCCTCTGAAATGATGCCGACAAAAACCGTGACGCTGCTTTATGTTTTTGTCTCTGTGTCCTCAGAGTCCAGAGGACAGGTCACAGTGACTCAGCCTGGAGCAGTGAGCTCTGCTCTGGGACGCTCCGTCTCCATCAGCTGTAGGACCAGTCAGGATGTTGATGGTGATTGTGGCGATGATGATTCTGACCCCTGTTTATCCTGGTACCAACAGAAAGACGGAGAAGCTCCTAAGCTGCTAATTTACTTGGCTAGTACTCGAGCATCAGGGATTCCAGATCGTTTTTCAGGCAGTGGATCAAACTCTGACTTCACTCTGACCATCAGTGGAGTCCAGGCTGAAGATGCAGCAGTTTACTACTGTAAAGGTGGCAACACAATCAGCAGTCGGTATGTGTTCACACACTGAAAAAGCGTCGTACAAAAACCTCCCTCAGTCAGACTGAACTGAAACTGAACTGCAGCTGGAAGCTGCTGCAGAGACTGATACACATCACTGAACACACACACCAATAATTATTTTAAAGTTCAACAAACACTAACATCAGTATTGACTAATGAAAAATCCTGTGTTATCATCTTTCTAAAAATATATATTTCCAGTTTAGGACACAAACAGCAATTCTTTCTCCAAAGGTGCCACCTGCACACTGTTAGCCCTTATCTGTGGGTGTAAGACAAACTGCTAGCTCTAAACAAAAGCTGTCCACATGTATATGACAATCTGTGAGAAAACATATTTACTCACCAGAAGAGGGATGAAACATCACCATAATAAATCATTGTTCACTTTCTTTTTTGGCTGAAAGTTTCGAGCAACATTTGTACTAAAATATGTTCCATCACCTCAGTATTTATGGTTACAATCTGACAGCGTGAACTAAACAAATATTTCAATTCCACTTAGTTTAAAGTAACCTGAATGTTTCTTAAAGATCCAACAGTATCAGTGAAAGAAGCAGCTGTACAGTAGACAACTGTATCGTCTGCATAATGACGGACTTTTTAGGTTTTTCATCAGCAGCAGAAACAACCTGAGATCTATAAGAAGTGTTTTAAAAGCTTTTTGAATGTGAAAGATTTAGTTAATGTACACATACATACTGTAGCAGCAGGTATTTACTACAACCTGTTGTTAACCCAGACTAGGCTGAGCTCAGTACAACACTGACTTTAATAAAGTCTATCAGGGCATGAACCAATGATTCCAGGGTTTTGGACACAAAGGGGATTTTTCTTAAAGGATTATACTCGCTTAAATCAACGTGAACATATTGTACATTTTAAAAAAAGGTCCAAGAAAGGAGTTTCATTCTAAGCCTGAGGGACAGTATTTGTACTAAAATCAGGAACACACAAAGATTTTACTATCAGTAGATTAAGGGTAATTTAAGGAGAAACAGAAGCTGAAGCACCAACATCAGCAGGAGACTTAAAGAGATTTGGAGTTCATATGTTGTAACAAAGATGCTGCAGTGATGAAGTTTTCACTAAACACATAAAAAAAACACTTCTAGTGTTTGATTAACTGGCAAAGAACAAAAACAGATGTTGTTTCAGATCACATTCTGGTTTGTGTTGCAGTTATTCTGGAGATAATGAAGTCTAATCCAGAAGCAGAGGGAGCGTAATGAGAAGTTCACATTCAGAGTTTGTGTGAATCTCCATGAGGATGATTTAAACAGTGATGTGTCCCAGCAGTGAGGAGGAAACAGCATGATGTGTTGAGGACAGCTACAGTTCACTGACTCTATGTGTTTGCATATGTGTCCTGCCTCTCTGCTCCCAGCCGTTAAGAGGCCAGTGTTGATCAGTGGCTGTCCAGGCCTTTCAGAGACACAATGATGATGCCACTGATTCTACTGCTGGCCACCCTGGGGCTCCTTGTTCAGGGTGAGACTCTCTTCTGAAAACCTTGCTTCAGGATGCAACCAGGTTCACCACAATGATGTTCAGCTATGATGGAGAAACACAGAGAAAAGCAGCGTTTACCTTCTTCCATCTATTCTCCGTGTTAAAGAAGCCAGACTCTTTCTGTTTGGATGTTGATCATCTTTCTCCGAGCTGGATTTGTCCCAGTAAACCTTCTGCTCTTTTTCATGTTTTCAGGTTCATCAGGACAAATCATCCTGACTCAGTCTCCTGGATCTCAGTCTGTTGATCCAGGACAGACTGTCTCCATCACATGTAAAGCCAGTTCAAGTGTTTATGACCAACTCCACTGGTACCTTCAGGAACCTGGAGAAGCTCCTAAACTCCTGATTTATACAGCTACAACCCGTCAGTCTGGAGTTTCAGATCGTTTTAGTGGAAGTGGATCTGGGTCTGGCTACACTGACTACACTCTGACCATCAGAGGAGTTCAGGCTGAAGATTCAGGAGTTTACTACTGTCAGCAGAGTAGCAGCACACCGTTCACACAGTGATACAACGTCGTACAAAAACCTCCCTCAGCTGAAGAGGAACTGATCTGACTCAACAGCTGCACTCAAACTAAAACAACACAGGTTTTACTAAGAAAAATAAGTATTTAATGATTATATTTGAACATTTAAAAACTAAAAATATAATTGTGGTAAGTACTGTTATATTTTTAATTTTAAACATTCTGCTTCACATCAAAGCTAACCTCTGTTTAAGTATGATTTCAAGTCTCAAGTTTTTAATAATTAACTTCTTATAATTCTTTAAGTTTATTCCATAGAGTATGATAACACATGAACACAAAAACTATTAATATAATTTATTTATTTTATATCTTACCATTTTTCTGAGAAACTCGAACATACTAAAAATAAAAAGAAAAAAAAGTCATATCATCATGAAATAACGTCTATTATATATTTCAGCAATTTTTTGTGTGTTTTGTATTCTGGTGAACAAATATATTTTATTATTGAAATCAAAAATGATTCATGGAGCATATAAATAAGTAGCATTAATTATATATTTCCACTTGTCATCTCTTTTATTTGTCTTTGTTTTTCTTCAGTAGAAGCAGTATGTAAATAGTTCCTGGTTTAAAATTGCAGATCATACACATTTTATTTCTCTTTACGCTGACGATATACTGCTTTTTATTTCAGATTAAGGAATTATAGTATGTAAATGAGAAACATTTTATTAATTTTCTCTTGTCATCTTTTATTTATCTCTGTGGTTCTTCAGTAGAAGCAGTATGTAAATAGAGCCAGTATAATAGGTTAGACTCTCATTTTATTTCTCTTTACGCTGATGATTTACTGCTTTTTATTTCAGATTTACAACATATTTTTTCAGAGTTTTGAAGTTTTATACAAATATTAATGCATATTCTTTAGATACACCTAAACCAGTTATAATATTGTAGTTTTTAACCATTAACACACTTCAGTAATAAGAGATGACTGGATGATTTATCTTTGAAATGTTCCTACCATGAGTTTTGCTGCAAATGTTCGTTATTATACACAAATCTGTAATGACTATAGCAGAAACAGTTTAACAGTCATGAAGGTATTAATATCTACTGTGCCAAGAAATTATGAACTTATACTACTACCATCAAATTTAACTATGTTACCCCCAGAGCTGGATGTGATACAGGCATCAGCAATCAGCACTGATAGGTTCAAACTGTAGCAGCTTATATAATTATTTTGCTGACAGTATTTACCATGAGTTTTACTAGTACAATGACTATATATTTATTTAGTGTTTTTCCATTGAGTTGATTTATTTGTTTATGTGTATTTTCTATTTATTATTTTATTTTATATTTTTTCTCTTGTTTTGTTTGTTTTGTGGGTACATGTGTGAGCGTACCATGTGTTGGTTTGGGTGGGTGCGTGGGGAAATTAAAGAAATACTACTACCATCACTATTTGTATTAATCAATCAATAATCAGGATTTTTGTCTGAGTTCATAAACTCTTTGAATATTCAGTATTTATAGACCTCTATCATGGAGTCTTAAACTGTCTTTCTACAGTCATCATGGAGAAATTACAACATTTCCCTCAGTATTTAACACAGTTACTGTTACTATTAAGAGAAAATCACTCAGACACTTTGATAATAACAAACATGAAAACAACTGATTTGATGAACACGTCTTTATTATCTGGAAACAGTGAAATAATATTGAACCGCTGCAACAAGCTGGTAAATATTGTTATTGAAACATGTCCAATAAAAGACAGAGATGGTTACAGAGTGCAGAGTGAGAGCAGTAGCAGAGTGAAACCAGTAGCAGAGTCCCAGTGAGTCAGGTCAGGACTGGGAACACTGGTCTCTGCTCAGTGTCTCTGAGAACGGAGTCTGGGAGCCCTGGGTGGCCTCACAGGTCACAGAGCCCACCTTCCTCCACTGGTCTGCAGTGAGCCTCAGGGTGCTGCTCCAGCTGTAGTGGCCGTCCTTCTCCAGCACCCCGGGGCTCCTGCTCTCCTCCCAGCTGCTGCTGCTGCTGCTGCTGCTGCCGTCCACCTTCCAGGCCAGACTCCAGTCTGAGGGGAAGCCCTTGTTGGCCAGGCACATGAGCGTGGCCTTCCCCTGCTGCAGCTCCTCACTGGAGGGGGGCAGCACCGTCAGGGTGGGATGGACATCACCTATAGGAGACACCAATCAGCTTATAGAGGACAGGGACCACACAGCTGTCAATCAAACACCAGACACTTGGACACCTTTACTGTGTGAGAGATGATTTTCTCCTTTTAGAAGTTTCTGTCAGATGGTTTTTCTGCTCCACCAGTCACTCACTCACACATTGTTTCACTTCCCTTTCAGAAACCTCTCATGCATATCAGCCCAGAAAGAGTACTCATATGACCTGAAATACATCAAACTGCACTGCACATAAAATATTACAATTTGGACAATTTTTTAAACTTTCTCATCAAAATCATCCTAAACCTTAATTACACATGACCTTAAAGAATGTAGTGGAAACATCAGGAAATATAGAAAATGAATTGATGACATCAATTCTTCTTCAGGAGGATTTCAGTCTTCATTTAGCAAACTAACAAAAGATTTCAAACAAAATTTGCCACAATATGACAAAATAAAAAGATTACAGAATTCGTGCATTTGCAAATACCGATCTTTATCTTCACT
Organism: Sebastolobus alascanus; assembly: GCA_916701645.2. Taxonomy (NCBI): domain Eukaryota; kingdom Metazoa; phylum Chordata; class Actinopteri; order Perciformes; family Sebastidae; genus Sebastolobus; species Sebastolobus alascanus. Next base: position 1,874,757 of record CAKAOJ020000075.1, on the reverse strand, counting down.
CTGTTCAATTTTACTTGAATAAAGTACATTTTAATTCATCATAGCAACAGTTATCATTGTGGTGGAATATTAAAAACTAATCTTAGCAAACATGTGTACAGTAGAATTGAACTATTATGATTATCGTCAGGTCATTTATATTTCAGTACGACAGAAATGTGTCCAGAAATGTTTGGTAGCAACTCTGAGTTAGCCTCCACGATAAAGGAGGAGAAATAAAACATGAATACTAACATTGTTATGAATATAAAAAAATAGATTTATCTGTCCAAAATATTCAAATATAGAATTTAAAACATTATTTTACAATATTGTATTTAGTATTTTTGTGCAGAAACTTACTTCCAACATCCAGTCTGGTTCCTCCACCAAAAGTCAACCACAGTGATACAAAGTCATTGAGCCGCCGTACAAAAACCTCTCACTGTAGAGAGACACGGCTCTCTGACTTCGTCTGACTGAATTAAACCTACAAGCCCTCAAGATGAAACTTTAACATTAAAGTTGGAAATAATGATTTATCCTCTAGTTTAATGTCTTACTTCTGTAACAATATGTGTTTGAATTTCTGTTGCTGAAGTGAACTTTGTCTCTTAGTGCTAAATATTTCCAAAAAGTCATCCATGAAAGTGTAAAGGCAAATATTATTTCTTGACTGCTGAATATAAAATCAAACAAAGAGAAATTGCTCCTGAAATAATAAACATTTGACTTACTTCCAACATCCAGTCTGGTTCCTCCACCGAACGTGTACCACAGTGATTCAAAGTCATTGAGCCGCCGTACAAAAACCTCTCACTGTAGAGAGACACGGCTCTCTGACTTTGAACACAACAAACTCAACAAACACATTCCCAGTTTACCCAGTTTACGTAATAACTGGTTAACATGTTAATAACGATTCACAAATCATGAATATGTATTGAACCTTTTCTAAAATCTGCCAAACATCTAGAAAGGAATATTAATGTCCTTTTAAGTAAAATATATTGATTTAAGATATTTCTAAAGAAGAACTCTCCAATGAATGCTGCAAAATGTAAATAATTATCAAAAACACATGTTTATTATAGATTATGATGAATGATAAATAATAATTTTGTTTAAATTTGTCCAACAGTGATGTTGATTTGTGCCGTAGTGGATTAGGGGGAATTCACAAAATATTCTGGAGGAAATTTTTCCATCAGTCTCAAACAAAAATACAAATTATCACTGACACATTCCTGATCAATACTCTGATAAAGTGATTGATCCATTGATAAACAGCATCATCAGAGTAATCCAAGTCCCTGTTGGAGTCAGTCAGAGCATTTCCATAGAGAGCCACTTTGCATCAGCAGCACCATGCTCCAGTGCTCTGGAAGACTTTATAGTCCTGAGAGTTGAACACTGGATGACTGACAGCTGTCCTTCATCACAACAGAAGCCACAGAAATCCTCCTCATCAAAAACATGACGTTGATCTCCGTCCTCATCTGGACTCTCCTCTGCTGCTGCTTCACAGGTAAAGTCCAGAGAATCAAACTCCTCTCCTCTGTGAACATCCGTCCCTCTGAAATGAAGCCGACAAAACCGTGACGCTGCTTTATGTTTTTGTCTCTGTGTCCTCAGAGTCCAGAGGACAGGTCACAGTGACTCAGCCTGGAGCAGTGAGCTCTGCTCTGGGACGCTCCGTCTCCATCAGCTGTAGGACCAGTCAGGATGTACACTATGATGGTTCTGACTACATATTAGCCTGGTACCAGCAGAAAGAAAGAGAAGCTCCTAAACGACTCATTTACTGGGCAAATCGTAGAGCATCAGGGATTCCAGATCGTTTTACAGGCAGTGGATCAAACTCTGACTTCACTCTGACCATCAGTGGAGTCCAGGCTGAAGATGCAGCAGTTTACTACTGTCAGAGTTATCATTACATCAACAGTCAGCGTGTGTTCACACAGTGAAAAAGCGTCGTACAAAAACCACCCTCAGTCAGACTGAACTGAAACTTAACTGCAGCTGGAAGCTGCTGCAGAGACTGATACACTTCACTGAACACAAACACACCAATAATTCTTTTAAAGTTCAACAAACACTAACATCAGTATTGACTAATGAAAAATCCTTTGTTTTCCATCTTTCTAAAAATATATATTTCCAGTTTAGGACACAAACAGCAATTCTTTCTCCAAAGGTGCCACCTGCACACTGTTAGCCCTTATCTATGGGTGTAAGACAAACTGCTAGCTCTAAACAAAAGCTGTCCACATGTATATGACAATCTGTGAGAAAACATATTTACTCACCAGAAGAGGGATGAAACATCACCATAATAAATCATTGTTCGCTTTCTTTTTTGGCTGAAAGTTTAGAGCAACATTTGTACTAAATATCTTCCATCACATCAGTATGTATGGTTAAAATCTGGCAGCGTGAACTAAAGAAATATTTCAATTCCACTTAGTTTAAAGTGACATGAATGTTTCTTAAAGATCCAACAGTATCAGTGAAAGAAGCAGCTGTACAGTAGATAACTGTATCGTCTGTATAATGACGGACTTTTTAGGTTTTTCATCAGCAGCAGAAACAACCTGAGATCTATAAGAGGTGTTTTAAAAGCTTTTTGACTGTTAAAGATTTAGTTAATGTGCACATACATACTGTAGCAGCAGGTATTTACTACAACCTGTTGTTAACCAAGACTAGGCTGATCTCAGTAAAACACTGACTTTAATAAAGTCTGTTAGGGCATGAACCAGTGATTCCAGGGTTTTGGAAACGAAGGGGATTTTTCTTAAAGGATTATACTCACTTAAATCAACGTGAACATATTGTACATTTTTAAAAAAGTCCAGGAAAGGAGATTCCTTCTCAGTCTGAGGGACTGTATTTGTACTGTATTGTATCAGGAACACACAAAGATTTTACTATCAGTAGATTAAGGATCATTTAAGGAGAAACAGAACCTGAAGCATCAACATCAGAAGGAGACTTAAGGAGATTTGGAGTTCATATGATGTAACAAAGAATATGCAGTGATGAAGTTTTCACTAAACACATTAAAAAAACACTTCTAGTGTTTGATTAACTGGCAAAGAACAAAAACAGATGTTGTTTCAGATCATATTCTGGTTTGTGTTGCAGTTATTCTGGAGATAATGAAGTCTAATCAAGAAGCAGAGGGAGTGTAATGAAAAGTTCACATTCAGAGTTTGTGTGAATCTCCATGAGGATGATTTAAATAGTGATCTGTCCCAGCAGTGAGGAGGAAACAGCATGATGTGTTGAAGACAGCTACAGTTCACTGACTCTGTGTGTTTGCATATGTGTCCTGCCTCTCTGCTCCCAGCCGTTAAGAGGCCAGTGTTGATCAGTGGCTGTCCAGGCCTTTCAGAGACACAATGATGATGCCACTGATTCTACTGCTGGCCACCCTGGGGCTCCTTGTTCAGGGTGAGACTCTCTTCTGAAAACTTTGCTTCAGAATACAACCAGGTTCACCACAATGATGTTCAGCTATGATTGAGAAACACCGAGACAAGCAGCGTTTACCTTCTTCCATCTATTCTCTGTGTTAAAGAAACCAGACTCTTCTGTTTGGATGTTGATCATCTTTCTCCGAGCTGGATTTGTCTCAATAACCCTTCTGCTCTTTTTCATGTTTTCAGGTTCATCAGGACAAATCATCCTGACTCAGTCTCCTGGATCTCAGTCTGTTGGTCCAGGACAGACTGCCTCCATCAGATGTAAAACCAGTTCAAGTGTTGGTAACGTGCTCAACTGGTACCTTCAGAAACCTGGAGAAGCTCCTAAACTCCTGATTTATACAGCTACAACCCGTCAGTCTGGAGTTTCAGATCGTTTTAGTGGAAGTGGATCTGGGTCTGGCTACACTGACTACACTCTGACCATCAGAGGAGTTCAGGCTGAAGATTCAGGAGTTTACTACTGTCAGCAGGGTTACAGCTTGTTCACACAGTGATACAACGTCGTACAAAAACCTCCCTCAGCTGAAGAGGAACTGATCTGACTCAACAGCTGCACTCAAACTAAATCAACACAGGTTTTACTAAGAAAATTAAAAGGTATTTAATGATTATATATGAACATTTTAACACTAAAAATATGATATTTGTAAATAATGTTATACTTTTAATTTTAACCATTCTGTTTCACATCAAAGCTAACCTCTGTTTAAGGATGATTTCAAGTCTTTGGATGTTAATAAATAAAGGTATTATAATTCGTTGAGTTTAATCCATAGTGTATGATAATATATGAACACTAAAGCTATTATTTATTTATTTTATATCTTACCATTTTTTCTGAGAAACTCGAACACACTCAAGGAAAAAGAAATGTCATCATGAAATGATGTCTATAATATATTGCCATTTTTTGTATGTTTTGTATTTCGGCGAACAAATATATTTTATGATTGAAATAAAAAAAAGATATTCATGGAGCATATAAATAAGTAGTATTATAATTATTTCCTCTTGTCATCTCTTTTACTTATCTCCGTGGTTCTTCAGTAGAAGCAGTATGTAAGTAGAAACAGTATAAAAGGTTAGAATTGCAGATCACACTCATTTTATTTCTCTTTTTGCTGATGATATACTGCTTTTTATTTCAGATTTACAACATATTTTTCAGACTTTTGCAATTTTATTCAAATATTAATGCATGTTCTTTAGATACACCTTATTCAATTATAATATTGTAGTTTTTAACCATTAACACACTTCAGTAATAAGAGATGACTGGATGATTTATCATTGAAATGTTCCTACCATGAGTTTTTTTCCAAATGTTCATTATTACACACAAATCTGTAATGACTATAGCAGAAACAGTTTAACTGTCATGAAGGCATTAATATCTATTGTGACAATAAATTATGAACTTATAGTACTACCATCAAACTTAACCATGTTACCCCCAGAGCTGTATGTGATACAGGCATCAGCAATCAGCACTGATAGGTTCAAACTGTAGCAGCTTATATTATTATTTATCTGACACTATTTACCATGAGTTTTACTGGTACAATTACTATCTATTTATTTAGTGTTTTTCCATTTAGTTTATTTATTTGTTTGTGAGTATTTTTTTATTATATTTTAATTTATATTTTTATGTTGTTTTGTTTGTTTTGTGGGTACATGTGTGAGCGTACCATGTGTTGGTTTGGGTGGGTGCGTGGGGAAATTAAAGAAATACTACTACCATCACTAGTTGTATTAATCAATCAATAATCAGGAGTTCTGTCTGAGTTTATAAACTCTTTGACTATACAGCATATATAGACCTCTATCATGGACTCTTAAACTGTCTTTCAACAGTCATCATGGAGAAATTACAACATTTCCCTCAGTATTTAACACAGTTACTGTTACTATTAAGAGAAAACCACTCAGACACTTTGATAATAACAAACATGAAAACAACTGATTTGATGAACACGTCTTTATTATCTTGAAACAGTGAAATAATATTGAACCGCTGCAACAAGCTGGTAAATATTGTTATTGAAACATGTCCAATAAAATACAGAGATGGTTACAGAGTGCAGAGTGAGAGCAGTAGCAGAGTGAAACCAGTAGCAGAGTCCCAGTGAGTCAGGTCAGGACTGGGAACACTGGTCTCTGCTCAGTGTCTCTGAGAACGGAGTCTGGGAGCCCTGGGTGGCCTCACAGGTCACAGAGCCCACCTTCCTCCACTGGTCTGCAGTGAGCCTCAGGGTGCTGCTCCAGCTGTAGTGGCCGTCCTTCTCCAGCACCCCGGGGCTCCTGCTCTCCTCCCAGCTGCTGCTGCTGCTGCTGCTGCTGCCGTCCACCTTCCAGGCCAGACTCCAGTCTGAGGGAAAGCCCTTGTTGGCCAGGCACATGAGCGTGGCCTTCCCCTGCTGCAGCTCCTCACTGGAGGGGGGCAGCACCGTCAGGGTGGGATGGACATCACCTATAGGAGACACCAATCAGCTTATAGAGGACAGGGACCACACAGCTGTCAATCAAACACCAGACACTTGGACACCTTTACTGTGTGAGAGATGATTTTCTCCTTTAAGGAGTTTCTGTCAGATGGTTTTTCTGCTCCACCAGTCACTCACTCACACATTGTTTCACTTCCCTTTAAGAAACCTCTCATGCATATCAGCACACAAAGAGTCCTCATAAGACCTGAAATACATCAAACTGCACTGCACATAAAATATTACAATTTAGACAATTTTTTAAACTTTCTCATCAAATTCATCCTAAACCTTAATTACACATGACCTTAAAGAATGTAGTTGAAACATAGGCAAATACAGAAAATGAATTGATGACATAAATTCTTCTTCAGGAGGATTTCAGTCTTCACGTACCAAAATAGTACAAGATTTCAAACAAAATTTCCTACAATATTACATGATAAAAAGATTACAGAATTTCTGCATTTGCAAATACCGACCTTTATCTTCATTCTGTTAAATTTTACTTGAATAAAGTACATTTTAATTCATCATAGCAACAGTTATCATTGTGGTGGAATATTAAAAACTAACCTTAGCAAACATGTGTAAAGTAGAATTGAACTTTTATGATTATCGTCAAGTCATTTATATTTCAGTACGACAGAAATGTGTCCAGAAATGTTTGGTAGCTACTCTGAGTTAGCCTCCACGATAAAGGAGGAGAAATAAAACATGAATACTAACATTGTTATGAATATAAAAAATATATTTATCTGTCCAAAATATTCAAAAATAGAATTTAAAACATTTTTTTAATATATTGTATTTACTATTTTTGTGCAGAAACTTACTTCCAACATCCAGTCTGGTTCCTCCACCAAAAGTCCACCACAGTGATACAAAGTCATTGAGGCGCCGTACAAAAACCTCTCACTGTAGAGAGACACGGCTCTCTGCCTTTGTCTGACTGAACTAAACCTACAAGCCCTCAAGTTGAAACTTTAACATTAAAGTTGGAAATAATGATTTATCCTCTAGTTTAATGTCTTACTTCTGTAACAATAAGTGTTAAATTTCTGTTGCTGAAGTGAACTTTGTCTCTTAGTGCAAAATATGTCAAAAAAGTCATCCATGAAAGTGTAAAGGCAAATATTATTTCTTGACTGTTGAATATAAAATCAAACAAAGAGAAATTGCTCCTGAAATAATAAACATTTGACTTACTTCCAACATCCAGTCTGGTTCCTCCACCGAACGTGTACCACAGTGATTCAAAGTCATTGAGCCGCCGTACAAAAACCTCTCACTGTAGAGAGACACGGCTCTCTGACTTTGAACACAACAAACTCAACAAACACATTCCCAGTTTACCCAGTTTATGTAATAACTGGTTAACATGTTAATAACGATTCACAAATCATGACTATGTATTGAACCTTTTCTAAATAAAATGCCAAACATCTACAAGCAATATTAATGTCCTTTTCAGTAAAAATATAATGAATTAGGAAATTTATAAAGAACAACTCTCCAATGAATGCTGCAAAATGTAAATAATTATCATAAACACATGTTTATTATAGATTATGATGATGATAAATAATAATTTTGTTTAAATTTCTCCAACAGTGATGTTGATTTCTGTAGTAGTAAATTAGGGGGAATTCACAAAATATTCTGGAGTAAATTTTTTCCATCAGACTCAAACCAAAGATACAAATGATCACTGACACATTCCTGATCAATACTCTGGTAAAGTGATTGATCCATTGATAAATAGCATCATCAGAGTAATCCAAGTCCCTGTTGGAGTCAGTCAGAGCATTTCCATAGAGAGCCACTTTGCATCAGCAGCACCATGCTCCAGTGCTCTGGGAGACTTTATAGTCCTGAGAGTTGAACACTGGATGACTGACAGCTGTCCTTCATCACAACAGAAGCCACAGAAATCCTCCTCATCAAAAACATGACTTTGATCTCCGTCCTCATCTGGACTCTCCTCTGCTGCTGCTTCACAGGTAAAGTCCAGAGAATCAAACTCCTCTCCGCTATGAACATCCGTCCCTCTCAAATGAAGCCGACAAAAACCGTGACGCTGCTTTATGTTTTTGTCTCTGTGTCCTCAGAGTCCAGAGGACAGGTCACAGTGACTCAGCCTGGAGCAGTGAGCTCTGCTCTGGGACGCTCCGTCTCCATCAGCTGTAGGACCAGTCAGGATGTTTATGTTTGGAGCAACAACCACCTTTTAGCCTGGTACCAACAGAAATATGGAGAAACTCCTAAACTGCTTATTTACTATTCTAGCACTCGATCATCAGGGATTCCAGGTCGTTTTACAGGCAGTGGATCAAACTCTGACTTCACTCTGACCATCAGTGGAGTCCAGGCTGAAGATGCAGCAGTTTACTACTGTCAGAGTTATCATTACATCAACAGTCAGCGTGTGTTCACACAGTGAAAAAGCGTCGTACAAAAACCTCCCTCAGTCAGACTGAACTGAAACTTAACTGCAGCTGGAAGCTGCTGCAGAGACTGATACACTTCACTGAACACAAACACACCAATAATTCTTTTAAAGTTCAACAAACACTAACATCAGTATTGACTAATGAAAAATCCTTTGTTTTCCATCTTTCTAAAAATATATATTTCCAGTTTAGGACACAAACAGCAATTCTTTCTCCAAAGGTGCCACCTGCACACTGTTAGCCCTTATCTGTGGGTGTAAGACAAACTGCTAGCTCTAAACAAAAGCTGTCCACATGTATATGACAATCTGTGAGAAAACATATTTACTCACCAGAAGAGGGATGAAACATCACCATAATAAATCATTGTTCACTTTCTTTTTTGGCTGAAAGTTTAGAGCAACATTTGTACTAAATATCTTCCATCACATCAGTATGTATGGTTACAATCTGGCAGCGTGAACTAAAGAAATATTTCAATTCCACTTAGTTTAAAGTGACATGAATGTTTCTTAAAGATCCAACAGTATCAGTGAAAGAAGCAGCTGTACAGTAGATAACTGTATCGTCTGCATAATGACGGACTTTTTAGGTTTTTCATCAGCAGCAGAAACAACCTGAGATCTATAAGAGGTGTTTTAAAAGCTTTTCGAATGTGAAAGATTTAGTTAATGTGCACATACATACTGTAGCAGCAGGTATTTACTACAACCTGTTGTTAACCAAGACTAGGCTGATCTCAGTACAACACTGACTTTAATAAAGTCTGTCAGGGCATGAACCAGTGATTCCAGGGGTTTGGACACAAAGGGGATTTTTCTTAAAGGATTATACTCGCTTAAATCAACGTGAACATATTGTACATTTTTAAAAAAGTCCAGGAAAGGAGATTCCTTCTCAGTCTGAGGGACAGTATTTGTACTAAAATCAGGAACACACAAAGAGTTTACTATCAGTAGATTAAGGGTCATTTAAGGAGAAACAGAACCTGAAGCACCAACATCAGCAGGAGACTTAAAGAGATTTGGAGTTCATATGTTGTAACAAAGATTCTGCTGTGATGAAGTTTTCACTAAAACACATTTAAAAAAAATATCACTTCTGGTCTGTAATTAACTGGCAAAGAAGAACCGACTCGTTGACAAAGAACAAAAACAGATGTTGTTTCAGATAACATTCTGGTTTGTATTGCAGTTATTCTGGAGATAATGAAGTCTAATCCAAAAGCAGAGGGAGCGTAATGAGAAGTTCACATTCAGAGTTTGTGTGTGTCTCCATGAGGAAGATTTAATCAGTGATCTGTCCCAGCAGTGAGGAGGAAACAGTATGATGTGTTGAAGACAGCTACAGTTCACTGACTCTGTGTGTTTGCATATGTGTCCTGCCTCTCTGCTCCCAGCCGTTAAGAGGCCAGTGTTGATCAGTGGCTGTCCAGGCCTTTCAGAGACACAATGATGATGCCACTGATTCTACTGCTGGCCAACCTGGGGCTCCTTGTTCAGGGTGAGACTCTCTTCTGAAAACTTTGCTTCAGGATGCAACCAGGTTCACCACAATGATGTTCAGCTATGATGGAGAAACACAGAGAAAAGCAACGTTTATCTTCTTCCATCTATTCTCCGTGTTAAAGAAGCCAGAATCTTTCTGTTTGGATGTTGATCATCTTTCTCCGAGCTGGATTTGTCCCAATAACCCTTCTGCTCTTTTTCATGTTTTCAGGTTCATCAGGACAAAACATCCTGACTCAGTCTCCTGGATCTCAGTCTGTTGGTCCAGGACAGACTGTCTCCATCACATGTAAAACCAGTACAGGTGTTTATAACAGCCTCCACTGGTACCTTCAGAAACCTGGAGAAGCTCCTAAATTCCTGATTTACAGAGCTACAGCCCGTCAGTCTGGAGTTTCAGATCGTTTTAGTTGAAGTGGATCTGGGACTGACTACACTCTGACCATCAGAGGAGTTCAGGCTGAAGATTCAGGAGTTTACTACTGTCAGCAGAGTTACAACAGACCGTTCACACAGTGATATAACGTCGTACAAAAACCTCCCTCAGCTGAAGAGGAACTGATCTGACTCAACAGCTGCACTCAAACCAAAACAACACAGGTTTTACTAAGAAAAAAAATTATTTAATGATTATATATGAACATTTTAACACTGAAAATATAATATTTGTAATGTTATAGTTTTAATTTTAAACATTCCGCTTCACATCAAAGCTAACCGCTGTTTAAGTATGATTTCAATTATTTAGTTGTTGATAATTAAGTTATTAAAATTCTTTAACTTTAATCCATAGAGTATGATAACACATGAACACTAAAACTATTATTTATTTATTTTTTATCTTACCATTTTTTCCTGAGAAACTCGAATATACTCTAATATCATCATGAAATGATGTCTATAATATATTTTAGCCATTTTTGTGTGTTTTGTATTCCGGTGAACAAATATATTTCATGATTGAAATAAAAAAAGATATTCATGGAGCATATAAATAAGTAGCATTATATTTATTTCCTCTTGTCATCTCTTTTATTTGTCTTTGTGGTTCTTCAGTAGAAGCAGTATGTAAATAGAAACAGTATAATAGGTTAGAATTGCAAATCACAATCATTTTATTTCTCTTTACGCTTATGATATACTAATTTTGATTTCAGATTTACAACTGATTTTTCAGACTTGCAATTTTATTCAAATATTAATGCATGTTCTTTAGATACACCTAAATCAATTAAAATATTGTAGTTTTTAACCATTAACACACTTCAGTATTTAGAGATGACTGGATGATTTATCTTTGAAATGTTCCTACCATGAGTTTTGTTCCAAATATTCATTATTATACACAAATCTGTAATGACTATAGCAGAAACAGTTTAACAGTCATGAAGGCATTAATATCTATTGTGACAATAAATTATGAACTTATACTTCTACCATCAAACTTAACTATGTTACCCTCAGAGCTGTATGTGATACAGGCATCAGCAATCAGCACTGATAGGTTCAAACTGTAGCAGCTTATGTTATTATTTTAATGACAGTATTTACCATGAGTTTTACTAGTACAATGACTATCTATTTATTTTAGTGTTTTTCCATTGAGTTTATTTATTTGTTTGTATTTCATATATTTTATTATATTTTATTTTATATTTTTTATGTTGTTTTGTTTGTTTTGTGGGTACATATGTGAACGTACCATGTGTTGGTTTTGGTGGGTGCGTGGGGAAATTAAATAAATACTACTACCATCACTAGTTGTATTAATCAATCAATAATCAGGAGTTCTGTCTGAGTTCATAAACTCTTTGAATATACAGCATATATAGACCTCTATCATGAACTCTTAAACTGTCTTTCTACAGTCATCATGGAGAAATTACAACATTTCCCTCAGTATTTACTCACAGTAACTGTTACTATTAAGAGAAAATCACTCAGACACTTTGATAATAACAAACATGAAAACAACTGATTTGATGAACACGTCTTTATTATCTGGAAACAGTGAAATAATATTGAACCGCTGCAACAAGCTGGTAAATATTGTTATTGAAACATGTCCAATAAAAGACAGAGATGGTTACAGAGTGCAGAGTGAGAGCAGTAGCAGAGTGAAACCAGTAGCAGAGTCCCAGTGAGTCGGGTCAGGACTGGGAACACTGGTCTCTGCTCAGTGTCTCTGAGAACGGAGTCTGGGAGCCCTGGGTGGCCTCACAGGTCACAGAGCCCACCTTCCTCCACTGGTCTGCAGTGAGCCTCAGGGTGCTGCTCCAGCTGTAGTGGCCGTCCTTCTCCAGCACCCCGGGGCTCCTGCTCTCCTCCCAGCTGCTGCTGCTGCTGCTGCTGCTGCCGTCCACCTTCCAGGCCAGACTCCAGTCTGAGGGGAAGCCCTTGTTGGCCAGGCACATGAGCGTGGCCTTCCCCTGCTGCAGCTCCTCACTGGAGGGGGGCAGCACCGTCAGGGTGGGATGGACATCACCTATAGGAGACACCAATCAGCTTATAGAGGACAGGGACCACACAGCTGTCAATCAAACACCAGACACTTGGACACCTTTACTGTGTGAGAGATGATTTTCTCCTTTAAGGAGTTTCTTTCAGATGGTTTTTCTGCTCCACCAGTCACTCACTCACACATTGTTTCACTTCCCTTTAAGAAACCTCTCATGCATATCAGCACAGAAAGAGTCCTCATATGACCTGAAATACATCAAACTGCACTGCACATAAAATATTACAATTTAGACAATTTTTTAAACTTTCTCATCAAAATCATCCTAAACCTTAATTACACATGACCTTAAAGAATGTAGTGGAAACATCAGCAAATACAGAAAATGAATTGATGACATAAATTCTTCTTCAGGAGGATTTCAGTCTTCATTTAGCAAACTAACAAATTATTTTAAACAAAATTTGCCACAATATGACACGATAAAAAGATTACAGAATTTCTGCATTTGCAAATACCAACCTTTAACTTCACTCTGTTCAATTTTACTTCAATAAAGTACATTTTAATTCATCATAGCAACAGTTATCATTGTGGTGGAATATTAAAAACTAACCTTAGCAAACATGTGTACAGTAGAATTGAACTTTTATGATTATCGTCAAGTCATTTATATTTCAGTACGACAGGAATGTGTCCAGAAATGTTTGGTAGTTGCTCTGAGATAGTCTCCACGATAAAGGAGGAGAAATAAAACATGAATTCTAACATTGTTATGAATATAAAAGATACATTTATCTGTCCAAAACATTCAAAAATAGAATTTAAAACATTATTTTACAATATTGTATTTAGCATTTTTGTGCAGAAACTTACTTCCAACATCCAGTCTGGTTCCTCCACCAAAAGTCCACCACAGTGATACAAAGTCATTGAGCCGCCGTACAAAAACCTCTCACTGTAGAGAGACACGGCTCTCTGACTTTGTCTGACTGAACTAAACCTACAAGCCCTCAAGATGAAACTTTAACATTAAAGTTGGAAATAATGATTTATCCTCTAGTTTAATGTCTTACTTCTGTAACAATAAGTGTTAAATTTCTGTTGCTGAAGTCAACTTTGTCTCTTAGTGCAAAATATGTAAAAAACGTCATCCATGAAAGTGTAAAGGCAAATATTATTTCTTGACTGTTGAATATGAAATCAAACAAAGAGAAATTACTCCTGAAATAATAAACATTTGACTTACTTCCAACATCCAGTCTGGTTCCTCCACCGAACGTGTACCACAGTGATTCAAAGTCATTGAGCCGCCGTACAAAAACCTCTCACTGTAGAGAGACACGGCTCTCTGACTTTGAACACAACAAACTCAACAAACACATTCCCAGTTTACCCAGTTAATATAATAACTGGTTAACATGTTAATAACGATTCACAAATCATGAATATGTATTGAACCTTTTCTATATGAAATGCCAAACATTTAGAAAGCAGTATTAATGTCCTTTTCAGTAAAATATACTGAGTTTAGATATTTCTAAAGAACAACTCTCCAATGAATGCTGCAAAATGTAAATAATTATCATAAACACATGTTTATTATAGATTATGATGAATGATAAATAATAATTTTGTTTAAATTTGTCCAACAGTGATGTTGATTTCTGTGGTAGTAAATTAGGGGGAATTCACAAAATATTCTGGAGTAAATTTTTTCCATCAGACTCAAACCAAAGATACAACTTATCACTGACACATTCCTGATCAATACTCTGATAAAGTGATTGATCCATTGATAAACAGCATCATCAGAGTAATCCAAGTCCCTGTTGGAGTCAGTCAGAACATTTCCATAGAGAGCCACTTTGCATCAGCAGCACCATGCTCCAGTGCTCTGGGAGACTTTATAGTCCTGAGAGTTGAACACTGGATGACTGACAGCTGTCCTTCATCACAACAGAAGCCACAGAAATCCTCCTCATCAAAAACATGACGTTGATCTCCGTCCTCATCTGGACTCTCCTCTGCTGCTGCTTCACAGGTAAAGTCCAGAGAATCAAACTCCTCTCCTCTATGAACATCCGTCCCTCTGAAATGAAGCCGACAAAAACCGTGACGCTGCTTTATGTTTTTGTCTCTGTGTCCTCAGAGTCCAGAGGACAGGTCACAGTGACTCAGCCTGGAGCAGTGAGCTCTGCTCTGGGACGCTCCGTCTCCATCAGCTGTAGGACCAGTCAGGATGTTCGTTTTTATAGCAACAACCACTATTTAGCCTGGTACCAACAGAAATATGGAGAAACTCCTAAACTGCTTATTTACTATGCTAGAACTCGAGAATCAGGGATTCCAGATCGTTTTACAGGCAGTGGATCAAACTCTGTCTTCACTCTGACCATCAGTGGAGTCCAGGCTGAAGATGCAGCAGTTTACTACTGTCAGAGTTATCACTCTATCAACAGTCAAGCTGTGTTCACACAGTGAAAAAGTGTCGTACAAAAACCTCCCTCAGTCAGACTGAAGTGAGACTGAACTGCAGCTGGAAGCTGCTGCAGAGACTGATACACTTCACTGAACACACACATACACACAGTGATTCGATGATTTCTTCCTGAAGTTCAAACAGTCCGCTAGTGAAGAGATGAGGAGCTGATGGATGGCAGGTGTGCAGGTAGGAGCGGGAGCCAGGAGAGTAAGTGGAGGAGCCACGTCCACGCCAACACACAGCGACAGACAGGGGAGAGCTGGGAAATAAGCTGGAATATACAAATCAAATTTCATTTTGTTTCTTTTGTCATCTCCTTTATTTATCCCTGTGGTTCTTCAGTAGAAACAGTATGTAAATAGAAACAATATAATAGGTTAGAATTGCAGATCACACTCATTTTATTTCTCTTTACGCTGATGATATACTGCTTTTTATTTCAGATTTACAACATATTTTTCAGACTTTTGTAGTTTTATTCAAATATTAATGCATGTTCTTTAGATACACCTAAATCAATATAATATTGTAGTTTTTAACCATTAACACACTTCAGTAATAAGAGATGACTGGATGATTTATCTTTGAAATGTTCCTACCATGAGTTTTGCTGCAAATGTTCATTGTTATACACAAATCTGTAATGACTATAGCACAAACAGTTTAACAGTCATGAAGGCATTAATATCTATTGTGACAATACATTATGAACTTATACTTCTACCATCAAACTTAACTATGTTACCCCCAGAGCTGTATGTGATACAGACATCAGCAATCAGCACTGATAGGTTCAAACTGTAGCAGCTTATATTATTATTTTACTGACAATATTTACCATGAGTTTTACTGGTACAATGACTATCTATTTATTTATTGTTTTTCAATTGAGTTTATTTATTTGTTTGTGTGTATTTTTTATTATTTTATTTTATTTTATATTTTTTATGTTGTTTTGTTTGTTTTGTGGGTACATGTGTGAGCGTACCATGTGTTGGTTTGGGTGGGTGCGTGGGGAAATTAAAGAAATACTACTACCATCACTATTTGTATTAATCAATACATAATCAGGAGTTCTGTCTGAGTTCATAAAGTCTTTGAATATACAGCATATATAGACATCTATCATGGACTCTTAAACTGTCTTTCTACAGTCATCATGGAGAAATTACATCATACCACTCAGTATTTAAACACAGTTGCTGTTACTATTAAGAGAAAATCACTCAGACGCTTTGATAATAACAAACACGAAAACAACTGATTTGATGAACACGTCTTTATTATCTGGAAACAGTGAAATAATATTGAACCGCTGCAACAAGCTGGTAAATATTGTTATTGAAACATGTCCAATAAAAGACAGAGATGGTTACAGAGTGCAGAGTGAGAGCAGTAGCAGAGTGAAACCAGTAGCAGAGTCCCAGTGAGTCAGGTCAGGACTGGGAACACTGGTCTCTGCTCAGTGTCTCTGAGAACGGAGTCTGGGAGCCCTGGGTGGCCTCACAGGTCACAGAGCCCACCTTCCTCCACTGGTCTGCAGGGAGCCTCAGGGTGCTGCTCCAGCTGTAGTGGCCGTCCTTCTCCAGCACCCCGGGGCTCCTGCTCTCTTCCCAGCTGCTGCTGCTGCCGATGTTGCTGCTGCTACTGCCGTCCACCTTCCAGGCCAGACTCCAGTCTGAGGGGAAGCCCTTGTTGGCCAGGCACATGAGCGTGGCCTTCCCCTGCTGCAGCTCCTCACTGGAGGGGGGCAGCACCGTCAGGGTGGGACGGGCATCACCTATAGGAGACACCAATCAGCTTATAGAGGACAGGGACCACACAGCTGTCAATCAAACACCAGACACTTGGACACCTTTACTGTGTGAGAGATGATTTTCTCCTTTAAGGAGTTTCTGTCAGATAGTTTTTCTGCTCCACCAGTCACTCACTCACACATTGTTTCACTTCCCTTTAAGAAACCTCTCATGCATATCAGCACAGAAAGAGTCCTCATATGACCTGAAATACATCACACGGCACTGCACATAAAATATTACAATTTAGACAATTTTTTAAACTTTCTCATCAAATTCATCCTAAACCTTAATTACACATGACCTTAAAGAATGTAGTTGAAACATAGGCAAATGCAGAAAATGAATTGATGACATAAATTCTTCTTCAGGAGGATTTCAGTCTTCATTTAGCAAACTAACAAATTATTTCAAACAAAATTTGCCACAATATGACACAATAAAAAGATTACAGAATTTCTGCATTTGCAAACACCGACCTTTATCTTCACTCTGTTCAATATTACTTGAATAAAGTACATTTTAATTTATCATAGCAACAGTTATCATTGTTGTGGAATTTGAAAAACTAACCTTAGCAAACATGTGTAAAGTAGAATTGAACTTTTATGATTATCGTCAAGTTATTTATATTTCAGTAAGACAGGAATGTGTCCAGAAATGTTTGGTAGTTGCTCTGCGTTAGTCTCCACGATAAAGGAGGAGACATAAAACATGAATATTAACATTGTTATGAATATAAAAGATATATTTATCTGTCCAAAATATTCAAAAATAGAATGTAGAACATTATTTTACAATATTCTATGTAGTATTTTTGTACAGAAACTTACTTCCAACATCCAGTCTGGTTCCTCCACCAAAAGTCCACCACAGTGATACAAAGTCATTGAGCCGCCGTACAAAAACCTCTCACTGTAGAGAGACACGGCTCTCTGACTTTGAACACAACAAACTCAACAAACACATTCCCAGTTTACCCAGTTTATGTAATAACTGGTTAACATGTTAATAACGATTCACAAATCATGAATATGTATTGAACCTTTTCTACATGAAATGCCAAACATCTACAAGCAATATTAATGTCCTTTTCAGTCAAATATACTCAATTATGAAATTTATAAAGAACAACTCTCCGATGAATGCTGCAAAATGTATATAATTATCATAAACACATGTTTATTATAGATTATGATGAATGATAAATAATAATTTTGTTTAAATTTGTCCAACAGTGATGTTGAATTCTGTGGTAGTAAATTAGGGGGAATTCACAAAATATTCTGGAGTAAATTTTTTCCATCAGACTCAAACCAAAGATACAAATGATCACTGACACATTGCTGATCAATACTCTGGTAAAGTGATTGATCCATTGATAAACAGCATCATCAGAGTATTCCAAGTCCCTGTTGGAGTCAGTCAGAGCATTTCCATAGAGAGCCACTTTGCATCAGCAGCATCATGCTCCAGTGCTCTGGGAGAGTTTATAGTCCTGAGAGTTGAACACTGGATGACTGACAGCTGTCCTTCATCACAACAGAAGCCACAGAAATCCTCCTCATGAAAAACATGACGTTGATCTCCGTCCTCATCTGGACTCTCCTCTGCTGCTGCTTCACAGGTAAAGTCCAGAGAATCAACCTCCTTTCCTCTATGAACATCCGTCCCTTTGAAATGAAGCCGACAAAAACCGTGACGCTTCTTTATGTTTTTGTCTCTGTGTCCTCAGAGTCCAGAGCACAGGTCACAGTGACTCAGCCTGGAGTAGTGATCTCTGCTCTGGGACGCTCCGTCTCCATCAACTGTAGGACCAGTGAGGATGCTGATGGCGTTGGTGGCTATTCTGGTTCTGCCCCCTGTTTATCCTGGTACCAACAGAAACATGGTGAAGCTCCTAAACTCCTCATTTACTATGCTAGCACTCGAGAATCAGGGATTCCAGATCGTTTTTCAGGCAGTGGATCAAACTCTGACTTCACTCTGACCATCAGTGGAGTCCAGGCTGAAGATGCAGCAGTTTACTACTGTCAGAGTGAAAACACTATCAATGATCAGGATGTGTTCACACAGTGAAAAAGCGTCGTACAAAAACCTCCCTCAGTCAGACTGAATTGAAACTGAACTGCAGCTAGAAGCTGCTGCAGAGACTGATACACTTCACTGAACAGAAACACACCAATAATTCTTTTAAAGTTCAACAAACACTAACATCAGCATTGACTAATGAAAAATCCTGTGTTTTTCATCTTTCTAAAAATATATATTTCCAGTTTAGGACACAAACAGCAATTCTTTCTCCAAAGGTGCCACCTGCACACTGTTGGCCCTTATCTGTGGGTGTAAGACAAACTGCTAGCTCTAAACAAAAGCTGTCCACATGTATATGACAATCTTTGAGAAAAACACATTTACTCACCAGAAGTGGGATGAAACATCACCATAATAAATCATTGTTCACTTTCTTTTTTGGCTGAAAGTTTAGAGCAACATTTGTACTAAATATCTTCCTTCACCTCAGTATTTATGGTTACAATCTGACAGCGTGAACTAAACACATAATTAAATTCCACTTAGTTTAAAGTGACCTGAATGTTTCTTACAGATCCAACAGTATCAGTGAAAGAAGCAGCTGTACAGTAGACAACTGTATCGTCTGCATAATGACGGACTTTTTAGGTTTTTCATCAGCAGCAGAAACAACCTGAGATCTATAAGAAGTGTTTTAAAAGCTTTTTGACGGTTAAAGATTTAGTTAATGTACACATACATACTGTAGCAGCAGGTATTTACTACAACCTGTTGTTAACCCAGACTAGGCTGAGCTCAGTACAACACTGACTTTAATAAAGTCTGTCAGGGCATGAACCAGTGATTCCAGGGTTTTGGACACAAAGGGGATTTTTCTTAGAGGATTATACTCGCTTAAATCAACGTGAACATATTGTACACTTTAAAAAAAGTCCAGGAAAGGAGATTCCTTCTCAGCCTGAGGGACAGTATTTGTACTAAAATCAGGAACACACAACGATTTTACAATCCGTACAATAAGGGTCATTTAAGGAGAAACAGAACCTGAAGCACCAACATCAGCAGGAGACTTAAAGAGATTTGGAGTTCATATGTTGTAACAAAGATTCTGCAGCGATGAAATTTTCACTAAACACATACAAAAAACACTTCTAGTCTTTTATTAACTGACAAAGAACAAAAACAGATGTTGTTTCAGATCACATTCTGGTTTGTACCTTCTTCCATCTATTCTCCGTGTTAAAGAAACCAGACTCTTCTGTTTGGATGTTGATCATCTTTCTCCGAGCTGGATTTGTCTCAATAACCCTTCTGCTCTTTTTCATGTTTTCAGGTTCATCAGGACAAATCATCCTGACTCAGTCTCCTGGATCTCAGTCTGTTGATCCAGGACAGACTGTCTCTATCACATGTGAAACCAGTTCAAGTGTTTATGACCACCTCCACTGGTACCTTCAGGAACCTGGAGAAGCTCCTAAACTCCTGATTTATGCAACTACAAGCCATCAGTCTCGAGTTTCAGATCCTTTTAGTGGAAGTGGATCTGGGGCTGACCACACTGACTTCACTCTGACCATCAGAGGAGTTCAGGCTGAAGATTCAGGGGTTTACTACTGTCAGCAGAGTAGCAGCTTCCCGTTCACACAGTGATACAACGTCGTACAAAAAATTTTCTCAGCTGAAGAGGAACTGATCTGACTCAACAGCTGAACTCAAACTAAAACAACACAGGTTTTACTAAGAACAAAAAAAGTATTTAATGATTATATATGAACATTTTAACACTAAAAATATAATATTTGTAAATAATGTTATACTTTTAATTTTAAACATTCTGCGTCACATCAAAGCTTACCTCTGTTTAAGGATGATTTCAAGTCTTTGGTTGTTAATAATTAACATATTATAATTCTTTGAGTTTCATCCATAAAGTATGATAACACATGAACCCTAAAACTATTATTTATTTATTTTATATCTTTCCATTTTTCTGAGAAACTTGAACTTACTCGAAAAAAAAAAAGTCATATCATCACGAAATGATGTCTATCAAATATTTTAGCCATTTTTTGTGTGTTTTGTATTCCGGCGAACAGATATATTTTATGATTGAAATAAAAAATATATTCATGGAGCATATAAATAAGTAGCATTATTTATATATTTCCTCTTTTCATCTCTTTTATTTTCTTTGTTTTTCTTCAGTAGAAGCAGTATGTAAATAGTTCCTGGTTTAAAATTGCAGATCATAGACATTTTATTTCTCTTTACGCTGATGATATACTGCTTTTTATTTCAGATTTAGAAAATATAGAATGTAAATGAGTAACATTATAATTATTTCCTTTTGTGATCTCTTTTATTTATCTTTGTGGTTCTTCAGTAGAAGCAGTATGTAAATAGAACCAGTATAATAGGTTAGACTCTCATTTTATTTGTCTTCACGCTGATGATGTACTGCTTTTTATTTCAGATTTACAACAGATTTTTTCAGATTTTTGTAGTTTTATACAAATATTAATGCATATTCTTTAGATACACCTAAATCAATTAAAATATTGTAGTTTTTAACCATTAACACACCTCAGTATTTAGAGATGACTGGATGATTTATCAATGAAATATTCCTACCATGAGTTTTGTTTCAAATGTTCATTATTATACACAAATCTGTAATGACTATAGCAGAAACAGTTTAACAGTCATGAGGACATTAATATCTACTGTGACAATAAATTATGAACTTATACTACTACCATCAAACTTAACTATGTTACCCCCAGAGCTGTATGTGATACAGGCATCAGCAATCAGCACTGATAGGATCAAACTGTAGCAGCTTATACTATTATTTTGCTGAGAGTATTTACCATGAGTTTTACTAGTACAATGACTATCTATTTATTTAGTGTTTTTCCATTGAGTTTATTTATTTGTTTGTATTTCATACATTTTATTATATTTTATTTTATATTTTTTATGTTGTTTTGTTTGTTTTGTGGGTACATGTGTGAGCGTACCATGTGTTGGTTTGGGTGGGTCCGTGGGGAAATTCAAGAAATACTACTACCATCACTAGTTGTATTAATAAATCAATATTCAGGACTTCTGTCTGAGTTCATAAACTCTTTGAATATACAGCATATATAGACCTCTATCATGGACTCTTAAACTGTCTTTCAACAGTCATCATGGAGAAATTACAACATTTCCCTCAATATTTTTCACAGTTACTCTTACTATTAAGAGAAAATCACTCAGACACTTTGATAATAACAAACATGAAAACAACTGATTTGATGAACACATCTTTATTATCTGGAAATAGTGAAATAATATTGAACCGCTGCAACAAGCAGGTAAATATTGTTATTGAAACATGTCCAATAAAAGACAGAGATGGTTACAGAGTGCAGAGTGAGAGCAGTAGCAGAGTGAAACCAGTAGCAGAGTCCCAGTGAGTCAGGTCAGGACTGGGAACACTGGTCTCTGCTCAGTGTCTCTGAGAACGGAGTCTGGGAGCCCTGGGTGGCCTCACAGGTCACAGAGCCCACCTTACTCCACTGGTCTGCAGGGATTGTCAGGATGCTGCTCCATCTGTAGTGGCCGTCCTTCCCCAGCACCCCGGGGATCCTGCTCTCCTCCCAGCTGCAGCTGCTGCTGCTGCTGCTGCTGCCGTCCACCTTCCAGGCCAGACTCCAGTCTGAGGGGAAGCCCTTGTTGGCCAGGCACATGAGCGTGGCCTTCCCCTGCTGCAGCTCCTCACTGGAGGGGGGCAGCACCGTCAGGGTGGGGACGACTCGACCCACTGGAGGAGGAGACGGAGAGACAATATGAAGACGGTTCATACAAAGAGAAAATGAACTCCACCCTGCTGGTTCTGTTGGTCGTCCTCAGATCGGACGAAACCGGGCCGCAGTGTTTCACTTCCCTCTCCTAGCTCAGTAACCATGGCGACAGACAGGCATCACTGCCGAACCGTGGCGACAGACGGGTTTCAGTACCAAAGATAAACTTTCAAGCAGAGAAACTCTTTCTTTAGTTGAATCAACAAAGTGAAACATTAGTGATGAAGAATGAAATGTTTAAATTGAAGCTGCAGTGTCAGACTTGTATTTGATCTTCCACATTTTTCAGCTCAAACTAAAAGTCATCAGAGACGATGTGTTTACTCCCTTCATTTCTACTGAACCACGTCAACAGACAGACGTCACTGCTGACACATATTTTAAATAATAAAAAAAAGGTTTTTCCAATAAATAAAAATATATTCTACTACTCAGCACAGTGAGGATATAACATGTTATTAAATTGATGGAAAACATGAAATGTTTCCAGATTATACTCTCACTAACTAAATGCTTGGCTGAAAATTGATCGTTATTACATTTAAATAAATTCAGTATATTTTCTTTCATCACAGTTTTAAAACGGAAATTATGATATAAAATATTATCTTCAATAATTAACTGTATTTTTTAACAACAATGAAAAAATAAGAATGCACAAACAAACGAGTTCCTTCATCAGACAGACTTTTATCTGTATTGTAGTGAAGTAATGGTCACTGCAAGGATATTAAAATTCAACTATCAGCCAAAATATATAAGTAAAGCTTGTTTTTATTCAATTAAAAACAGAATAAATGTTGAATTTTAGTTCATATAGTAGTCAAAGGTACTTACAGTTAACATCCAGTCTGGTTCCTCCACCAAAAGTCCACCACAGTGATACAAACTGATGGAGTCGTCGTACAAAAACCTCTCACTGTAGAGAGACACGGCTCTCTGGCTTTGAACACAACAAACTCAACAAAGTCAGTCTCAGTCTGTAATCACAGCTGGATGATACCAGAAATTAAATGTAAAAGAGTGCCACAAATATATAAAATTAACTTATTTCAAGTTTATTATGTTTATTAAATATGTCTTGAATTAAAACTGAGTGTTGTAGACGTAAAATTATTTTTTTTAAAAAGACGTATTTTGGTAAAAAAAAAGAATTTCAGAGGCATCAAATCCACAAAAAAAGAAGTCATGACACATTATTAATCAATACTGTGATAAAGTGATTGATCCATTGATAAACAGCATCATCAGAGTATTCCAAGTCCCTGTTGGAGTCAGTCAGAGCATTTCCATAGAAAGCCACTTTGCATCAGCAGCACCATGCTCCAGTGCTCTGGGAGACTTTATAGTCCTGAGAGTTGAACACTGGATGACTGACAACTGTCCTTCATCACATAAGAAGCCACAGAAATCCTCCTCATCAAAAACATGACGTTGATCTCCGTCCTCATCTGGACTCTCCTCTGCTGCTGCTTCACAGGTAAAGTCCAGAGAATCAAACTCCTCTCCTCTATGAACATCCGTCCCTCTGAAATGAAGCCGACGAAAACCGTGACGCTGCTTTATGTTTTTGTCTCTGTGTCCTCAGAGTCCAGAGGACAGGTCACAGTGACTCAGCCTGGAGCAGTGAGCTCTGCTCTGGGACGCTCCGTCAGTATCAAATGTAAGATCAGTCACGAAGTTATTAACTCTGACTCTGTAGAATGGTACCAACAGAAATAAGGTGAAGCTCCGAAGCTGCTCATTTACTGGGCTGTTAATCGAGTATCAGGGATTCCAGATCGTTTTACAGGCAGTGGATCAAACTCTGACTTCACTCTGACCATCAGTGGAGTCCAGGCTGAAGATGCAGCAGTTTACTACTGCATTGGGCGAAACAACATTAACAGTCAGTATGTGTTCACACAGTGAAAAAGCGTCGTACAAAAACCTCCCTCAGTCAGACAGAACAGAAACTGAACTGCAGCTGGAAGCGACTGCAGCGACTGATACACTCCACTGATAACACACACACACACACGCACAGACACACAGACACACACACACAGACACACACACACACACACACATAGAATGTTTGGCATAATATCATTCACACTATCAAAAAAGATCCCCTAATATGCTGATGACATCCTATTATACATCTTCTTTCAGTTATTAATCAGTTCAGAGGGTAGAGCAGATAGTGCACACACTGTTAATTGGTAAAGAGGTCCCTACATATAATTCACTGCATATTTTGTGAACAATATGAATATACAGATATAAATACCAATGTTCATAGACGTAGATGATTGTTTTCTCCACTACTTTTTTATTTAATTTTTATTGAATCCCTGGGTTTTTCTATTGGAAAATGCATCAGCTTCTTCGAAATAAATTCATTCACACCCTCAAAAAATCCGGTTGTATGCCGATGACATTCTGTTATTGGTCACAAAATCCTCCTCTGTCCTTCAGTTATTAATCAGATAAGAAGTTAAAGCAGGGTGTCAGGGGCCACTATCACTCCCATTTTAAATGTACAGCTTACTGCAGTTCACTGAGGACATGCACACATATGCTGCGCACACACACACACACACACACACCTCCATCAAGTGGATTGAACATTTCACCATTGTTGTTGTAACCACCAATGAAATGTCACGTAAAGTTATGAATCAGTCTGTTTTAAGGTTTCCTCACAGTGTAGCAGGTGACTGGCAGTTTCATAGCCTCTACCTGTTACCTCTTCTAGCCCAACACAACATTAGATTACATTCACTTGGTTTTACAGAATAGTGATGAAGAGAAGAAATCATCCTGACTAGTGATGAAGAGAACATTTTCAAAAGATAATCTAACATACAGCATTACTGATAGTGAGAAGATAACACTGGAAGAGAAGATAATCTGTGAGAACACTGTGGGACCAGCTCTTGCTTTAAGACACCACAGCAAAACAGAGACACTTTCAGGCTGTACAGACAAAGCTATCATATATGACATGTATTACACCATCCCATCATTTGTTCATGGCACCATGAGCTAAAATGATAATATCCTTGGCATCCCTCGCTGTAGATTTAATGAATCTACTGTGACCATTCAAGACAGCAACATATGACAGCAGTTATTCTTATATTAATAGACATGGACATGACTTAAATGATGTCAACTCTTTCAGTAATTCTTTTGGTGAATCAGTGCTTTGAAATTTCAATATTCTTGGACAAAAATTGCAGATCAAAGATATCGTATATAACTTGATGCAGATGATACGTCGCTTTATATATCAAATTCTGAAAATCCCCTTTACAACTTTTTTTTGATTCATGTAAAGATTAGGGTTAATTTCAAGGACCAGATCAGTTCCATGGATCATCATGAAAATCAGACTACAATGGTAACAGATAGCTGGTTGATTTTCTGTTGAAATGGTCTAAACATGAGTATTATTAAAAACGTTCATGAAAGCAGACGAGACTAAAGACCATAGAAGAACTTCTTCCCCAGTCCTAAAAGTATTTAAAACTATCTGGATGCACTTGATGTTATTATGACTTTGAACATATCTCTGACTAATGTTTATAAACATAACAAATATATGGCGAAGCTACAGTAAGAGTGTATAAGATATGACATTAATAATAATCTCATGGAAACTGCTGATTTAATGAAATCTTTATTATTTTTTAAATCTTGAAACCGACCCACTGCATAGAGAGATTATTAAAGTTCATGTGAGGTTGCAGCAGAGGAGGCTACTGGTTCTGTTGGTCTTCCTCAGATTGGACGAAACTGATCTCAAAGGTTTCACTTCCCTCTCTGAGTTTAGTAACCATGGCAACAGAAGGACATCACTGCTGAACCATGAAAACAGATCGGTTTCATTACTAAAGATAAAAAAGTTTAAACTAGGACTCTTCTATTAAACATTCTGAGTTTCATAGTTTTAAATATCACACTAGAGGTGAAAATTGTGAGGCTTTTATTAATTATTCTATATATAATTTATATATAGTATCATTACTGAAACATTGAAATGAATATTAATTATCGAAATATTTTTCAAACTTATGAAATATGTTTAATAGCGTTGAAATCGTTAGTCTGGGAGGAAGATTGAGTCGTACTCATGCACATTAAACACTGAACTGAAATTTAATAATAATAATTGTGTTTAAATTCGACCAACTGTGATGTTGATTTGTGTGGTAGTGAATTAGGGGGAATTCACAATTTTTTCCATCAGACTCAAACCAAAGATACAAATGATCACTGACACATTCCTGATCAATCACTGACACATTCCTGATCAATACTCTGATAAATTGATTGATCCATTGATAAACAGCATCATTAGAGTAATCCAAGTCCCTGTTGGAGTCAGTCAGAGCATTTCCATAGAGAGCCACTTTGCATCAGCAGCACCATGCTCCAGTGCTCTGGGAGACTTTATAGTCCTGAGAGTTGAACACTGGATGACTGACAGCTGTCCTTCATCACAACAGTAGCCACAGAAATCCTCCTCATCAAAAACATGACGTTGATCTCCGTCCTCATCTGGACTCTCCTCTGCTGCTGCTTCACAGGTAAAGTCCAGAGAATCAAACTCCTCTCCTCTATGAACATCCGTCCCTCTGAAATGAAGTCAACAAAACCCTGACGCTGCTTTATGTTGTTGTCTCTGTGTCCTCAGAGTCCAGAGGTCAGGTCAGAGTGACTCAGCCTGGAGCAGTGAGCTCTGCTCTGGGACGCTGCGTCTCCATCAGCTGTAGGACCAGTCAGGATGTTTTTGTTTCTGGCAACTACCACCGTTTAGCCTGGTACCAACAGAAATACGGAGAAGCTCCTAAACTGCTAATTTACTCGGCTGATGTACAAGAAACAGGGATTCCAGATCGTTTTACAGGCAGTGGATCAAACTCTGACTTCACTCTGACCATCAGTGGAATCCAGGCTGAAGATGCAGCAGTTTACTACTGTCAGAGTTTTCATCTTATCAACAGTCAGCGTGTGTTCACACAGTGAAAAAGCGTCGTACAAAAATCTCCCTCCGTCAGACTGAACTGATACTGAACTGCAGCTGGAAGCTGCTGCAGAGACTGATACACTTCACTGAACACACACACATTCAAACGATCCACCTCAACAACCTGAAAGTTTCATAACACTTTATTTGATCTCCCCTATTTAGCATTTTCCAGCAGTATTTAAACAATAAAAACAATTTGTAAAACACTATACAATATAGTATGATATGGACGTAAGCAGATTTAAGGACATTTTAAACGTGTATTTATATCTTTGTAACAACTTTATCACTTTTATGAAGCAGTCATATAACTGGTGTCCTGGCTCTGGGTCCTCTGGGTCCAGACTGGAGCTACACTTAAAGGGAGATTTATCAAGTATTTAATACTCTTATCAACATGGGAGTGGACAAATATGCTGCTTTATGCAAATGTACGTATATATTTATTATTGTTTATCAATTAACAACACAAAACAATGACAGATATTGTCCAGAAACCCTCACAGGTTCTGCATTTAGCATAAAACAATATGCTCCGATCTTAACATGGCAAACTGCAGCCCAACAGGCAACAACAGCTGTCAGTGTGTCAGTGTGCTGACTTGACTATGACCCAAACTGCATGTGATTATCATAAAGTGGGCATGTCTGTAAAGGGGAGACTCGTGGGTACCCATAGAACCCATTTACATTCACATATCTGGAGGTCAGAGGTCAAGGGACCCCTTTGAAAATGGACATGACAGTTTTTCCTCACCAACATTTAGTGTAAGTTTGGAGCGTTATTTAACCTCCTTCACAACAATCTAGTCTGACCTGGTTGGTACTGATGGATTCATCAGGTTTTATAGTTTCATATGATACCAGTATCGGACTTTTCTTCTGCCTTTCTTTTGGGCTTTTTTTGGACTTTTTTCTGACATTTTTCTGACATTTTTCTGACATTTTTCAGACTTTCTTTTTTTTTTTTTTTTTTTTACATTTTTCTGACATTTTTTCTGACATTTTTCAAAGCCTTTTTCTTTAATCATTTTTCAGAATTTTTTTGGGACATTTTTCAGAATTTTTTTCGGAAAGTTTTTCGACATTTTTTCGGAAAAAAATCCCTCACACATTCACATATCTGAAGGTAAGAGGTCAAGGGACCCCAATGGATCCATCAGGTTTTATAGTTTCATATGATACCAGTATCGGACTTTTCTTCTGCCTTTCTTTTGGGCTTTTTTTGGACTTTTTTCTGACATTTTTCGGACATTTTTCACACAACCCTTTTTTTTTTTTTTTTTTTTTTTCACATTTTTCTGACATTTTTTCTGACATTTTTCAAACCCTTTTTTTTTAATCATTTTTCAGAATTTTTTTGTGACATTTTTTTGACTTTTTTTCGGAAAGTTTTTCGACATTTTTTCATAAAAAAATCCCTCACGCATTCACATATCTGGAGGTCAGAGGTCAAGGGACCCCAATGGATTCATCAGGTTTTCTAGTTTCATATGATACCAGTATCTTCACCAGCTTTTTAAACTGAGCCCACTATAAAAAAAAAACGCAAATTGTGTTAATGCGTCAAAGAAATTAGTGAAACGTTATATCGTGTTAACTTTGACAGTCCTACAAATAATGCATTCATTCACCACTGCACTATTGTTTTTAGCTGTATGTGTATTTCTATGTAAGTAAGTAACGTGTTGACGTAGTAGGCCAATAAAGCTGATTCTGTTTCTGAGGATTTTATTTTGAAGGTCAGCACCGGGCCCCGGAAGCACTTGTTTGTACTGCGGTGTCATTGTTGGAACAAGATGGCGTCTCGCTGAAGATACTTTGGAACACTGGACATTATTTATCAGGCTGAATGTTTCAGGGAAAATGTAAATGATGTAACTCATATCAATCCCGACATTCAGGAATTATCAGCCTCACATGTGACTGAATGGAAAAGAAGATAAATAATGTAACAGGTGTTTGTTGCTGACAGACAGACTCTCCTTCTCTCTCTGACTTTAATAGTATCATTAATATAAGTTAACGGGGGAAATAACAGTTCATGAAAAGAAAAAGCTTACTAATAAATGCAGAAAGATGTTTTAGACCCGTTTGTCAGGTGTTACAAAGCCCTCTCAGTGACAGGCTGCTTCACTCGCAGTGTGTGAATGAGAGATACTGCAGGACCTTCTGCTGCTGTTCAGAGCTACAATTAACACAGATATTAACTAGATGGTGAATCAGAAGACAACTAAACTATAAAACGTTTAATCTGTGATCTGTCTTCACTCCGGTATAAAACTTCAGCGATGTTGAGAGGTAAAATTATCAGATCAGTCCGATTCTTTTAGCGACGTTCCTCCCTTTTTAAAACCCTTTAACCGACTCTCAGCGGGAGGAAACTAATCGTGTCTAAAATGTCTAAAGTTCAGATCCTGAGAGCGTTGGTGAAGCAGCGACTAACTGCGGCTGCTGAAGAGATATTTGGGCTGTTTGAAAGAACGATAGCAGAGTACGAGGAGGAACTGTGTCGGCAGCGCGCTGAGCTCCAGAGAGACGGTGGGCAGACAGAGGGCTTTAGTTACTGTTTTATCGTCCTGCAACTATGACAGGACGATAAAACATTCCTGGCTTCGTTTTTAGTTTCCAGGCAATGCTTTTTTGATAACTTCCTCAGAAAAATATGTTATTTTCTGCAAGACAATTTTTATTTGTTTAACAAAAGAAGAGGAATTGTTCTTTCTGCCAAAATTTTATTTATTTATTTTTTTCATTAAAAAGAAGAATACAATCAGACCAGGCTTAGAATTTATTTAAGTTTTAATTATAACAAAATATTGTTTCTAGAGCTGCCATGATAACAACATTAAAGTCACTATATAAACTCAGTAGTATCAAGGGCTGTTCTCGACCAAAGAAATTCTTAGTCGACTAACACCCATACTGTTTTTACAACGGAGTATTAGGGCCACATTGAGGAGAAAACAATTCGGAGATCTCGGGAATAAAGTCATAATATTACGAGAAAAAAGTCGTAATATTACGAGAATAAAGTCATAATATTAAGAGAGTAAAGTCATAATATTACGAGAATAATGTCACAACTTTACAAGAAAAAAGTCGTAATATTACGAGAATGAAGTCATAACTTTACGAGAAAAAAAGTCGTAATATAACGAGAATAAAGTAATAATATTACGAGAATAAAGTAGTGGTATTACGAGAATAACGTTGTGATATTACAAGAATAAAGTCATAATATTATGAGAATAAACTCATAATATTACGAGAATAAAGTCATAACTTTACGAGAAAAAAGTCATAATATTACGAGAATAAAGTCGTAATATTACGAGAATAAAGTCATAACTTTACGAGAAAAAAGTTGTGACATTACGAGAATATAGTCATAAATTTACGAGAAAAAAGTCGTAACATTACGAGAATAAAGTCATAACTTTACGAGAAAAAAGTTGTGATATTACGAGAATAAAGTCATAACTTTACGAGAAAAAGTCGTAATATTACGAGAATAAAGTCATAACTTTACGAAAAAGAAAGTCGTTATATTACGAGAATGAAGTCATAACTTTAAGAGAAAAAAAGTCGTAATATTACGATAATAAAGTCATAACTTTAGGATAATAAAAGTCATCTCCTCCTCCTCTAAAGAGTCAGTTTTCTCCATCAGGTCCGTGTGGTTCTTTCTTCAGAATAAACTCAGTTTCTTTCACAATCTTTTCCAGGTCCTGATACTGATGATAATGTGGTGCTGATGAGCCAAAAGATGAAGTATTTGGTTATTAGTGAAACCTAAACTAAAGTAGAACTTCACAAGATGCTTTGCTACAAGATGCTACAAGACTTTATTCTCATAATACTAACACTTTTTTTTCTCGTGAACTTCTGACTTTATTCTTATAACAGACAGAAGAAGATGCACTCGACCATAAATTACACCAAAACCATATTTACTGACATTATGGTACATTTACACAACTTGTTTGTGTTTTTCAGTGTTTCCTGCAAACGTCAAGAAGTTTACGGTGATTAAAGAGGTTCCCCCTGAGCAGCAGGAGTGGAGCTCCAGTCTGGACCAGGAGGACCCAGAGCCCCCCCACATTAAAGAGGAACAGGAGGAACTCTGGACCAGTCAGGAGGGAGAGCAGCTTCAAGAGCTGGAGGAGGCTGATATCAAGTTCCCATTCGCTCCTCTCTCTGTGAAGAGTGAAGAAAGCCAAACTGAGCAGAACAGAGAGGCAGAGCATTTGAAAACAGAAGCTGATGGAGAGAACTGTGGAGGACCAGGACCAGAACCAGCCAGGAACTCAGATCCAGATAGACATTTACAACCTGAGACTGGAGACAGTGATGATGGCTCGAAGCAGAGGAGGGAACTTCAGTCAGGTTTTAATGCTTTGAGGAACAATGAAGTCTCTGTATACAACGCGGCCAAAAACTCTTTTAGCTGCTCTGAGTGTTGTAAAACATTTAGCAGCAAGGACCATCTGCTGACCCACATGAAATGTCACATTTGCCAATTTTGTGGTAAAAAATTTACAAAGAGCTCAAATTTGACGACGCACCTAAGAGTTCATACGGGAGAGAAGCCGTTCCCCTGCTCCATTTGCAACACGAGCTTTAGTCTGCGTTGCACGTTGGTGAATCACATGAGAGTCCACACTGGGGAGAAACCGTTCATCTGCTCAGTTTGTAGTAAAAGATTTTCAAAAAAGGCCAATTTGACCACGCACATGGCCCTGCACACGGAGGAGAAGCCGTTTAAATGCAGCGTCTGTGACAAAAGATTCACGTGGCATTCGCAGGTCAAAAACCATAAGTGTGTTGTTGTTGTTGACAGCAGCAGGTGAAGGTGGAGAGGTGGATCAGTACTCCAGCAGTTGCTTCAAAGATGACTTTTACTTTGATGCCTCTACTGGAAGTGTTAAGTTTTTGCCACCAAAAGCTGGTGCATGTTGAAAAGGTACTACTGTTGGTTTAATTCACTGTATCCAGTTGATTTGCTGTGTAGAGTTGTTTTGACCTCTGGTGTTATTTTTACTTTGTAAAGTAACTTAGTGTTGTATAAATCAAATGTACTGATATAATCTGTCTCTCCAAACTGCTATCCCCTCCACTCACATACCTCACTTAGTTTATAGTTATAGTATTACACATCTATATGTGCTGCACAATTCATACTATTGTACACGTTACAGATTTACTGTAACACAATGATTGTTGCAGGTTAAACTATCCAACAGTGTATAAAGTAATTAATTTAGTTCCACTTTGAGCCACTACAACATCAAAATACTTTTCAATTTATTTTTTATATACCATCAAATAACAACAGAAGTTATCTCACGACATTTTTCATCTCTAGACCGTAATCTATAATTTAGAGACCCAGCAAGAAATCCCCCATGGGCATGCGAGAGAGAGAGATGCACAGCAACCACAATAATAACACTACAGCTATAAGTAGTAATACAAATATAACTAATAATAATAAATAGCAGTGGATTTAATAATAACAATAATAATAATAATGATAGAAATATCAGTAATAATAATAGAAATATGACTTCTACTAATAATAAAAAGGCTGATAGTAATGATAGTAGTAGTGAGTGCGAGACGAGAAAGCACTCCAGGGAAGAAATAAAGTTATGAATGGGACATGAATATGGGTATCAGTAATAATAATCCATTAAAGCTGCAGTATGCGAGATTGGCGCAAATATGATTTAAAAAAAATATTTTTAGAAAACGGCCGCTATATTGTGACAGTAGTACATGAAACAGGTAACCTGAGTTAAATCCTGTTCCTCTGTGTCCTACTGTGTCCTCCGGTGCTCCTAACGGCATCTGAAGGATTTCACTTACCGGAGGAAAACAAGGTCCGCTGCCCAGCTGCAGTCTATGAGAGCCGGCTGTCAATCACTCTGAACTCCGACCAAACGGTCAAACTAGGCAGCGCTGATCAGATATGAATCAATATTCTGTTACTGTAATGACTATTTCTCTCCTCTGATGTTCTCAGAATCATCTTGTAGTTACTGTTTAGCTGTAAAATGAGAAAGTTTGTGACGCGGCCGCCATTGTAAAATCTGTTGAAGGAAGCCAAGTTCTGGTCACATGACCGGAGCACAGCCAATAGGAACGCTCTCTCTCTCTGAAATGAGCTGTGATTGGTCAAAGTCTGCCGTCACGGGCTAGATTTTTCTAAAGCCTGAAAACAGAGACACGAGGAGGAGCAGAAGTCTAGTTTTCTCTCAGAACACTTGAATTACAATATGCTGAAAGGTTTTTATGGAATTTTTGCCAAATTATGCCAAAAATGTTTTGCCTACTGCCACTTTAACATAATAAAACTGTATGAAATAATTACATTCTGCTGCATAACCAAAGAAACATGGGCCTGTAAATATAAGTTTGGGTCGCTTTTATTTTGAAGACGTGGTACCGGAAGTAATTAACCGTGGCTAACTTGAGCATAGCGGAGTCTGGTTGAAGAGGTCCTTGTTGTTAACCGTGTTTTCCCGCCGTTAGTCCCGCTGTTTCCGTCAGATAGTTCATCAGATACAACCGGAGGGAACCAGCAGAGCCCGGATGTTCGGAGAAACGCGAGTAAGTGGACTTTGTGGACGTTTCACCTCAGACTCATCTCTGTTAGCCTAGAATGCTAAAGGAAGTTAGCATAGCGTGCTAACCGGAAGTAGCTCGGCCACACAGCGATAGTCGATAGAGACCAAACTGTTTCACGGACCCACAAAGTCCAGATAAACCCGTCTGAATGGACTCTGTGCTGTTTCCTTTATGTGAAAACATCCGAATCATCTCCGAGCTAATGAAGCTAGCTTGCCAGCCGGAAGTAGACAGACGCGAGCGTAACCTAGCAACACAGCTCATGTCAGAGTGACCAATCAACGGAGCGTCTGGAGGAAACGTTGCTGTGATTCAGTGAAAATGTGTAAAGTCCAAATGCTGAGAGCGTTGGTGAAGCAGCGACTAACTGCGGCTGCTGAAGAGACATTTGGGCTGTTTGAAAGAACGATAGCAGAGTACGAGGAGGAACTTTCTAGATCAAAAGAGGAGAACGAGCGACAACGGAAACTACTGGACGCTGTTTTCAACCAGGAAGTCCAGATACACAGAGCAGGTTGGTTCCGTTTCATTGTTTTATTATCACTTAAAACTGTTCTGGAGGAAGTATTCAGACCCTTTACTCAAATATTCAGTGTGTAGGATCTAGCGGCATCTAGCGGTAAGGTAGCAGATTGCAACCAACTTAAACCTAAAAAAGTCGTAGTATTATGAGAATAATGTCAGAAGTTTACGAGAGAAAAAGTCGTAATATTAAGAGAATAAGGTCAGAAGTTTTAAGAGAAAAAAAGTTGCAATATTAAGAGAATAAGGTCAGAAGTTTACGAGACAAAAAGTCGTAATATTAAGAGAATAAGGTCAGAAATTTTAAGAGAAAAAAAGTCGTAATATTATGAGAATAAAGTCATAAGTTTAAGAGAAAAAAGGCGTAATATTATGAGAATAAATACAACAGGAGGACACAGAAGAACATTATTATTTTCACAGATTATCTGTCTCATACAATACTGTCAGGATATAGTGAAAGTTTTATAAAAAATAACTTTTTATCATATTGCCAAAAGTTACAGACTGCAGCTTTAAGTAAAGGATCTGAATACTTCTTCTTCCACTGGTTACAAGTAAAAGTCCTGCATTGAAAATACTTAAGTAAAAGTATAATCAGGAAAATGTACTTAAAGTATTAAAAGTAGTAATTCATGTAAAAGCACGATTTGACTGTTGTAGTTGGTTGAAGTGGAGCTCAATTAGAACTATTAACTAACAATTAATGAATAAGTCTTAACATGAAATTACAGGTTTCTAAGACGTGTGTATGTATTTCATTATTCTCCACAGATGACCAGCAGCTGTTGGTGGTTAAAGAAGAGGTTCCCCCTGAGCAGCAGGAGTGGAGCTCCAGTCTGGACCAGGAGGACCCAGAGCCCCCCCACATTAAAGAGGAACAGGAGGAACTCTGGACCAGTCAGGAGGGAGAGCAGCTTCAAGGGCTGGAGGAGGCTGATATCAAGTTCCCATTCACTCCTGTCCCTGTGAAGAGTGAAGAAGATGATGAAGAGGAACCTCAGTCCTCACAGCTTCATGAAAGACAAACTGAACAGATGGAAACAGAACCTGATGGAGAGGACTGTGGAGGACCAGAACCAGCCAGGAACTCAGATCCAGATACACATTTACAACCAGATACTGATGATAAGACTGGAGACTCCCCTCTCAGTGATTTGAGATGTAGTGCTGGTGAGAAGCGCTGCTCTGAGTGTGGGAAAACATTTGGCGCCGGTGGAAATCTGAAGAGACACATGAGATCTCACACGGGAGAGAAACCTTTCAGCTGCTCATTCTGCAAGAAATCTTTAACACAGAGTGGAACTTTACAGTTACACATGAGAATCCACACGGGAGAGAAACCATTCAGCTGCTTAGTGTGTGGTAAAAGATTTATCCAGAAGATACAACTGACATACCACATGGCACATCACACAGGGGAGAAACCTTTCAGCTGCTCAGTGTGCGGTAAAACATTTATCCAGAAGGTACAATTGACATACCACATGGCACATCACATCGGAGGAGCGATTCAGTTGGAGTGTTTGTAACAAAAGATTTGCCTGGCTTCCACGGGACAAAACACGTAAATGTGTTGGTCGTCGGTCCTCAAAGCTTCATCAAACTAAAACTGATGAGAACAGAGAGACAGAACCTCCAGTCAGCAGCTCAACTAGATGGAAACAGAAGCTAATGGAGAGGACTGTGGAGGACCAGAACCAGCCAGGAACTCAGATCCAGATGCACATTTACAACCAGATACTGATGACAAGACTGGAGACTGTTCTGAGCCTGAGACTGATGAAGTCTCTCTCAGTGATTTGAGATGCGGTGTTGGTGAAAAAACATTTAGCTGCTCTGAGTGTGGGAAAAGATTTGGCACCAAGGGGAATCTGAAGAGACAAATGGAGAAAAAACTTTTAGCTGCTCCGTCTGTAAGAAATCTTTTGCATGGAGAACACGTTTACACAAGAGAAACCATTCAATTGTCAGTTTGTGATCAAAGATTTTTGCAATTAAGCACACCGAAAGAGACGCATGATAACTCATACATGAGAGAAACCATTCAATTGCTCAAAGTGTGGTAAAAGGAAGGAAGTCTGACATTACATAAGAGCATCCACAAAGGAGAGAAACCTATTAGTAGCTCAGTTTGTCGTAAAATATTCCCTTGCAGTGACCACTTAGTTTATCACATTCAGACAGGAACTCAGATCCAGATACTGATGACAAGACTGGAGACTCTTCTGAACCTGAGACTGAAGACACTGATGATGATTGGAAGAAGAAAAATAGTTAAGCTGCTGTGTGTGTTGTAAAAGATTTTTCCCTGAGAGTCTGAAGAGACACATGAGGATTCAAACAGGAGAGAAACCACTCAGCTGCTCAGTTTGGGGTAAATATCTCCTAAACAACTTTAAATAGAGTCATTCTGTGTTTATTTTATTTTGCACAGGAGATGATAAATGAGTGATACAGTTGATTTAGTTGCTGTAGTTTGTTTGTCTGGAGATAAATTATTTTGACAGATTGATGTGATTTTATATGATAACGTGATGCACTTTTATAGGCTTTACATATTCTGTATATTGATCTGTTTGGGGCATATTTACAACATAGAAAAGTGAATATCCTCCCGTACACTGTCCATTTTTCGTGTTTTATTTATATATATATTTATTAAAATGTGGTGAGATACAAGGAGTCCTTTATGTACAGATCTATGGGTTTTTAGTAAATGTTTGAAATTAATTGTTGAGTGGTGAGAACGAATTTTGCCATGCTCAGTACTGGTTGAGAAACCTTTTTTTATCCATTATGTCTGTAGTACAGTAACAGTTACTGCCTCTCATTTCAACTGCCCCCCAGTAATAATAGAAGCACAGTAACATGCAGTGAGAAGTGTTTTAATCATTTATCTTCCGTTGTGTGTTTTTTTTCTGAGTAAGCCTGGAATTTCGGTAACACTTCTGGACTTTTAGTTTGAAGCTCAGCAACTAATCTGCCCTGGAAGTTATATTCTTTATCTTTACTGAGGCTAATACCCCATACATAAATCTGATATATGAACATATATACTAAATACTGGCACATATAACTTTACATATATGGACATGTTTGAGATTCAGATATTTGGTTATATATATTACATATATTTAAAGTTGCAACTACGCAAGTCTCTCTTATAAGGTGACATATATGTGCATTTAATAGATTCCATTATTGTCCACATATATGGAGAACTTTAATTGTGAATATGTGTCATACGTATTTGTTTTGCACATTTGTTAACCTTTATTTAAACTCGAAAATTCACTGAGGTTGCCCTCATTTACAGTGACGTCGAGTAACAGACAAGTCAAAAGCCATTACACAACAAAATGCAAGATAAAAAACAGAGAAAATCACATAAAACACATGATAAAAACAAAGATTCATCTAAAACAGTTGCACACTGATATACAGTGGTTTTTGATCATGGTATGAATTGTGCATAGGTTGGAAGTGTTTATAATGTAATGTATGCAAACATACATGCATATTAGATATGTTTAAAATAAGATGTCCAATATATAGTTAATTATTTAATTCAAAAATATGTAGGTAA
This sequence comes from Sebastolobus alascanus, assembly GCA_916701645.2. Taxonomy (NCBI): domain Eukaryota; kingdom Metazoa; phylum Chordata; class Actinopteri; order Perciformes; family Sebastidae; genus Sebastolobus; species Sebastolobus alascanus. The sequence goes on along the minus strand of CAKAOJ020000075.1, from coordinate 1,836,455 downwards.
CATATTCACATATATGCACATACATATATATAACTGAATCATATATTAACATTTATGCAATAGACATATTTATTATATATCTGTATATCTGGAAAAATATATGAAAGTGGCCATTTTTGCATTATTTTAAAATATATCTGACATATGCATATATATGGTGACTTATATGTACATCACATCTATACGCATATATGTGTGAGACATATAGAGACATATACACTATATATGTAGTTCACATATTTTGTCATATAATCAGATTTATTTCTGGGACCAAACGCAACAAAAATAGCGTAAAAACTTTTATTTTGAAGCTCAGCAACTATTCTGCCCCGGAAGTTATATTCTTCACTGTGGCTGACGTCACACAATCTGAGCAAGATGGCGTCCAGCAGAAACGTGATAGTGGAGTCTCTTTGTTGTGTTGAAGATGTGTAAAGTCCAAATGCTGAGAGCGTTGGTGAAGCAGCGACTAACTGCGGCTGCTGAAGAGATATTTGGGCTGTTTGAAAGAACGATAGCAGAGTACGAGGAGGAACTTTCTAGATCAAAAGAGGAGAACGAGCGACAACGGAAACTACTGGACGCTGTTTTCAACCCTCAGCTTCGGCTACACAGAGCAGGTTGGTTCTCTTTACTTCTTCTCTCTCTGTTCTCTCTCTGGTTCTACACAGAGCAGGTTGGTTCTCTTTACTTCTTCTTCTCTCTCTGTTCTCTCTCTGGTTCTACACAGAGCAGGTTGGTTCTCTTAACTTCTTCTTCTCTCTCTGTTCTCTCTCTGGTTCTACACAGAGCAGGTTGGTTCTCTTTACTTCTTCTTCTGTCTCTGTTCTCTCTCTGGTTCTACACAGAGCAGGTTGGTTCTCATTACTTCTTCTCTCTCTGTTCTCTCTCTGGTTCTACACAGAGCAGGTTGGTTCTCTTTACTTCTTCTTCTCTCTCTGTTCTCTCTCTGGTTCTACACAGAGCAGGTTGGTTCTCTTTACTTCTCCTCTCTCTGTTCTCTCTCTGGTTCTACACAGAGCAGGTTGGTTCTCTTTACTTCTTCTTCTCTCTCTGTTCTCTCTCTGGTTCTACACAGAGCAGGTTGGTTCTCTTTACTACTTCTTCTTCTCTCTCTGTTCTCTCTCTGGTTCTACACAGAGCAGGTTGGTTCTCTTTACTTCTTCTTCTCTCTCTGTTCTCTCTCTGGTTCTACACAGAGCAGGTTGGTTCTCTTTACTTCTTCTTCTCTCTCTGTTCTCTCTCTGGTTCTACACAGAGCAGGTTGTTTCTCTTTACTTCTTCTTCTCTCTGTTCTCTCTCTGGTTCTACACAGAGCAGGTTGGTTCTCTTTACTTCTTCTCTCTCTGTTCTCTCTCTGGTTCTACACAGAGCAGGTTGGTTCTCTTTACTTCTTCTCTCTCTGTTCTCTCTCTGGTTCTACACAGAGCAGGTTGGTTCTCTTTACTTCTTCTTCTCTCTCTGTTCTCTCTCTGGTTCTACACAGAGCAGGTTGGTTCTCTTTATCCCGTTTATGAGGCATATCACGGTTTAGATCATATTCGGGTTAGGGTTACACAGAGAAATCGGGTTATTTTATCCCTGTAGACCAATAGAGTGGTGCAGGAATGAGTTCTAAAACCCGGAAATACGTTTTTAGCACTTCTGGTTCCGATATAAAATACGTCAGTAAATTTTTTTCTTTATTTCAAAAGTTCAACACAATATATTCGCATGTTAAGATTTTTCATTACAATTCTTCAAAAAATATTTTACAGTATAACAATGATATAAAAATAAATTATACAACAAATAAAATGTAAGGAAAGGAAAAGATGAATAAAAACAAAATAAAAAACAAACAAACGAAAACAACGTCAGTAAATATCCCACTCGTGAATTTTTTAAGCTTTTCTATGTCCTTAAAAAGGCTTTGTGTTGTTCGTTTATAGCCTAACTATAGCTTTTTACTTCTGGTGATTACATTCACACTTCAAAAATCATAAAAGTGGTGTTCATTTGTGCAGATTATCTTGCTGAAAAAAAACGTGTAAGTATCATAGACGTGTGAGCTTATTTTCTGCAGTAATCCAAAACCCAATGGAACAATCCCGTTGGCTTTTAGTCGAGGGAACCAGGGCGACGCTAACTTCCTGTTGGCCTACAAAAATACGTCATCCCTGCAGCTCTCTATCGTTGTTCGAGGAGTTGTGTGAGGATTTCCGCCAGAAGATAAAAGGAGCGTAATGATAGGGTCATCTCCACCTCTGGTGCACCGACGTAGATGCAAACCCCCCACCGCCCGTTTCCTTGCTTATCCTGTCTGCCCATATGATGGAGAAATTATGTAGACTGATCTCAGAATCTGGGACGGCCACGTCAAGCCAGGTTTCAGTCAGGGGCGATGCCTCAGATTAAAAGATAAGATCAATAATGAAAATAATCTGGAGTTGCAAAGGCGAAGTTTCTTGTGTAGAGAGGAAAAATTGCAAATTTTTTCACTTCTTGATATAAACACATTATATATATGTATTTCAAGAGATGGTCCTATTTGGAGGATCCGTCTGTAAATGTACATTTAGTAGGATTAACCTTTCAGCTTCAACTTTATTGCCCCAAGGTAAAAAAAAACACACAACACAGACGTTCTCTAAGAAGTGTGTATGTATTTCATTAGTCTCCACAGACGTCCAGCAGCTGTTGGCGGTTAAAGAAGAGGTTCCTACTGAGCAGCAGGAGTGGAGCTCCAGTCTGGACCAGGAGGACCCAGAACCCCCCCACATTAAAGAGGAACCAGAGCCCCCCCACATTAAAGAGGAACAGGAGGAACTCTGGACCAGTCAGGAGGGAGAGCAGCTTCAAGGGCTGGAGGAGGCTGATATCAAGTTCCCATTCACTCCTGTCTCTGTGAAGAGTGAAGATGATGATGAAGAGAAACTTCAGTCCTCACAGCTTCATCAAAGACAAGAACCAGCCAGGAACTCAGATTCTTCTCCCTCTTCTGACTCTGAGACTGATGACAATAGAGAATGGGAGGAGACTGAGGACTCTCAATCAGGTTTAAACCCTCTGCAAAACAATGAAGTACCTGTAATTGAATATAATACTGGAAAAACATCTGTTAGCTCCTCTGAATGTGCTGGAAGCTTTGGCCACAAGGGACGTCTGCAGAAACACACTGGAATCCAAACAGGGGAGAAACCCTTCAGCTGCTCAGTTTGTAGTAAAAAATTCACATTAAAGCAAAATCTGAAACGGCACTTGAACGTCCACACGGGGGAGAAAACATTTAGTTGCTCAGTTTGTAGTAAAAGATTTTCCCGTAAGTGCTCCTTAATGGCTCATATGAAACTTCATTCAGAAGGAAAACGTTTCACCTGCTCGGTTTGTAAAAGTCGTTTCGGTACCCGCGGCACTTTCATCAAACACATGAGAATCCATCCTCGGGAGAAACCGTTCAGTTGTTCAGTTTGTAATAAAAGATTCACGCAACAAAGCGATCTGAGACGACACTTGACCGTCCACACGGGGGAGAAACGGTTCAGTTGTTCAGTTTGCGACAAAAGATTCACACAACATAGTGATGTGAGACGACACTTGACCGTTCACACGGGGGAGAAACGGTTTAGTTGTTCAGTTTGTACTAAAACATTCGCACAAAAGAAAACTCTGACACAACACTTGTTTGTCCACACGGGGGAGAAACCGTTCAGTTGTTCAGCTTGTGGTAAAAATTTCACACAAAAGGGACATCTGAGACGACACTTATGTCTCCATGCGGAGGAGAAATATTTTAGTTGCGGCGTTTGTGATAAAAGATTCTCTCGGCGCTATCATGTTAAAAAACACACGTGTGTTAATAAGAGCAGCGTCGATAAGTGAAGAGATGCTTGTTGAGGCCGTTTTAAAGTACTGAGGGCAAAACTTGGTTCAACACTGATTGCCTAGAAAGGCTGATACAGACTCAAGTATAAGGTTTTCAGCTAATTAGCTCCACAATCATTGTAATTGTTATTGTCTCTGTAACTTATTTTGTTGTTTTCTGGGAACTGTGCTTTTTGGTATTACATTGGTATTTGTCTGAAAGTATTTTATGTCCCATGTACAGTACTATGGTCAACATTTGTTGTTTTACAACGTCATTTATGATTAAATAACTCATTAACACTACTTATTTATAATGTAATGGACTCTCCTGGTCTTGGAATGATCTTTAATCATGTGTAAAACAGGAACAGTTGATTCTTGAAGTGCTCGTACTGTATTTAGTGTTATTTCGGTCAAATCACAAGTCTTCGGACAAACTTTGATTGGACACAATTCAACAGCTGAGGTGTTGGATTTACACAGTTACCTTTCAAATGTTGATTTAGGATTCAAATGTCAGTGTTATGAATGAAGCTTTGAAACTATTCGGTACATCCCTAGTTGTTCATATTCTGTTTACTGATAAGGAGGTCACTCTGTTTACTACACACAATCTAAACTGAGAACAAAGTTTTTTTTAAATACAGAGTTCAACCCAAAACAAAAGAAATTCACTACAAAATAATGAATGATTTTTACCCTTCCAGTAAAGTTTTTAAGATTAAGATTTGGCTTTGAGAGCAATGAATGTGTAATCAAAACTCACCTTTTCAGAACTGCTTTTAATGTGTGATTAATGTTGTGTTTTATGATCATTTTGTCTGTGTAAAGTGTCTTTGAGTTTCTTGAAAAGCGCTATATAAATAAAATGTATTATTATTATTATTATTAATATTATGTTGAAACCAAAGAGCATCTCTTTGTTTCATGCTCCCGTACGCAGTTGTTCTGGAAACAGTTCAATAGCAAATTTACAGCTGTGTTTACCACCGATCTTCATGTGCTACTATAATGAAACTCTATATTAAGAAATAATTAATGAAATAAAAATATGCCAAAGATCTCGGTATATCACTAGAATATGATCTGACCCTATAACTATTACCTATTTTTATTTATTATATATTTATCTAACGGCATCTTTTTACGACTTTTATTTTGAAGGTTACCACACAGCTGTAGCGGAACCGGATGTCGCTATTTGAGCAATATGGCGCCGAACGTTAGTTAAAACAGCGCTAGTCAGAGTGACCGTTTGATGGAGAGCAAACAGTGTTTTTGACGGAGTTTGAGTGGAGAAAAAGTTTCTGTCATTGTGGTAAAATGTGTAAATTCCAAATGCTGAGAGCGTTGGTCAAGCAGCGACTAACTGCGGCTACTGAAGAGATATTTGGGCTGTTTGAAAGAACGATAGCAGAGTACGAGGAGGAACTTTCTAGATCAAAAGAGGAGATTGAGCGACAACGGAAACTACTGGACGCTGTTTTCAACCCGGAAGTCCAGATACACAGAGCAGGTTGGTTCCGTTTCATTGTTTTATTATCTACGACGGAGTATTAGGGCCACATTGAGGGGGGGGAAATCGGAGATTTTGAGAATTAAGTCATAATATTACCAGAAAAAAAAGTCGTAATATTATGAGAATAAATTCATAAGTTTACAAGAAAAAAGGTCGTAATATTACAAGAATAAATTCATGTTTACGAGAAAAAAAGTCGTAATATTACGAGAATAAAGTCATAAGTTTACGAGAAAAAAGTCGTGATATAACGAGAATAAAGTCATAACTTTACGAGAAAACAAGTTGTTATATTACGAGTATAAAGTCATAACTTTACAAGAAAAAAGTCGTGATATAACAAGAATAAAGTCATAAATTTACGAGAAAAAAAAATCGTTATATTACGAGAATAAAGTCATAACTTTACGAGAAAAAAGTCGTGATATAACGAGAATAAAGTCATAAATTTATGAGAAAAAAGTCGTAACAATACGAGAATAAAGTTATAACTTTATGAGAAAAAAGTCGTGATATAACTAGAATAAAGTCGTGATATTACGAGAATAACGTTGTGATATGAGAATAAAGTCGTAATATTACGAGAATAAAGTCATAAATTTACGAGAAAAAAGTCGTACCATCACGAGAGTAAAGTCATAACTTTACGAGAAAAAAGTTGTGATATTACGAAAATAAAGTCATAACTTTACGAGAAAAAAAATAATTTTCTCCTCCACAAAAGAGGCAGTTTCCCCATCAGGTCTTTTAGTGTGACAGTATTATATTTTCTAACAGTTTTCTAAGACGTGTGTATGTATTTCATTAGTCTCCACAGACGACCAGCAGCTGTTGGTGGTTAAAGAAGAGGTTCCCCCTGAGCAGCAGGACTGGAGCTCCAGTCTGGACCAGGAGGACCCAGAGCCCCCCCACATTAAAGAGGAACAGGAGGAACTCTGGACCAGTCAGGAGGGAGAGCAGCTTCAAGGACTGGAGGAGGCTGATATCACCAAGTTCCCATTCTCTCCTGTCCCTGTGAAGAGTGAAGAAGAAGAGGAACCTCAGTCCTCACAGCTTCATCAAAGACAAACTGAACACATAGAAACAGAAGCTGATGGAGAGGACTGTGGAGGACCAGAACCAGCCAGGAACTCAGATCCAGATACTCATCCTGAACCAGATACTGTTGACAGTTGGGACTGGGAGAACACAAAGGAACCTCAGTTAGGTTTAAACTCGCTGCAGGTGAATGTAAGTGGACTTTAATACTGTGAAAACATCTCCTCTGAATGTGCTAGAAGCTCAGCATTGCATGAAAAGTTGGATTTCCGTCAGTAATCAGTAATGTAAATTGCCGTGGATGTGCACGTTAACAACCATTCACCAGGATTTGCAGGCAGCACAAAAGATGGTCCTTTCTCTTTTTAATTGACTTATTCTCGATACTGTTCCAATCTGAAAATACACTCTTATATCTTTTATATCTGTGAATTCACATGAATACAATTTTATAATTCTTTCATATAAATACATAATATATACAGCAGTATACTGAATATGTGCACCGGGGTTTGGGAACTTCCATCTTGCAGTTTCACCTGAATATTTACTTCCTGACTTTACGTCATCTAGTTAAAGATCTTGTTCAATCACATGCACGAGCGTTTAAACACAGACGATTTTTACCATTTTTAAATCTCTTTTCTGCTTGAATCCTACAGAACACCTTTGACTCCACCTCTACTACGGCCGTAAGGCGTTTCAACTTCCCCCCGGGAACTCCTCAGCACGGACCGCCTCGTAATCGACCCCTCTCAGGCAGTACCGGGACGGACGAGAAGAAGCTGCTGTCTGCTGTGATGGGGCTGTCTCGCCAGATGACGCAGTTCGCCGCTGAAGTGAAGCCACAGTTAACCGCAGTGAGCAGCCGGCTGCTGTCCGTGGAGGAGAGGATGGCTGCTTTGGAAGCCAAAGCAAACTTCGGCCCCGGTGTGGAGGATCTTAAGAGGAAAAGACGGGCGCACAATCCCAAAATTGCGGTATAAGAATATGTTAACTATGCTAACTGCTAAGCTAAAGTAATTAGCAGATCGTAATAGCGTGTAATCAACACCAAGGAGAGAGAAGGAGGAGAGAGCTGTGAGTGCTTGAGCAGAACTAGGATAGTTTGGATGTTTTGAAGTATGAGGTTCTTCTTAATCAATATCAGTATAAGTGTGCGTTATATTTAGAATATTTTTGCCGGTTTACCTCGCCGTGAGACAGCTATACAGTCTGTGTCTCCGACGGGGAACTGAAGCTGTTATCTACTGTACGCTCTCGCCAAAGCCACCAGACTCCATTTATAGAAACAGTCATTTTACCTCACAGGACACGAGGGGTTGGTTGGTTGCTGGTCTACCGCTGCCTCGAAAACCAAAGTCACGCAATAGCACAAACAAACTAAGCGATCGAGGTATCGGTAGACCAGCAACTCCTGTGTTCTGCAAGGTAAAATTGCAGGTTCTTTCAATGGAGTCTGGTGGCTTTGGCGAGAGCTTCAGTTCCCCGTCAGAAAGAGCAGAAAATAAAGGGGTGAAAATATTCTAAATATAGCGTCCACTCATCAGCCTTTAAACTTAGAAATAATGATCTGACATTAGGACACTCAGCTCTACTACAAACTGCTTAAACTTTGATATGTTTGGTCACATAACTTTTTGTTGTCTTGTTGTGTTTCATAGGAAACGGTGCGTCGTCTTCACAACTCCAAAGCAAACTGCAGACGCTACAACCCGGAGCAAGGGTAAGAGGCTCCATGCATTCTGCTGTATAAAAGTATATATATATATATATATATATACGCTCTCTGATCTATTTATTGTTTTCACAGGATTACCTCTCCTCACAACCAGGCAGTCACTTCTTATTTGGTCGAAGCTCTGGCCGCAAGTCCAGATTTGCACAATGTGGATAATGACACCATTCTATGTAAGTTACTTTCATTTTTACTTTTACTGTAGCTGTTTTTATTTATAACATCTGATTGTTGTCCAGCTGCCTGTAAGACCTACTGTGAGAGCCTACGCAGGACCTTCCGATTCAGCCAACCGGACCTCGCAGCTCATGCAGCAGCTCTGAGGACTTCAGCCCGGAGTCGTCAGAGAAGGAAGCGGGTAAGATTACATTCATTAGATCATGTTCAACTTTACTGTCATTGCACAGTACGACGGAGTGTTAGGGCCACAATGAGGGAGAAAAAACTACTGAGATTACGAGAAAAAAAGTCGTAATATTACGAGAAAGAAAGTTGTAATATTACGAGAATAAAGTCATAACTTTACGAGAAAAAAAGTCATAATATTACGAGAATAAAATCATAACTTTACGAGAAAAAAGTTGTAAAATTACGAGAATAAAGTCATAACTTTACGAGAAAAAAATGTCGTAAAAATTATGAGAATAAAGTCATAACTTTACGAGAAAAAAGTTGTAAAATTACGAGAATAAAGTCATAACTTTACGAGAAAAAGTTGTAAAAGTACGAGAATAAAGTCAAAACTTTACGAGAAAAAAAGTCGTAAATATTACGAGAATTAAGTTATAACTTTACGAGAAAAAAAGTTGTAAATATTACGAGAATAAAGTCATAACTTTACGAGAAAAAAAGTCGGAAATATTACGAGAATAAAGTCAAAACTTAACGAGAATAAAGTCATAACTTTTTGAGAAAAAAAGTCGTAATATTATGAGAATAAAGTCAAAACTTTTTTTCTCATAATATTACGACTTTATTCTCGAAATCTCAGATTTATTTATTTTTCCTCAAAGTGGCCCTGATACTCAGTCGTAGCAGAGAGTACAAGTACTGAGATAATAAAAAGCAGTAAAGTGCAGTGTACTGTACATACAGTATGTAACCCTAACCAGTACTGAGTGTGTTTACAGCTGCTGGAAGCGAGGCAGAGTGTGCTATCTGCAGATGACGTGGGCTTCTGGAGCGGCGTCACGATTGACATGATGTCTGACGAGGAGGACGGAGACTTTGGCGAGGTGTCCGGGTGGATCGTGCGTCCTCCGTCCTTCCGCAGCCAGGAGCTCACCGGCATGTGTGCCAAACTCCAGGCGAGACTAGAAGCCAACCCGAAGTACACGGCCAAGCATCACAGACGTCTTCACGTCGGACCGGATTCGGACAGAACGCCGCCAAACGCGTACGACTCGGAGGCGGCCGAAAGACACTTCAAGCCTCATCTGGTGCCCAAAGTCCAACTATTGACACCTCATACCTCAGCATCATGTCATCAGATGTCTGGTGAACACGTCCACTGTGCATCTGAGAAAGACGATAGAGAAGGTGACTGTAGTCAGGAAGGAGATTCAGTTCTAAGTCTTTTGACTCAGTCCAGGAAATCTGATAAATAGTACTACTTCTACTGGCTTTCCATGAAGAATGTCTGGATGGATGGGCAACAAAATACCAAACATTTTCTAAAATGCTGCTTTATATCACTGTAAACTGAATGTTTGGGTATCAGACTGTTGGCCGGACATTTGAAGTCATCATCTTGGGCTTTGGGGAATTGTGACTGACATTATCCACAATTTTCTGACATTTTATAGACAAATGATTAATTAGAAATATAAAAATGTATACTGTGTTTTCACACTGTTTGTTGTGATTGTGCATTTTACTGTATCAATAAAGCTTTTACTTTTTAATCAACATTTTCCTCCCAATAGATAAATATTCATGTCATTGATTATAGTGTAGGCTTACTAATTATACTCATTATTATTATTATTAATATTGTAAGGGTTAGGGGTGCCCGGGGAACACCTAAAGCGGTAACAACATGACATTTTTGCCAATATGTCAGATAAATGTCAGCTAGCGAGGTATTAGCTACGTTAGCTTTGACTCTTAGCATCTTATACACATGAATTCAACAGTAATATTAAGTTACTTTTTAAATTAAGAATACACAAGCTGGTATGGTAAGAAGAAGAAGAAAAGGTGACCTTCACCTTGTTTTTTCTGGATCTAGAGGGTCACACGTGCTCAACTTCTGTTTCCATAGAAACCAGATTTGTTTGGCTTTAAATAAAACTTTTACTGTGGTATTTGTTCAGTGTCACAGTGAGGACTCACATTTAGATGAAAAAAATCATATAAACAAAATAAATATTTCTAATATGGTTTAAAGTAACATGTATATGAATCAATTCCATCTGAAATAAAGTCATATTATAATTAAATTAACTAATTTTATCTCAACATTGAGACCACAGTTGTGGGACAAGAAGAAAAGTGGTGTTTGGACCCATAAAATGCTTCATAAATTTTATTAAATCACATTATTTAGTCATTATTTTTGGTATGTCAAGATGGATAATAACACTGTGAATATATTTTTTGAGCATTACACTGATAATTTTTAACATAAATCCAAAGTTTCATTTCTGGGACTTTAAAATGCCCGTAGTTGCAGAAACATATCTGTTTGGTGTAAGAGAACACTAATTATTACTATTTTTTTTTTAATAGTTTTTATTTCAAAATGACAGAATACAAAGTAACAGCAGAAAACATTGAAATCATACAGAAGAAGCGCAGCGAAAACATAAACAAAGAGCTGTGCCGAACATAAAAAGAACAACAAAAATGAAACAAAACCAACATAAAATAATAAAATAAAAAGAACACGCGAGAGTATGACAATAATTTCACTTAAAAACTTTAAAGATATTTCATACATTCATTCAACAAAGATAATAGGCTTTTTTTTAAGTAAATTTACACTTGTGAATGTGGAACTTTTGTGAGATTTAAATTAGATTAATAAGAAGAAAAAAAATGCATGACTGTCTTTGCTGCTGTAGTCATAGCAACCAAATATAATATCTCTAAAGTACAGTGCAAATGTTGACAAGTATAAAAACATCTTTTCCACAGTTTACATGTAAATTTACAGGAGCAAAAGTAAATGAGAGCAAGTTTCAGGATGTGAGTCGCAGAAAAGAACAATTTACATCTACGTCACTCTTTAACTTTTAATAAATGTATTTTATTTCAGAAATAGGGTGAAATTATGTGACGTCACACACTCCTGCACGGCAGGTGGCGGTGTCGTCATCTTACCCTGATATCCCCTAACCAATCACTCCTCTTGCTTACACCTAACCAATCAAATCAACGAAGGCAGCGAGTACTAGCCAATCAGAGGCGGAGTAGGGCGGGTCTTCGCTGCAGCAGGGTTCGTTATTTAGCTTCCCAGTTCCTTGTTGTTGTTGTAGACATCGAGTCAGAGAGACAGAACAGTTTTTAGTGTTTGTTGGACTATAATAATGTCTAAAGATCAGATGTTGAGAGATTTTACCAGCCAGCAACTAACTGCTGCGTCTGAAGACATATTCGGGCTGTTCGAGAGCACGACGGAGGAGTACGAGGAGGAGCTGTGTCGATCAAAGGAGGAGAACGAGAGGCAGAGGAAGCTGCTGCACGGTGTGATGAACCCGGGAGGCCAGAGACACGCAGCGGGTCAGCTACTTAGTTTCATTATCTGTTTAAACTGAACCCGGGAGGCCAGAGACACGCAGCGGGTCAGCTACTTAGTTTCATTATCTGTTTAAACTGAACCCGGGAGGCCAGAGACACGCAGCGGGTCAGCTACTTAGTTTCATTATCACTTTAAACTGAACCCGGGAGGCCAGAGACACGCAGCTGGTCGGTTCAGCTACTTAGTTTCATTATCTGTTTAAACTGAACCCGGGAGGCCAGAGACACACAGCGGGTCGGTTCAGATACTTAGTTTCGTTATCTGTTTAAACTGAACCCGGGAGGCCAGAGACACACAGCGGGTCGGTTCAGATACTTAGTTTCGTTATCTGTTTAAACTGAACCCGGGAGGCCAGAGACACGCAGCGGGTCGGTTCAGCTGCTTAGATTCATTATCACTTTAAACTGAGGGGAACCCAGGAAGTATCCACATCCTTTACCTTAAAGGGCCAGTGTGTTCTGGGTCTGCCCCTTTATATTTACTACAGAGTGTTAGGGAGGAAAACATATATATCTGAGATTACGAGAATAAAGTCGTAATATTATGTGAAAAAAGTCGGAATATTATGAGAATAAAGTCAGAAGTTTCCGAGAAAAAAGTCGTAATATCATGAGAATAAAGTCAGAAGTTTCCGAGACAAAAAGTCGTAATATCATGAGAATAAAGTCAGAAGTTTCCGAGACAAAAAGTCGTAATATTATGAGAATAAAGTCAGAAGTTTCCGAGAAAAAAGTCGTAATATTATGAGAATAAAGTCATAAGTTTCCGAGAAAAAAGTCGTAATATTATGAGAATAAAGTCATAATTTTATGAGAAAAAAGTCGTAATATTATGAGAATAAAGTCATGAGTTTCCGAGAATAAAGCTCGTAATACTATGAGAATAAAGTCAGAAGTTTAAGAGAAAAAAGTCGTAATATTTCGAGAATAAAGTCAGAAGTTTATGAGAAAAAAGTCGGAATATTATGAGAATAAATTCATGAGTTTCCGAGAAAAAAAAGTCGTAATATTTCGAGAATAAAGGTCGTAATATTATAAGAATAAAGTCAGAAGTTTAAGAGAAAAAAGTCGTAATATTATGTGAATAAACTCAGAAGTTTACGAGAAAAAAAGTCGTAATATTATGAGAATGAAGTCATAATTTTATGAGAAAAAAGTCATAATATTATGAGAATAAAGGTCGTAATATTATAAGAATAAAGTCAGAAGTTTAAGAGAAAAAAGTCGTAATATGAGAATAAAGTCATAAATTGATGAGGAAAAAAGTCGTAATATTATGAGAATAAAGTCGTAATATTATGAGAATAAAGTCATAGGTTAACGAGAAAAAAAGTCGTAATATTATGAGAATAAAGTCAGAAATTTACTAGACAAAATGTCATAATATTATGAGAATAAAGTCATAATATTACGAAAAAAGTCGTAATATTATGTGAATAAAGTCAGAAGTTTAAGAGGAAAAAAGTTATAATATTATTAGAATAAAGTCATAACATTATGAGAATAAAGTCATAAGTTTACGAGACAAAAAGTCGTAATATTATGAGAATAAAGTCATAATATTATGAGAATAAAGTCAGAAGTTTAACTCTAATTTCTCGTATTACTACGACTTTTTTTTCTTGAAATAGTATGACTTTATTCTCATTAAAATATGACTTTTTTTGCAGGACTTGAAAACAGTGGAGTATTTTCACAGTGTGGTATTAGTACTTTTACTATGTACGTAAGTATAGAATGTACTTAAAGTATAGTAAAGTAGGCAGAAGATGTCCCCTCTGAGTTTTCTACTGTTATATATTCTATCATTAGATTATTGTTACTCATGTATTAATGTAAAAGCAGGATTTAGAACTATTAACTGATGGTTAAAGAATACTAATGTGTATTTCATTAGTCTCCACAGACGTCCAGCAGCCGTTGGTGGATAAAGAAGAGGTTCCACCTGAGCAGCAGGAGTCTGGACCGGGAGGAACCGGAGCCCCCCCACATTAAAGAGGACCAGGAGGAACTCAGGAGGAACTCTGCACCAGTCAGGAGGGAGAGCAGCTTCAAGGGCTGGAGGAGGCTGATATCAAGTTCCCATTCTCTCCTGTCTCTGTGAAGAGTGAAGAAGATGATGATGAAGAGAAACCTCAGTTATCACAACTTTGTTTAAAATTGTTTTATATAGTTTAAAAGTATTTTTTGTCCCCTGAACAGCATTATGGTTTGAGCTGAATTATCAGCGGTGATAAATCTGGAGTTAACTATTTCACCTTGTTACTATTACTTAGTACTTAGTACTTAGTACTTACTATTGTAACAAGTAATCTGTTCACATTGTTTTTCATGAAGTCTTTCAAACAGGTGAAAAGTTCATCCAATGTTTCACCATAATAACTGTAGTTCAGGGTTGTATATCAGTATTTCACAGTGTTGGTAACTAATCAGTGATGCTTAGGAAACAAAACACTAAAAGGAAAATTTAGTTTCTTTAATAAAAGTAGTAGCTAGTGATGAGTTACATTTACACAATTTAAAGAAAAACGTAAAGTCTTATTTTTGTAGTTTTGTGCATCATGTCTGTCAGTTCTAATAAATTTGTGCTCTCCAAGTTAATATCTGAGATCTGTTCTATTTATTCTCGTTTATTTATTTATTTATTTATTCATTTATTTTGCTTGTTAAGTTTTGACTTTATTCTCGTAATATTACCACTTTTTTGTCGTAAAGTTATGACTTTTTTCTTGTAATATTACGAAATTTTTCTTGTTAAGTTATGACTTTATTCTCGTAATATTACGACTTTTTTCTCGTAAAGTTATGACTTTATTCTCGTATATTACGACATTTTTCTCTTTAAGTTATGACTCTATTCTCGTAATATTACAACTTTTCTCTTGTAAAGTTATCACTTTATTCTGGTAATATTACATTTTTTTTCTTGAAATAGTATGATTTTATTCTCGTAATATTACGACATTTTTCTTGTCAAGTTATGACTTTATTCTCGTAATATTACGACATTTTTCTTGTAAAGTTATGACTTTATTCTTGTAATATTACGACTTTTTTTCTTGAAATAGTATGACTTTATTCTCATTAAACGACTTTTTTCTCGTAATATTGCGACTATTCTCGAAATATTATGACTTATTTTCTCGTAAAGTTATGACTTTATTCTTGTAATATTACAACTTTTTTTCTCGTAAAGTTACGACTTTATTCTTGTAATATTACAACTTTTTTTTCTCATAAAGTTATGACTTTATTCTTGATGTATTACAACTTTTTTTTCTCGTAAAGTTATGAGTTTATTCTCGTAACATTACAATTTTTTCTCTTAAAGTTATGACCTTATTCTCGTAATGTTATGACTTTATTCTGGTAATATTACTTTTTTTTTTTCTTGAAATAGTATGACTTTATTCTCAGTAAATTACGACTTTTTTCTCGTGATATTATGACTATTATTGAAATATTACGACTTATTTTCTCGTAAAGTTATGACTTTATTCTCATTAAATTACAACTTTTTCCTCGTAAAGTTATGACTTTATTCTTGTAACATTACAACTTTTTTTTCTCATAAAGTTATGACGTTATTCTGGTAATATTACTTTTTTTTTTCTTGAAATAGTATGATTTTATTCTCAGTAAATTACGACTTTTTTCTCATAATATTACGACTTTATTCTCAAAATCTCTGATTTTTTTTCCCCTCTATATGTTCCTAATACACCTTACTTATATTTTCTAAAATAATAAAATATTTAAAAACGTTGCTAACATCTAAGACTGTGCTGTACTACAGACCTCCCACCAGGTGGCAGTATTAACCAGGTAAATGACCTGGAAAATGAACAGGCATCTGTCGGGACGCCTCAGCGAGGACCGGGGTCCTTCAGCAGCACCGCTCACACACACACAGTTTGTTATTCTGCTCTGGACGGCCGAGACATGAACTCTGTGAGCTTTAATAAGAGGTTTGTTTCTGATAATCTGGTGTTTTATCCGCGTTGTTTACTGTGTGTTGGTCTATTAAGAGAGTTTAATATGTAAGAGATAATGTACAGCTAGCGGGTCATTGTTGTGAAAGAATCCCCTTCAGGGCGATGCAGCATCGCCCTGAAGGGGATTCTTTCACAACAATGACCCGCTAGCTGTACATTATCCCGCTTATTACACGGCTACTATCAGAGCTGCGCCCATAGCAACGCTCTGTTCTACATAGCAACGGTCTGTTATACATAGCAACGGTCTGTTCTACATAGCAACGGTCTGCTATACAGAAATAACAGACCGCAGAACGCCGTGATTGACCAATCAGAATCGAGTATTCAACACAGCCGTGTAATAATATTTATTTATAGTAAACGTTCAATAACAAACCCGTTACACCACTGCTAACAAGCTAATGCTAACAAGCTAATGCTAACCTATGAGTGACATGCTAACGCTGATTTATGCTAATGTGACAGTTAATGTTATAACCTCACTATTTACATTATATGCAACAATAGTTACCCTGTAAAATCCAGTGTTAATAAGGGAGGATCGTTAAATATGTCATATTCATACTAACAAGAGGGGATTAATGTGTTTAAAACTGCTAGTAAACAGTCACTTAACGTTAACCTGCTGTTAAACAGTATAATTACCTACCTATAAGTACTAGTTAATGTTATAACCACACTGTTTACATTATATGCAACATTAGTTTCCCCTGTAAAATCACTCCTGCTTCATCCACAGCCAGGATTGTGTTGTTCTATAACAAGTGTATTCATTGTAAAGATGATGCAAACTGAGAGATCATGAATATATTCTTTAATTCTGTAATAATTCACACCTTTAGTTAGATTCATCACATAAAATTCAACACTTAAAGGTCCCATATCCTGCTCATTTTCAGGTTCATACTTGTAATTTGTCTTTCTAATAGAACATGTTTACATGCTGTAATGTTCAAAAAACCCTTTATTTTCCTCATACTGTCTGTCTGAATATACCTGTATTCACCCTCTGTCTGAAACGCTCCGTTTTAGTGCATTTCAGTGGAATTGTAACGGAATTGCGTTGCTAGGCAACAGTTTGTGTCTATGTTTACTTCCTGTCAGCTAATGTTATTTACATACACTGCAAAAGGAAATAAACTGGGACACATTTAGAATGTTTACATTTAAAACCGTGTAATGGTTTAAATGTTGTATATTTGTGACATCACAAATGGACAGAAATCCTAACGGCTTTTTTCAAACGCGCAATTTCTGAATACGGGCTGTGTGTATTTCTCCGTATGTTGAGCGTTTTTATAGTTTTAACAGTATTTATATAGCACCTAAACCTGCTTTATAATGTAAAAGACATGAAAACCTCACTTTTTACAATATGGGACCTTTAAGCCTACAAGAGAATGAGACAAGGTGCTGACTGGATGCTTAGAAATTACCTCTTGACGGCTGATTTTCTTTTGGTTTTTGTGGGTTTCTGTGCTAAATTGTTTGTTTATGTCATAACCGACATAATGAAAGTGAAATGGATGTGAAATCTGATTATATTGCATATCCCTGTCCCTGTTGATTTTATTTATTTTTTAATAGGCCTACATTTTCCATTTCGGACAAGCAAGTAAAACCTCTCAGCTACTTTCCCAAACAGAGCTGAAGAGCTTAATGTCAGGCTGTGTATACAAAAAAACTTTATTCAAAACTTTGCAAATCTCTGCTGGTTGCATCTGGCAGCTGAGGTGCTTTCCTCACATATGTCACCTTCCTCTGTTTCGGCCATCCCTGCATCTGATTAAAGCACATTTTACAAATTAATTATTATACGTAATCAAACATTTGTTCCTATTCATCTTACATTTATATTTTACTCTAAATTCTGCAGGTACCCATCCCTACTTTTGGCACGTGTTGGCCAGGATTGTGGTCACAGGTAACTTCACATATCACCTTCTTGTACATATTGATAACTGTGCTGTTACTTCCTGTAAGTCTTTGTTTACATTGTTCTCCTGTGCTTTTACAGGGTTTGTCTATCGACACAGTGTTCCACGTCTCTGTGCAGGCCAGGCTCCTTATTCCAGGTCGGTGTTTTTGTCCTAAAGTTAAACTGTTGCTTATTACTTTGTTTACACGTATCAATAATGTTGTTTAAGTGTGTGAATTCATGTAACCGCTGCACAAAAATTTAATTCAGGATTTCCCACATCAGCAAAGGTTGTACATGCATTGTGTAATCACACAGTATTTGAAGTATTTCTACATGCAAAATTACCATGTTTATATTCACTACAGTCCCAACATTATTTGTATATTATATTTATTTAGCTCCTGCATTTTCTGGTGAGGATGCATCGTTACCTTTTGTGATAAACATACAAACTAATAACACATTTGTCTCCGACTCTTCTGTATCATCATTCCTCTCGATGTCATTTACAGATTTGGAGACTTAGCTGAGGTGCTGCCTGCTCGCCCGACAGACTCACCTTTATATTTAGAGGAACATCACTTGTAATCTAGGCTGTTTATTTTTGCTAAAGAAGAGACGCTATGCCTCGCTACAAATCGAACCCTGAAAAGCGCAGAAAAAAGGACGCGGAGAGAAAGAAAACAGCTCGCATGACGGAAACGCTGAAGCAGACCGAGTGTCGCAGAAAAAAGGACGCGGAGAGGAAGAAAAGAACTCGTATGACGGAAACGCGTCAACAAACCGAGTGCCGCAGGAAAAAGGACGCAGACAGAAGGAAAACGGCTCGCACGACAGAAACGCAACAACAAGCCGAGTGTCGTCGGGCGCTTTATAGAAAAAGGAAACGCCAACAAATAGCTAACGAGACGCCGGAAGCTGCAAAACGTCGTAAAGACTCGCACAGACGAGCCATGGCACAGCGCAGAGAACAACAAAAACTACATCTCAGAGGTAAACACTACATTACTTACGTTACTTTACAGATTACAGTTTTTTCATCCCCTTCCTGTCCAGTGGAAACCACGTATCTCTGGATGGATGGAAGGATGAAGTTTTCCTTTAGTGTGTTGGGAAATTTCTCCTCCTTCTTAAGCTAAATAAACTCTTTAAAAAGCCTCTTGGAGCTGAAAACACGGCTGTTTTTCTGACTTTTTTAGAGATACGTGGTGCTAACATATGATGATCTTATAGACCATGATGCATTGCACAAAGGAGTTAAACACATCACACATAAATGCAGCAGTAATATTAATCCAAAAACATCAGATATAATAGTAAAACAGTTGCTGCACTATCAGTACTTTTACTTTTGACACTTTAAGTACCTTTTGCTGATAATACTTGCATACTTTTACTTAAATAAGTATTCGAAAAAGAAAAAAAGTGACTGTTATGCTATTATATTATATATATATATTATATCATTATAATATTATTACTCGTGCATTAATGTAAAAGCAGGATTGAGGTGGAGCTCATTATTAACGATTAGCTAATGATTATTGAATAAGTGTCAACATGAAATTACAGGTTTCTAAGACGTGTTTGTATTTTGTTATTCTCCACAGACGTCCAGCAGCTGTTGGTGAGTAAAGAAGAGGTTCCCCCTGAGCAGCAGGAGTGGAGCTCCAGTCTGGACCAGGAGGACCCAGAGCCCCCCCACATTAAAGAGGAACAGGAGGAACTCTGGACCAGTCAGGAGGGAGAGCAGCTTCAAGGACTGGAGGAGGCTGATATCAAGTTCCCAGTCGCTGTGAAGAGTGAAGAAGATGATGAAGAGGAAGCTCAGTCCTCACAGCTTCATGAGAGACAAACTGAGGAGAACAGAGAGGATTTGAAAACAGAAGCAGATGGAGAGGACTGTGGAGGACCAGAATCAGCCACCTCAGATCCAGATAGTCTTTTACAACCAGCTTCTCATGACAAGACTTCACCGTCCTCTGAGCCTGAGACTGATGACAGTAGAAACTGGGAGGAGACTAAAGAACCTCAGTCAGGTTTAAACAATGATGCACCTGTAATGGAATGTAATACTGGAAAAACATCAGTTAGCTCCTCTGAATGTGCTAGAAGATTTGGCCAGAGGGGACGTCTGCAGAAACACACTGGAATCCAAACAGTAGCGAAACCATTTCTTTGTTCAGTTTGTGGTAAAAGATTTGCACGCCACAGTGTTCTGAGACGACACTTGACCGTCCACACGGGGGAGAAACCGTTCAGCTGTTCAGTTTGCGGCAAAAGATTTGCACACGATTTTAATCTGAGAACACACTCGACAGTCCACACGGGGGAGAAACTATTCAGCTGTTCAGTTTGTGGTAAAAAATTCACGCTGAAGCAAAATCTGAGACGGCACTTGACCGTCCACACGGGGGAGAAACCGTTCGGCTGTTCGGTTTGTGGCAAAAGATTCGCACAAAAGGGACATCTGAGACGACACGTGACCGTCCACACGGGGGAGAAACCGTTCAGCTGTTCATATTGTGGTAAAAGATTCACACAGAAAGGAGATCTGGGACGACACTTGACTGTCCACACGGGAGAGAAGCCACTCAGCTGCTCAGTTTGCGACAAAGGATTCACTCGGCTCTGCTACGTCAAAAATCACAAGTGTGTTGGTGAGAGCAGCAGAAATAAATGAAGCTGCAGATTGAGACTTGATTCAGCACTGATTTAAAACTCTAAAATAAGCTTTTTCAACTAAGATGAGGCTACACAAACATTGTAATTCTGGTGTTATTTGTCTACATTATTTTGTCATTGTTCATGTGTCATGCATTCATTGATTAAAATTGTTTTAAATAGTCTTAAAGTATTTTATGTCCCCTGAACAGCTCTATGGTTTGAGCTGAATTATCAGCGGTGATAAAACTGAAGCACAATATTTAACCTTCTTACATTTCAGCAATATTTTCACTCCAGTTTAAAGTCATTATTTACTTTATTTTTGACTATATCTTAAAAAAGAATTGTGTACATCCTTGTTGATTCTTCAACATGGCCCACGACTGATCTCATCTCTTGATATATCTGGTGAGAAACCATCCAGTTGCTCTGAGTGTTGTGAAAGCCTCGGCTCCTTGTTTAATGTCATTCATTAACAATTAATTTATTCATTATTTATTCAAATTTGTGGATATGTATTCACATCTTATACTGAAATGACTCTTGATACTTCTGTTTTATATAAGTTTCATATTTTATATTTTTCATCTTGTCTTAATGTCATTATGATATGTTAACGGTGTAAATGGGGTTTGTTTTGCATTTTTGTTCAAAGTTTCTGTACAAATAAATTTGTTTTGTTTTTAAAGGCTTTCCTTTTTCAGTTTGTGGTTCAAGATTTGGCTACAAATGTCACAACTGAGTCGTAATATTACGAGAATAAAGTCATAACTTTGCGAGAAAAAAGTTTTAATATTACGAGAATAAAGTAATAACTACGAGAAAAAAAGTCTTAATATTACGAGAATAAAGTCATAATTTTAAGAGCGAATAAAAGTCGTAATATTACAAGAATAAAGTCATAACTTTGCGAGAAAAAAGTCGTAATATTACGAGAATAAAGTCATAATTTTACGAGAAAAAAGTCGTAATATTACGAGAATAAAGTCATAACTTTACGAGAAAAAAGTCATAATATTACGAGAATAAAGTCATGACTTTACGAGAAAAAAAGTCGTAAAATATCGAGAATAAAGTCATAACTTTAGGAGAAAAAAGTCGTAATATTACGAGAATAAAGTCATGACTTTACGAGAAAAAAAGTCGTAAAATATCGAGAATAAAGTCATAACTTTACGAGAAAAAAAGTCGTAAAATTACGAGAATAAAGTCAAAACTTTACGAGAAAAAAAGTAATTTCCTCCCTTTTTCTCTTAATCCTCTGACTTTATTCTCATAATATTACGACTTTATTCTCTAAATCTCAGATTTATTTATTTTCCCTGAATGTGGCCCTTAAAACTCAGTCGTAGCTTTAAGTGAAGTTGAAAGTAAGAATTTAACAAACAGGGTAAAATGACATGATGTCACATACTCAGTAGGTGTCAGTATGCGCCTTAAAGTTGCCAACAGCCTAAACCGAGAGACGAAGAAGACATTTATTTTGAAATCTCTTCCCGGAAGTGGTCGTGTTTACAGTGTGCTGCTGCATTCAGACAACAGAAAGTGTTTCTTCTTTCTTCTTTCTTCTCTTCCTGAGTGTGAAACATGTCCAGACTTCAGAGTCTGAAGGATTTTATCAACCGGCGGCTGACTGCGGCTGTGGAGGAGATATTCGGACGTTTTGAGACAACAATAGCAGAGTATGAAGAGGAGATGGACCGACACCTTAAACTGGTTTTAACACATCGAGGAAAACTGCGAGCAGAAGCAGGTTTGTTTCTCCTGTTTCTACCGCTGACCGTGCTAAGCTAACGTTAGCTGAACCTTCCACACACAGCCTGTTAGCAGCTAGCAGAGTGCTAAACTAACGTTAGCTAAACCATCCACACGCAGCCTGTTAGCAGCTAGCAGAGTGCTAAGCTAACGTTAGCTGAACCATCCACACACAGCCTGTTAGCAGCTAGCAGAGTGCTAAGCTAACGTTAGCTAAACCATCCACACACAGCCTGTTAGCAGCTAGCAGTGTGCTAAGCTAACGTTAGCTAAACCGTCCACACACAGCCTGTTAGCAGAGTGCTAAGCTAACGTTAGCTAAACCGTCCACACACACAGCCTGTTAGCAGCTAGCAGAGTGCTAAGCTAACGTTAGCTGAACCGTCTACACACAGCATGCTAGCAGCTAGCTGTCAGACTGTCACACCTGTATCGACTCCTGATAATTTTAATGTCTATATTGAAAATGTAGCTCAACAAATATAAATAAATAAAGTAATTTCATACTTGCGGATGTACCCTGAAGCTAACATTAGAGCTAGCCTAAGCTAACATGGCTATGGTTAGCCTAGCCACCGTAGCCAGTCTGACTAATCGATAATAGAAACTTGTTAAAGAATGTAGAACATAACACATCGTACTTAACATGAAATAAAAAACAGAAAAGGGACAATAACCCCCCCCCCCCCCCCATATTGGTCTTGATCACATGAAAGGGAAAAATAAATAAAAAATAAAATAGTAAATTAGCTAATTAAGAAAAGTAAATAACTAGAATACTAAAATTAATTAAGAGAGAAAGAGTATATGGAATCAGATAATGGACTAAAAAATAAATAAAATAAAATAAGTACAAAAAAATAAATTAAAAATAAATAAAAATAAAATAGGGAATTAAAGAGGGTCGTAGGAAATGTGTAGTGAGCATAAATACTTTTAGTGAATAACATTAACCAATTATCATCGTGAGCCGTTTGTACATAGATATGATAGACGTTGGGGTCTTTTCTCACTATGATCTATCTTCAGATAGTCTGAATTTACAATCTGTGTCTATGCATTGATTACAACTAGTATAGTTTTACTGTAAATTCTAATATTGGCTCGACTCACATTTTTCACACAGTCTGAATTATTTGATGTGAATGAACGATAACATTTATTTGTAACGTCTCTGTGTGTGTTCACTGTTTTCCTGCAGACGTCCAGCAGGACCCAGAGCCCCCCCACATTAAAGAGGAACAGGAGGAACTCTGGACCAGTCAGGAGGGAGAGCAGCTTCAAGGGCTGGAGGAGGCTGATATCACCAGGTTCCCATTCGCTCCCGTCTCTGAAGATGATGAAGAGGAACCTCAGTCCTCACAGCTTCATCAAAGACGAACTGAACAGATGGAAACAGAAGCTGATGGAGAAGACTGTGGAGGACCAGAACCAGCCAGGAACTCAGATCCAGATGCACATTTACAACCCGATACTGGAGACACCTCTGAACCAGAGAGTGATGACAGTGATGAAGATTGGAAGGAGACCAGAGTACGTCGGTCAGTTAGAAGCTCTTTGAAAAACGACGGAGGCCCCGTCAGTATTAACGAGATGTGTAATACCGACAAGAACTTAATCATCTGCTCCGAGTGTGGGAAAAGATTTGGCAACAAGACAAATTTGAAGGTGCACATGATAATTCACTCGAGAGAGAAACCATTCAGCTGCACAGCTTGCGGTAAAAGATTTTCCAAGAAGCCTCAATTAATTCGTCACATGAAACGTCACACGGGGACATATCGTTTCATCTGTTCGGTTTGTAAGAAACGCTACAGATACAAACACGGTCTTTGCAGACATATGAGAACTCACACGGGAGAGAAACTGTCTACTTCCTGTGTTACTGACACAAACATCGCACAGTAACATCCACAGAGGATCAAACCCAGATAAACATTTACAACCCAAGACTGATGGTTATATAGGACCTTTCAAAGAAAAGCTAAAGCACTTATTTTCAGATTGGTTGATGTGAAGTGACCCGGACAAACTGCTATTAAATAATGACGATGGATTCTGACAATTCAAATGTACAGTTTATTATTGAAGTATGTCGCCTGTTGTAATGTCTAATTTATGTCAATGAACATTAACAACAACTTCATTATATTGTTGCTGTTTTAGTCACATGCCTCAAGAAAACAACTGAGACCAGACTCAGGGTGTTAAGCCTTTAAAAAAGCTGGTCGCTGTGTACGTCTTGGACAACAACTTTAGTAATTGTGTCTGAAGGATTTGACATAAGTTACTAAAGAATATAAGGACAACAACATAACAACAAATAAAATACTCTACTTGTCCTGTTAAATCAATATTTCTGATGTTAGAACAAACCTTTCAGCTGTTCATTATGTCTGAAGCATTATACTGTGTATATATATATATATATAATATATATATATATATATATATATACATGTATATATATTATATATACGTATACGTTGAAATTTTTAGATCACATGAAAAATCACACAAGTATATTTCTACTAGACGTCATCTAAAGTTAGTACTTCCGCTGCTGTCAGTTTTTATTTGATATTTTAGATGATTGCAGATGAACCGCGAAAATTGTGAATATTTTCTGAAGAAAACAAAAAGATTTTCCAGTTACAGTATTGCTTCTTTTTAGTATTAGGGCCACATTGAGGGAAAAGAAATATCTGAGATTTCGAGAATAAAGTCGTAATATTATAAAGTAGTAATTGTACGTGTTATTTTAGAGGGGAAATAGTGTGAAAATGAGGAACGTGGAGCATCTTGTGAAGTTCTACTTTAGTTTAGGTTTCACTAATAACCAAATACTTCATCTTTTGGCTCATCAGCACCACATTATCATCAGTATCAGGACCTGGAAAAGATTGTGAATGAAACTGAGTTTATTCTGAAGAAAGAACCACACGGACCTGATGGAGGAAACTGACTCTTTAGAGGAGGAGGAAATTACTTTTATTATCCTAAAGTTATGACTTTATTCTAATTAAATTACGACTTATTTCTCGTAATATTATGAATTTATTCTCAATAAATTACAACTTTTTTCTCGTAATATTATGACTTTATTCTAATTAAATTACGACTTTTTTCTTGTAATATTATGACTTTATTCTAATTAAATTACGACTTTTTTCTCGTAAAGTTATGACTTTATTCTCATTAAATTACGACTTTTTTCTCATAATATGAATTTATTCTCAATAAATTACAACTTTTTTCTCGTAATATTACGACTTTATTCTAATTAAATTCTGACTTTTTTCTCGTAATATGACTTTATTATAATTAAATTCTGACTTTTTTCTCGTAATATGACGACTTTATTATAAATAAATTATGACTTTTTTCTCGCAATATTACGACTTTATTATAATTAAATTATGACTTTTTTCTTGCAATATTATGACTTTATTCTAATTAAATTATGACTTTTTTCTCGTAATATTATGACTTTAATCTAATTAAATTACTACTTTTTTCTTGTAATATTATGACTTTATTCTAATTAAATTACGACTTTTTTCTTGTAATATTATGACTTTCTTCTCAAAATCTCAGATTTTTTTTTCCCTCAGTGTGGCCCTAATAGTCCGAGTTTTATTTTGAAACCTGTCCCCGGAAGTAAATGAAGAGATGTCTAAACCATTAGCTCGTGAAATAGTCGGTATTTATTTATTGTTGTGAACAGAAGGAGAGATGGATAAACAGCCGGATGTCGTTTTAAACCCCGCAGGTTAGTTTCTCTTTCTCCCGCTGGACACGTGTTAATGTTGCCGGAAGTCCGTGCTAAGCTAACGTTAGCTTAAACTACCCGTTAGCCTGTTAGCCGCAGCTAGCTCCTGCTCCGGGTTTAGTGTAGAGGCCTTTATTGTGATAGTGTGTAGAGGCCTTTATTGTGATAGTGTGTATAGGCCTTTATTGTGATAGTGTGTAGGGGCCTTTATTGTGATAGTGTGTAGAGGTCTTTATTGTGATAGTGTGTAGAGGCCTTTATTGTGATAGTGTGTAGAGGCCTTTATTGTGATAGTGTGTGGAGGCCTTTATTGTGATAGTGTGTAGAGGCCTTTATTGTGATAGTGTGTAGAGGCCTTTATTGTGATAGTGTGTAGAGGCCTTTATTGTGATAGTGTGTAGAGGCCTTTATTGTGATAGTGTGTGGAGGCCTTTATTGTGATAGTGTGTAGAGGCCTTTATTGTGATAGTGTGTAGAGGCCTTTATTGTGATAGTGTGTAGAGGCCTTTATTGTGATAGTGTGTAGAGGCCTTTATTGTGACAGCTCAGCTCTAAACTGCGAGGCAGGAAGCAGCTGAAAGACTTATTTGAGTCATTACGTGAAATCAGCAGTAAAAATTGTTATTAAAACAATTAAATATGTAATTTTAAAATATTCGGTTAGTGTCCCTCCTCCCCTTAATATAAAATAAGTCAAATAAATACAGCCATTAAATCACCTCTATGCTAATGAGGGTTAAATATTGTTTTTCCTATCTCATTGCTAAACTGCTAAATTTATTAGTGTCAGGTGGCCGCGAGTCATATCTGATGACACATAAGAAAATTCACCTCGGAGAGAAACTATTTGGCTGCTCAGTTTGTGGTAAAAGTTTTTCTCAGCGCCATTACGTAAAGAGGCACATGACATGTCATTCGGGAGAGAAACCTTTCGTTTGCTCAGTTTGCGGTCGAGGTTTTTCTCAAAATGCACACTTAACTAAACACATGGTACATCATTCGGGGGAGAAATCATTTAGTTGCTCTCTCTGCAGTAAAAGATTTGCACAGAAGGGATATCTGTTATACCACATGACCGTCCACACAGGGGAGAAACGAATCAAATGCAGTGTTTGTGACAAAAGGTTTGCTTGGCATTATCAGCTTAAAAAACATGATTGTGTTGGTGAGTCTTCACAGATTCAACAAGACCAAACTGAGCAGAACAGAGAGGCCGAGCATCCAGCCAGCAGCTCAGCTGTTCCTGGTGATGATGTGGGATTTAATACTGATACTGACTCTTCTGAACTTGAGACTGAAGTCAGTAATGATGATTTAAACGAGACCAGAGAAACTCAGTCAGGTTTAAACTCTTCAAAAAATGATGAAGTTCCTATCAGTGATTCGCAATGTAGTCCCGGTGAGAAATCATTTAGCTGCTCTGAGTGTGGGAAAAGGTTTGACATCAAGGGTTCTCTGAAGAGACACATGAGATCTCACACAGGAGAGAAACCTTTCACCTGCTTGGTATGTATGAAATGTTTTGCATGGAGAGGAAGTTTACAGGTACATATGAGGAATCACACAGGAGAGAAACCATTCAGCTGCTCTGCGTGCGGTAAAAGGTTTGGCCGCAAGGCAAATCTGAAGAAACACACGAGGATTCACACAGGAGAGAAACCATTTAGTTGCTCGGTTTGTGGTAAAAACTTCCTGCGCAAGGACCACATAGTTCGTCACATGGGAACCCACACTGAGGAGAACTATGGATAGGGTTCTGTACCGTTCGCATTAGAACTAATATTGGTACCCAATGATACCTTTTTTCGGTGTACCTTACTCTCTTTGTAATATCCCTTCTTCAGGATCCTGAATATAAACTGGAAAAGACAACCAAGACCAGCAGGGCAGATGACCATTGAGTATTTTTGTCACCTAACGTTATTGTTAGCTGTTTTGTTGAGTTACCTCTTAGCGAAATGCTGAGTGAATTTAAGTTTAGTTTTTATTGTGAAAGGTAAAATGGAAGGAGAGAAGCTGTAATGCGCTGTAGTTCGAGGATGTGGAAAATAATAAAGAGTTATTGTCGTCTTGCCTCACACTGGTTCGGACTATGGAGCCTCTGTGTTTTTCAGACATTTTTTTTACCTTTTTTCAGAAAATGTTCCGATATTTTTTGGACACTTAATGACATTTTTTGAATTTTTTTTTTTTTTTACTTTTTTGTGACTCTTTCTGGACTTTTTTAAAACTTTTTTTTCTGACTTTTTTCTTCTTATTTATTTACCTTATTTCGAACTTTTTTTTTTTAAACTTTTTTCTGACTTTTTTTTAACATTTTTTCTGGACATTTTTTTTCGCCTTTTTTGGGGGGGGTACCTTTTTTCGGACTTTTTTTTTTTTTTTTTTACCTTTTTTTGGATATTTTTGTTTTTACCTCTTTTTGGACATTTTTTTTTTTTTACTTATTTTCGGACATTTGTTGGACATTTTTCTGACTTTTTTTTTTTTTAAACATTTTTCTGACTTTTTAAGCCATTTTACAGACTTATTTTCGGATATTTTTCGAACTTTTTTCCGAAATTTTCTGGATTTTTTTTCGGACATATTTTTTAAACTTTTTTTGGACTTTTTTTCGGACATTTTTTTTAAAACTTTTTTCTGACTTTTTTTTTATTTTTAACTTTTTTTAAAGATTGTTTTTTTTTTATCATTTTTTTCTGACTTTTTTTTTTCCTTTTTTAAAGACTTTTTCCGAACATTTTTTGGACATTTTTCTGACTTTTTTCTGACATTTTTTGGACATTTGACCTGAGTGTTTGGTGAGTGTGTGCGCAGTAACGATGACATCATGTGGTTCTGTGGGTGCGTTTGTTTTGTTTTGCAGGGAGGAGTCTGAGGTGGGCGGGGCTGCTGAGGAGAACCTCATTCATTCCATATGTGCCCAGGTTGTGGTTGAAAGCTTCAGGAGCAACAACTTATTTGGACCTTGTGTTGAAAAATGTTTTGTTTCCAAGTTCAAGAATGAACCTTCAAGCTCATTGAATGTAATTCTTTAAAAACTGTATTTTAATAATTTATCTTTCTTGGTGTGTTTTTCTGAGTAAATCTGTAATTTTAGTAACACTTCTGGACTTTTATTTTGAAGCTCAACAACTAATCCGTCCCGGAAGTTATATTGTTTACTGAGGCTAACTTCACGCTATTAGAGCAAGATGGCGTCCAGCAGAAAGATGTATGTTATCAGAGTCCCTTTGTTGTGTTGAGAAAGTGAGAACATGTCCAGATACTGAGAGCCTCGGAGAAGCAGCGACGAACTGCTGCAGAGATATTTGGGCTGTTTGGAGGAACGATGGAGGAAAACGACGGACAACAGAGACTCCTGGTCGCTGTTCTGCACCCTCAGCTGTGGCTACACAGAGCAGGTTGGTTCAGCTTAATGTGTTTATTATCACCAGAGCTGCTGCAGGGTGCAGAAATCAGTGAAGTCCAGAATTTTTACTGCATTTCTGGACGAGCAACCAAAATGACACCAACATACAGAACTCAGGCTTCACAGTCCACAATGACTCATTATCTATAATTAAATACATACAGAGGGAACGTGTTGACAAAAATATCTGCAGTCAAGCTGACACTTAAAGGACAGACCTGGAGTCAGATGTATAAACAATGCGTACACGCACCAAAATACATGTGTAAGCCTCAACAATTTGAGTTTCAGAGACTTTGTTTCCCTTTGTTTAATAATAATTTTTATTATTGCTGCTTAGACAATATAACGTATAATAACATATCTACACAGGGAATGATGATTAAAAATTAAGTTGTAAAAAAAATTAAATTAATGTATTTTTCTTTTTCTTTTTTTTAAATCCAACAAACACAAAATTAATAAAATAAAACATACATACAGATTAATTAATTAACATTTCGCAGAGGAAAAGATACATATACATGCTTTGAAATATAAACAAATTTGTGGATGTTCAAGTATATATGCTTATTTACCATCACTTATTAACACTACATTCTAGTGTGTAGAGTGCTTGATGAGACTTTGATTCCTGCACTCTGGTGACTTTTAATGAATGAAAATAACAAAATATTAAGTACATTGTACAGCATTTTTATGTTAAATATAGGCCTGCTGTTAATTATCAGGAAAAAAAGCTATATATATATATATATTTTTTTTTTTTTTTTTTTTTTTTTGAAATGGTCGCAAGCAGCTCTCTTCCACCAAGAAACGACATTTGGTGTAGCTTTATTGTTGTCTGGGTGGAAACAGTAGGTCTTCTACACGCTCTACAGCGCCAGAAACAGGTTGAGATATGGCTTTATTTTAACCTTTTTTTGGACATTTTTCAGAATTTTTTCGAACTTTGTTCTGAAATTTTCTGGACTCTTTTCGGACATTTTTTTTTTTTTTTTTTTTTTTACCTTTTTTTGACTCTTTTTAAAACTTTTTTTTTGACATTTGTCGGACATTTTTTAAAACTTTTTTTCTGACTTAGTGTAGACTTTTTTTTCGGACATTTTTTTTCCTTTTTCAGAACTTTTTTCTACAATTTTCTGGACTCTTTTCGGACATTCTTTTTTTTACCTTTTTTGGACTTTTATTAAAAACTTTTTTTCTGACATTTGTCGGACATTTTTCTGACGTTTTTTTTTTTTTTTACTTTTTCGGATTTTTTTTTTTTTTTTAACTTTTTTTCTGACATTGGTCGGACATTTTTTAAAACTTTTTTTCTGACTTTGTTTAGACTTTTTTCGGAAACTTTTTTTACATTTTTCAGAACTTTTTTCTACAATTTTCTGGACTCTTTTCGGACATTCCTTTTTTTTTTTTTTTTTTAACTTTTTTTCTGACATTTGTCGGACATTTTTCTGACGTTTTTTTTTTTTTTTTTTTACTTTTTCGGATTTTTTTTTTTTTTTTAACTTTTTTTCTGACATTGGTCGGACATTTTTTAAAACTTTTTTTCTGACTTTGTTTAGACTTTTTTCGGAAACTTTTTTTACATTTTTCAGAACTTTTTTCTACAATTTTCTGGACTCTTTTCGGACATTCCTTTTTTTTTTTTTTTTTTTAACTTTTTTTCTGACATTGGTCGGACATTTTTTAAAACTTTTTTTCTGACTTTGTTTAGACTTTTTTTCGGAATTTTTTTTTACATTTTTCAGAACTTTTTTCTACAATTTTCTGGACTCTTTTCGGACATTCTTTTTCTTTTTTTTACCTTTTTTGGACTTTTTTTAAAACTTTTTTTCTGACATTTGTCGGACATTTTTCTGACGTTTATTTTAAGTTTTTAATTTTTTCGGATTTTTTTTTGATTTTTTTACTTTTTTTCTGACATTTGTCGGACATGTTTTAAAACTTTTTTTCTGACCTTGTTTAGACTTTTTTTTTATTATTTTTTACTTTTTTTCGGACATTTTTGGACTTTTTTTTTGCCTTCTTTCTGACTTTTCTTTTTAGACTTTTTTCGGACATTTTTTTTTACTTTTTTCGCCAATTTCGCCAATTTTGCAGACTACAAAGTCTGTTTCAATATGAGCGTTATGAATTAATCACAGATCAGCATTCTGATGTGTAATTATGATATCACCGTGATGATGGTTTACAGGTAGATATGATCAACTATGTCCACTATAAATTGCCACAGTCGTGCGTAATGATCATGCGTAATGATCGTGCGTAATGGCAGCTGTTGGGGACCCTGCTACTGCACAGTCGGTTAAATTGCACTTCTTTGCTGTTCTTCTCATTGACAGGTCTAATGACAAGTATCCATATGCAAACGGATTTTTTTAAATGTCCCATATCATGCTAATTTTCAGGTTCAGGTTCAGTCCAGGTTTCTAGGACTATGGCAAATAGCACTTCACAGATTAAACGATTAATCGATTGTCCAGAAAAAATAATCAACAGATAAATCCATCCATTATCTGTGCACTTATCCTATTCAGGGTTGCGGAGGGGCAACAGATAAATCAATAGTGAAAATAGTTGTGGTCCTATAATAATTCAAAGGCATAGTTTCTTGTGTAGAGAAGAAAAATGGAACATCTTCTCACTTTTGACATGAATGCATTTGACTATAAACACATATTTGTACATAAGTATTTTAAGAGATGGTCTTATTTGCACGGAGGATCGGTTTGTATATGATTAAACTTTTTTCTTTCAACTTTAACTTAATTGCCCCCAAAGGGAAACTTTGTCTCACAT
Organism: Sebastolobus alascanus; assembly: GCA_916701645.2. Lineage (NCBI taxonomy): Eukaryota > Metazoa > Chordata > Actinopteri > Perciformes > Sebastidae > Sebastolobus > Sebastolobus alascanus. The sequence goes on along the minus strand of CAKAOJ020000075.1, from coordinate 1,804,243 downwards.
CCAGGTAAAACACAACAGTTTGTAGTTTGTTTTAGTTTGAATGACGTCCAAATATGTTCTACAAGATGTGCAACATTTCTCCCCACGTCTATGAAAGTAGTGGTATCAGTGGTTTAAGGGTTAAAACAAAATTACAGTTTTCTAAGACGTGCGTTTGTATTTCATTAGTCTCCACAGACGCCCATCAGCTGTTGAGTAGAGCAGAGGTTCCCCCTGAGCAGCAGGACTGGAGCCCCAGTCTGGACCAGGAGGACCCAGAGCCCCCCCACATTAAAGAGGAACAGGAGGAACTCTGGACCAGTCAGGAGGGAGAGCAGCTTCAAGGGCCGGAGGAGGCTGATATCAAGTTCCCATTCACTCCTGTCTCTGTGAAGAGTGAAGATGATGAAGAGGAACCTCAGTCCTCACAGCTTCATGAAAGACAAACTGAACAGATGGAAACAGAAGCTGATGGAGAGGACTGTGGAGGACCAGAACCAGCCAGAAACTCTGATCCAGATAGACATTTAAAACCAGGTATTCATGAAAATTCTTCACCCTCCTCTGAACCTGAGACTGATGACAGTAGAGAATGGGAGGAGACTGAAGAACCTCAGTCAGGTTTAAACTCTCTGCAAAACAATGAAGTACCTGTAAGTGATATGGATTGTAACACATCAGTAGGCTCCTCTGAATGTGTTAGAAGCTTTGACAAGGGACATCTGCAGAAACAAACCGGAATCCAAACAGGAGTGAAAACATTCAGTTGCTCATTTTGTGGTAAAAGATTTTATCGGAAGAACTCCTTAATAACTCATATGATCCTTCATTCAGAAGGAAAACGTTTCACCTGCTCAGTTTGTAAAAGAAGTTTTGGTACCCGTGGCAATTTGGTTGTACACATGAGAATCCACACGGGGGAGAAACCATTTAGCTGCTCAGTTTGTATTAAAAGTTTCACAACAAAGCAACATCTGAAACGACACATGAGGATCCACACTGGGGAGAAACCATTCAGTTGTTCAGTTTGCAGTAAAAAATTCGCACAAAAGCAAAATCTGATACAACACTCGACTCTACACACAGGTGAGAAACCATTTAGCTGTTCAGTTTGTGGTAAAAGATTCACACTAAAGCAACATCTAAAACAACACTCGACTTCTCACACCGGGGAGAAACCATTTATTTGTTCAGTTTGTAGTGAAAGATTTGCTTTAAAGGGAGAACTGCAACGACACTTGACCGTCCACACGGGGGAGAAACCGTTCAGTTGTTCAGTTTGTGGTAAAAAATTTGCATTAAAGGGAGATCTGAATCGACACCTGACCGTCCACACTGGGGAGAAACCATTTAGTTGTTCAGTTTGTGGTAAAAGATTCACACTAAAGCAACATCTGAAACAACACTCGACTGTCCACACGGGAGAGACCATTTAGTTGCAGCGTTTGCGATAAAAGATTCTCTCAGCTTCATTGCGTCAAAAATCACAAGTGTGTTGCTGAGAGCAGCAGAAATCAGTGAAGCTGCAGAGATGCTTGTTGAGGCAGTTTTTTTCCCAGCAGGATTAAAGAACTGAGGAGCGCGCCCATTGTTCCTGGTTCCCGGTTGTTAAGTAACTGTCTCCTGGTTGCTTAAAACCCGCCCCATCATGGGAGTCTGTGGACTCCTTTTCCCCCTGGCACCACCTCGTGCTATGTTTTTATTATCATTACTTGTGGCAGTATGTTTTCCTTCCATCATCATTCATTACAATTTCAAGTCAAACTTCCACTGTGTGGAAACATAAAAAGGGAATTTTAATCATTTCAGTTCTAATTATATATGCTGTTGGGTAGTTTAATCTTTAAAAATGCATCATATTTTAGAAGTTCTTCATATGTTTTGTATGCAAAATCTTAATTTGTAAAGTAACAAGTCACTAAAGCTGTCATATAAATGTTGTGCAGTATTTCTACATTTCTACTCCGGTTTATTTCAGATTGAAAGACGTGTCATCCATGTTGGACCTGTGTTAGATAGACAACAGCTGTGTTTAATGCATCATAAGGTTGACTTGACTTGTTTGTGTAATGTAATGTAACTTCCGTTTTTAAAGTCAGTCTCTCCCATGTGCATGTGATGTGGCTCTTGCTCGCGAACAATAAAGAATTCTTAGGAACTAGAAATAAAAGACAAAAATTGTTTTCGAGTATTTTGTTACCATCATCTCAACAACAAAAGGAAACTCTCAAACAACACGATTATTTTATTTTGCTGCATTTCGTCCCCTCTCTCTCTCTTTCCCCCTTTCATCACTATCGCTATCGCTATCAAAATAAAAGCCAAAAAAATAATCTTTAAAAAGAAAATTTTATGGGGGGATACATATTCTGTCAGTCTGTATTTTCAGTCTGCCACAAAATATATGCTCTGTAATGCAAGTCTCTGCCCTACTTTATCTGCAGGTAATAAAATATACATCTGCCAAATAATACATCCACATTGTAACTTTATTTATTTCTTTATTTTCTTGAGTATTTCCATATTATACTACTTTCTACTTCTACTCCATTACATTTATTTGATAACTTTTGTTACTAGTTACTTGCAGATTTTGATTGTTAATACAAAATATAACCAACAAATAAATTATGAAGTATGTATTATTATACATTAAACTACCCTGCAGTATATAAAGTAATTTAAATGAGGTCCACCTTTACCAACTACAACAGTAAAGGGAGGAACACATTAATGCATCAATAATTATAATCCAATAATATATTATATATTATTCTGAAATGGGCCATTATGTATGAGTACTTTTACTTTTGGTACTTTAAGTATATGTCGATGCTAATACTTTTGTACTCGAGTAAGATATTGAATGCAGAACTTCTTTATATAACAGAGTGTTTTTTTATATACTCATATATGTATCTCTCTCTCTATAAATATTTATATATATATCTTTGAAACTACCAGGACCATCAACTGAACTGAAGAAAATGATTCATTCATTCTATATGTTTCTTTTTTTTTCTCTACTGCTTGAAAAGATATCCCACCATAGTGTGCCACAACATGAATGACATTTTAACACGTCATTTAATGATAGATTCCCTGAGAACGGCCCAGGTTGTGGTTGAAAGCTTCAGAAACAACGGCTTATTTGTTCCTTGTGTTGAGAAATGTTTTGAAGCTCTTTAAATAGTGAATTTTAATCATTTATCTTCCTGCGTGCGTTTTTCTGAGTAATTTCTGTAACAATTTCATGACTTTTATTTTGAAGCTCAGCAACTATAACGTGTCCCGGAAGCTGTATTCTTTACTGAGGCTAACTTCACACTGTTTGATCAAGATGGCGTCCAGCAGAAACACGTAACGTTCTGTTAGCAGAGTCTCTTTGTTGTCCATCAGAACTGATCCATCAGAACCTCTGTATGTCTGGATAAACCTGTCTGAATGGACTTTGTGCTCTTCACCTTTTATTCTGAATGTTTTACCTCTGACTCATCTCCCGGTAGCCTACAAAGCTACTGAAGTTAGCTTAGCATGCTAGCTGGTTAGCAACACAGCGCTAGTCAGAGTGACCGTTTGATGGAGAGCAAACTGTGTTTTTGACGGAGTTTGAGTGGAGAAAAAGTTTCTGTCATTGTGGTAAAATGTGTAAAGTCCAAATGCTGAGAGCGTTGGTGAAGCAGCGACTAACTGCGGCTGCTGAAGAGATATTTGGGCTGTTTGAAAGAACGATAGCAGAGTACGAGGAGGAACTTTCTAGATCAAAAGAGGAGAACGAGCGACAACGGAAACTACTGGACGCTGTTTTCAACCCTCAGCTTCGGCTACACAGAGCAGGTTGGTTCTCTTTACTTCTTCTTCTCTCTCTGTTCTCTCTCTGGTTCTACACAGAGCAGGTTGGTTCTCTTTACTTCTTCTTCTCTCTCTGGTTCTACACAGAGCAGGTTGGTTCTCTTTACTTCTTCTTCTCTCTCTGGTTCTACACAGAGCAGGTTGGTTATCTTTACTTCTTCTTCTCTCTCTGTTCTCTCTCTGGTTCTACACAGAGCAGGTTGGTTCTCTTTACTTCTTCTTCTCTCTGTGTTCTCTCTCTGGTTCTACACAGAGCAGGTTGGTTCTCTTTACTTCTTCTCCTCTCTCTGTTCTCTCTCTAGTTCTACACAGACCAGGTTGGTTCTCTTTACTTCTTCTTCTCTCTCTGTTCTCTCTCTGGTTCTACACAGAGCAGGTTGGTTCTCTTTACTTCTTCTTCTCTCTCTGTTCTCTCTCTGGTTCTACACAGAGCAGGTTGGTTCTCTTTACTTCTTCTTCTCTCTCTGTTCTCTCTGGTTCTACACAGAGCAGGTTGGTTCTCTTTACTTCTTCTTCTCTCTCTGTTCTCTCTCTGGTTCTACACAGAGCAGGTTGGTTCTCTTTACTTCTTCTTCTCTCTGTTCTCTCTCTGGTTCTACACAGAGCAGGTTGGTTCTCTTTACTTCTTCTTCTCTCTGTTCTCTCTCTGGTTCTACACAGAGCAGGTTGGTTCTCTTTACTTCTTCTTCTCTCTCTGTTCTCTCTCTGGTTCTACACAGAGCAGGTTGGTTCTCTTTACTTCTTCTTCTCTCTCTGTTCTCTCTCTGGTTCTACACAGAGCACGTTGGTTCTCTTTACTCCTCCTCTCTCTCTGTTCTCTCTCAGGTTCTACACAGAGCAGGTTGGTTCTCTTTACTTCTTCTTCTCTCTCTGTTCTCTCTCTGGTTCTACACAGAGCAGGCTGGTTCTCTTTACTTCTTCTTCTCTCTCTGTTCTCTCTCTGGTTCTACACAGAGCAGGTTGGTTCTCTTTACTTCTTCTCTCTTTGTTCTCTCTCTGGTTCTACACAGAGCAGGTTGGTTCTCTTTACTTCTTCTTCTCTCTCTGTTCTCTCTCTGGTTCTACACAGAGCAGGTTGGTTCTCTTTACTTCTTCTTCTCTCTGTTCTCTCTCTGGTTCTACACAGAGCAGGTTGGTTCTCTTTACTTATTCTCTCTCTCTTCTCTCTCTGTTCTCTCGGGTTCTACACAGAGCAGTTTGGTTCTCTTTACTTCTTCTCTCTCTCTTCTCTCTCTGTTCTCTCGGGTTCTACACAGAGCAGGTTGGTTCTCTTTACTTCTTCTCTCTCTGTTCTCTCTCTGGTTCTACACAGAGCAGGTTGGTTCTCTTTACTTCTTCTCTCTCTGTTCTCTCTCTGGTTCTACACAGAGCAGGTTGGTTCTCTTTACTTCTTCTTCTTTCTCTCTTCTCTCTGGTTCTACACAGAGCAGGTTGGTTCTCTTTACTTCTTCTCTCTCTGTTCTCTCTCTGGTTCTACACAGAGCAGGTTGGTTCTCTTTACTTCTTCTCTCTCTGTTCTCTCTCTGGTTCTACACAGAGCAGGTTGGTTCTCTTTACTTCTTCTTCTCTCTCTGTTCTCTCTCTGGTTCTACACAGAGCAGGTTGGTTCTCTTTACTTCATCTTCTCTCTGTTCTCTCTCTGGTTCTACACAGAGCAGGTTTGTTCTCTTTACTTCTTCTTCTCTCTCTGTTCTCTCTCTGGTTCTACACAGAGCAGGTTGGTTCTCTTTACTTCTTCTTCTCTCTCTGTTCTCTCTCTGGTTCTACACAGAGCAGGTTGGTTCTCTTTACTTCATCTTCTCTCTGTTCTCTCTCTGGTTCTACACAGAGCAGGTTGGTTCTCTTTACTTCTTCTTTTCTCTCTGTTCTCTCTCTGGTTCTACACAGAGCAGGTTGGTTCACTTTACTTCTTCTTCTCTCTCTGTTCTCTCTCTGGTTCTACACAGAGCAGGTTGGTTCTCTTTACTTCTTCTTCTCTCTCTGTTCTCTCTCTGGTTCTACACAGAGCAGGTTGTTTTCATATTTCATAGATTTAATGATATATTTTTTTTACTTCACTTTAACCGAATACAAAAATGTTTTATGATATATTTATATAGTAATATTGTCCCCTTCAGTTAACCTTCAAACAGACGTCATTATTTAACAGGAAGTTCAGAATCAGCGTTCAGACGAAGAAGAAGAATTCAGATCAGATAAACTTACTGAACCACAGTCCTCCATTTTAATCTGAACCTGCAGAAGTAGGTTGTTTACATTTCAGTTGTTCATCAGCTGAACTTCCTGAACTCTTTCAGATAAAGGTCCTTCAGAACATTAATGGTTATAGTGCTCCTTCTCTATTTATTATTGGTTTAAGTTTAGTGGTGGTCAGTAACGTGTCTGTACGTCTGTCCTGCAGACGACCAGCAGCTGTTGGTGAGGAAAGAAGAGGTTCCTCCTGAGCAGCAGGAGTGGAGCTCCAGCCTGGACCAGGAGGACCCAGAGCCCCCCCACATTAAAGAGGAACAGGAGGAACTCTGGACCAGTCAGGAGGGAGAGCAGCTTCATGGGCTGGAGGAGGCTGATATCAAGTTCCCATTCTCTCCTGTCCCTGTGAAGAGTGAAGATGATGATGAAGAGAAACCTCAGTCCTCACAGCTTCATCAAAGACAAACTGAACAGATAGAAACAGAAGCTGATGGAGAAGACTATGGAGAACCAGAACCAGCAAGGATCTGGGATCCAGATGCACATTATCTACAACTATCTAGCAGTGACAAGGCCTCGCAATGTTACAAACATGAAGCTGAAGTCAGTGATGACTGGAAGGAGACCAGCGAACCTCAGTCAGGTTTAAGCTTTCTGAAAAATAACGGATATAATTCTTGTGAGAAAATATTTCGCTGCCCTGAATGTGGTAAACGATTTAACCAAAACTCAAATCTTAAGACACACATGAGAACTCACACAGGAGAAAAACCATTCAGTTGCTCAGTTTGTGGTAAAAGATTTGGTCAGAAGGCACATCTGCAGAACCATCTGAAGTGTCATACGGGAGAAAAACCTTACAGCTGTTCGTTTTGTAATAAAAGTTTTGCCCGAAGTGAACATTTACAGTTACACATGAGAACCCACACGGGAGAAAAACCATTCAGCTGCAACATCTGTGACAAAAGGTTCACTTGGCTCGGTCAGTTCAAAAACCACAAGTGTGGTGGTGAATCCTCGCAGCTCCATGAACTCTGGACCAGTCAGGAGGGAGAGCAGCTTCGAGGGCTGGAGGGGGTTCATACCAACAAGTTCCCATTCACTCTGGTCCATGTGAAGAGTGAAGAAGACGATGAAGAGGAACCTCAGTCCTCACAGCTTCACCGAAGACAAACTGAGCAGATGGAAACAGGAGCTGATGGAGAGGACTGTGGAGGACCAGAACCAGCCAGGAACTCAGATCCAGGTGGTTTCGAGTCACATGGACTGACGTGTAACTCATTCATTGGACAGTTCTGGTGATGTCATCCTGTTGGTGTTGTGCCACACAAGGGAAAAACATCTGAGCGCTCAGTTGTGTTCAGGTTGTGGCAAAAGATTTGTCAGATAGCAGGTAGCAGGTAGCGGGTTAATTAGCAGTTAGCATGTTAGTTAGCAGTTAGTAAGTAAGTTAGCAGGTTGATTAGTAGGTCAGTTAGCAGCTTAGTTAACAGTTAGCAGTTTGACTAGCAGTTAGCAGGTCATTTAGTAGATTGATTAGCAGTTAGCAGGTAAATTAGCAGGTCAGTTTGCAGCTTAGTTCACAGTTAGCAGGTTGATTAGCAAAACAGAAAGAAAAAAAGTAGGCCTACTTCTACAATTGCCAATAGCAACATTCCCAGTTAGAGAGGGTGAAAAGTAAAGCAAGACAGTGTTTGCCCTTAAGATCAGAAACATCAGTGAATACACAGCGGAGGCAATTTCCAAATAGGCGTTTTAGTCTCTTGCTTTGACATAACCACTGTAAAGTAAATAACATAAAGTATAGCATGGGTTTAATTAGCTTACTCACGGTCACACCGGTGAAATAATCGATTCTGCTCCCAGTTCCCCTCGTGTTGACTCCAGAGAAGTGAAGAACGTCTGGTGGATTACAGAGAGAGGGGGTGATAGTGACATCATCAATGTGTGCAAAAACGTAAAATGTCCCAGAATGATGCATGTTTTTGGGGATATTATTGTGTAAATACAGTACAGCATTTTTACCTTTGTAAAACGTTAAACTATGTTGGATGTTACGTGGAGCTATAATGTGTGTAAAGATATACAGTATCTATCAATCAACACTCATGATTGCATACAGTAGGTCCAGTTAACATACTGATAGAATATTGGTGATGTTTTGTCCAGAGTTACATGATTAAAGTCCCCAGTAATGGTTATAAATGCATTTGGATGTTGAATTTTTTTTTTCAGATTACTTGTCTCGTGCACTACTGTCAGGATATAGTGACCGTTTTATAAAAAAATAACTTTTTTTATTCATATTTGCTCCATTTCTACCCACTGGCTGCTTTTACAGTAAGTGAATGGAATAAAGCTACAATGCTAACTGATTGTACAGCTTCAGTGAAGTCTGTACGCAAATGCAACCGGTGGACTTCAGCGTTGTGTTGTTCAGATAGATCTCTTTATAGTTGGCCTCTGTGTTTATTCTGATAAACACAGAGGGAAACCGAACCTCCATGTTAAATCTACTGCCCGCTCCAGCTCCTACTCTAAACGAATACAGTATACAAAACAGAAGTTAGGTTAGTCTGCCGTAACTTTAAGCTAGCAGCATTTACTCTTAAAACAGCTATGTTTAAATGCCAGTTTGTTGAAATCGATATATTAACAGGTTGGGATGGACATTATTACAGGAAACACAAACAGTACGAGAATAATGGGATGGATAAGGAGGGGCTCTGAACTTTACAAATTCTGGAGTTTGGAGGTTTTCCCAGTTAAAATAAACTGTAACCAGATTAATTTTTGTGTAATTATAAAAACCAGAGAACAATATTGGGCACATAATGACCCTGTTTTCAGTGACTCCTCCCAACAGTTTTAAATGTTTGAACCTCCAATATTGTACCTCATCAGCACGGCAGCTGGATATTGGTTAATATTTAATTCATTTTTTTTTTTATGTTATTTATTCAAAAGATCAGACATGTTTTTGAGGCATGTGAAAACGTCAGTTAAAATCTGGAGGTTTTATTTTGAAGGACGAGATGACCCGGAAGTGATTTTTCCTTACTGTTTTTAACAAAATGGCGTCTAGCTTGGTTAGCTCGTGAACTAGTCTCTTTGTTTTGTTTTGAGAAAGTGTTTGTCCTGATCCATCAGAGCCTCTGTTTGTCTGGATAAACCTGTCCGAATGGACTTTGTGCTCCTTCACCTTTTATTCTGAATGTTTTGCCTCTGACTCATCTCCCGGTAGCCTACAAAGCTACTGAAGTTAGCTTAGCATGCTAGCTGATTAGCAACACAGCGCTAGTCAGAGTGACCGTTTGATGGAGAGCAAACTGTGTAAAGTCCAGATCCTGAGAGCGTCGGTGAAGCAGCGACTAACTGCTGAAGAGATATTTGGGCTGTTTGAAAGAACGATGGAGGAACTAGACGATGTTTTCAACCCTCAGCTTCGGTTACACAGAGCAGGTTGGTTCATTAAACAATCTGAATCTTTGTTCTTCTCCCTCAGATCTGTTCTCTCAGCATCTATATGACAGAAAGTAAACATAAAGTAGGAAAGCCCTGTTTCAGAAAGCGGGTTAAGTGAAAGCTCTGTGCTTTCAGTTCCAGGAAGGGAGGTAGAGTATATAACCTCTGAGCTACAGTCTCACCTATTATTAGGAAACCTTGACAGTGAGGAACACCCGCTGGACTGGTGGAGGGATTACCAGAGACTATAGGACGGAGTATTGGGGCCACAATGAGGGAAAAATAAATAAATCTGAGATTACGAGAATAAAGTCATAATATTACGAAAATAAAGTCATAAATTTACGAGAACAAAAGTCATAATATTATGAGAATAAAGTCCTAAGTTTACGAGAAAAAAGTCATAAGTTTACGAGAAAAAAAAGTCGTAATATTACGAGAATAAAGTCATAAGTTTACGTGAAAAAAAAGTCGTAATATTACGAGAATATAGTCATTATCATGAGAATAAAGTCCTAAATTTATGAGAAAGAAGTCGTAATATTACCAGAATAAAGTCATAAATTTACGAGAAAAAAAAGTCGTAATATTATGAGAAGAAAGTCCTAAGTTTACGAGAAAAAAGTCAATATTATGAGAATAAAGTCAGAAGTTTACGAGAAAAAAGTCATAATATTACGAGAATAAAGTCATAAATTTACGAGAACAAAAGTCATAATATTACGAGTGTAAAGTCAGAAGTTTACGAGAATAAAAGTCGTAATATTATGAGAATAAAGTCAGAAGTTTAAGAGAAAAAAGTCGTAATATTACGAGAACAATGTCATAAATTTAAGAGAAAAAAGTCGTAATATTATGAGAATAAAGTAAGAAGTTTATGAGAATAAAGTCAGAAGTTTACGAGAAAAAAAGTCGTAATATTATGAAAATAAAGTCAGAAGTTTACGGGAAAAAGTCACAATATTACTAGAGTAAAGTCAAGAGTTTACGAGAAAAATATAACTTTATTCTCATAATATTACGACTTTTTTTTCTCGTAAACTTCTGACTTTATTCTCATAATATTACAACTTTTTTTCTCGAAAACTTCTGACTTTATCCTCGTAATATGACTTTTTTTCTCGTAAATTTTTGACTTTTTTCTCGAATTCTCCGATTTTTTTTCCCCCCTCAATGTGGCCCTAATACTCCGTCGTAAGCCTGTACAAATTGGATTTATTTTTTGCTTCTAGTAGATCCACTGAATTTAAGTGAAGAAGAATCTTATTTTAGTCTTATTTTGATGCAAAGATTTTTTAATATGCTGGAATATAGCACAGTGTACAAATGAAAGCAGTGCTCTGTTGATTTAATTTTGGGCAACAAGTTTTGGTGCAATTTTATTTATACTTCCTTCTAGGAGATGCACTGAAGTCAGGAGAAGACGAACCTTATTTTAAGTCTTATTTTGATGCAAAGATTTGTACATTAGCAGGAATGTAGCACAACATGGAAGTTGAAGCAGAGCTCTCTTTATTTCAATGAATAATCACATTGCATTAGTAATAAGCAATATGACAATGCGATATACATAACGGATTGTTATTATGTAATATGACTATTTGTTCAACTGTTTTACTAAAAGTCTAAATGCAGAACTACAGCATTGTGATATTGCAGTCACCTACAGATGTTGTATAGAGACCTGACACGGCTGAGAGAGCACTGTGAAGCTGTTTGATGCTCAGTGATCTGTAGAAGTTCAATAAGGAGTTTTTGAGCTGTGATGTGAATGAACGACAACATTTCTCTGTAACGTCTCTATGTGTGTTTACTGTTTTCCTGCAGACGTCCAGCAGCTGTTGGTGGTTAAAGAAGAGGTTCCCCCTGAGCAGCAGGAGTGGAGCTCCAGTCTGGACCAGGAGGACCCAGAGCCCCCCCACATTAAAGAGGAACAGGAGGAACTCTGGACCAGTCAGGAGGGAGAGCAGCTTCAAGGGCTGGAGGAGGCTGATATCAAGTTCCCATTCACTCCTGTCTCTGTGAAGAGTGAAGAAGATGATGAAGAGAAACCTCAGTCCTCACAGCTTCATCAAAGACAAACTGAACAGATGGAAACAGAAGCTGATGGAGAGGACTGTGGAGGACCAGAACCAGCCAGGAACTCAGATCCGGATACACATTTACAACCAGATACTGGAGACTGCTCTGAACCTGAGACTGATGACAGTGATGACTGGAAGGAGACCAGAGAACCTCAGTCAGGATTAAACTCTCTGAAAAATGATGACATTCCTGTCACTAATTTGAGATGTAGTACTGTTGAGAAACCATTTAGCTGCTCTGAGTGTGGGAAAACATTTGGCATCAGTGGAAATCTGAAGAGACACATTATATCTCATACAGGGCAGAAACCTTTCAGCTGCTCAGTTTGTAAGAAATCTTTTGCGCAGAGTGGAAATTTACAGAAACACATGAGAGTCCACACAGGAGAGAAACCTTTCAGCTGCTCAGTTTGTAAGAAATCGTTTGCACAGAAAGGACATTTACATAAACACGTGAGAGTCCACACAGGAGAGAAACCTTTCAGCTGCTCAGTGTGTGATAAAGGCTTCAATGAAAGAGGAGATCTAAAGAGACACATGAGAACTCATACCGGAGAAAAACCTTACAGCTGCTCAGTTTGTAAGAAATCTTTTGCACAGAGTGGAAATTTACAGAAACACTTGATAACTCATACAGGAGAGAAACCTTTCAGCTGCTCAGAGTGTGGTAAAGGTTTCATTGAAAGAAGAGATCTGAAGAGACACATGAGAAGTCATACAGGAGAGAAACCTTTCAGCTGCTTAGAGTGTGGTAAAGGTTTCATTGAAAGTGGAGTTCTGAAGAGACACATGAGAACTCATACAGGAGAGAAACCTTTCAGCTGCTCAGTGTGTGGTAAAGGTTTCAATGAAAATGGAGATCTAAAGAGACACATGAGAACTCATACAGGAGCAAAACCTTTCAGCTGCTCAGTCTGTAAGATGTCTTTTACACGGAAACAATATTTACAGATACACATGAGAATCCACAGAGGAGAGAAACCTTTCAATTGCTCAGTTTGTGATAAAAGATTTATCCGCAAGGCAGTTCTGGAGGTACACATGATAACTCATACAGGAGAGAATCTCCTTTAGTTGTTCTGTCTGTAACAAAGGTTTTATACAAAAGGTAAATCTGACATACCACATGGCACATCACATGGGAGGAACCATTTGGTTGCAGATTGTGTTACGACCACTGACTTTCCTCTGGCCTCTTGTTAGAAGAGAGCTCTCTCTCTCTCACTATGTGTTTCAGGTCTGCCACGTCCCTCTCTGAGTGCCTGGATCCCCCACCAGTGGTTGCGTTAGACTTTCTTGTTGTCCGTCATTTTGAAAGACTTTTAAAAAAAATTCTGTAACGATAATAACATATAGGCCTATTTAAAGGTGGAATCTGTGATTCTAATCCAATACACTTTTTGTCAAATTCAGCGGATATTTCCTCACAGTTCGCTGTCTGTTCTGTGTGCGCTGAAAAAACGAAAGCTATTTTTTTGGTACATTCAAAGCTTTTATTGAGGTTCTCGAATGAAACTTCAAATGTCTGTTAATACAATTGCAAGCCTCCCAGTTTTTTTGACCGCAGTGAAAATGTAGTTTTTGAAAGGCTAAACGCAAACAAATATGACTTGAAGCAGAATATTTTGTTAGATACAAACATGTTGTGAATTTTGGAAATGATTACATCTACTTTTTTTTTTTCCAATACATTTTTCACTTTTGGATTGAGACAATTACAGAAATGAGGACTAAGCACCGAGGTGGAATCTCCTAAACCACTTTAAATTGGGTCATTTACAGTGTTATGTAGTTTTGAAACTGTTTTTATTTTCATTTTGCACAGAACATGATAATTGATTGATACATTTGACATGGTTGTTGTAGTTTGTTCATCTGGTGATAAGTTGACGTTTTGACAGATTGATCTGATTTTATATGATAATGTGTATTTTTGAGACGACTAACCAATTTGGCAGCAACAGATGAAATATTAGATTTACACTCCGAGAACAAAACTTATATCTTCCATTTCAAACTTAAAGGGAAACAAATTACCTTCATCTTTTTAATTTGGTTCATTGTTTTCTCAGAGCTCTAAAAATGTAATAAAATGTTAGTCTTTCTTCAAACTGAGTTGGTTGAATCAGTAAAAAGCAGCGAGTGTCCCAAACTGAAAGGACTTAATAAAGGCAACACAAGAACTGAAAGAGCTGCTTCATTCATTCCATATATGTTTCTTTTTTTCTCTACTCCTTGAAAAGATATCACACCATAGTGTGCCACAACATGAATGACATTTTAACACGTCATTTAATTACATATGGGCAACAGATTCCCTGAGGACGGCCCAAGTTGTGGTTGAAAGCTTCAGAAACAACAACTTATTTGGACCTCATGTTGAGAAATGTTTTGAAGCTTTTGTTTCCAAGTTCAAGAATGAACCTTCAAGCTCAATGAATGTCCTTTAACAAATCTATTTTAATCATTTATCTTCCTGCGTTAGTTTTTCTGAGGAATCCTGTAATTTCATTAACATCTCTGGGCTTTTATTTTGAAGCTCAGCAACTAATCTGCCCCGGAAGCTATATTCTTTACTGAGGCTAACTTCACACTATTTGATCAAGATGGCGTCCAGCAGAAACACGTAACGTTCTGTTAGCAGAGTCTCTTTGTTGTCCATCAGAACTGATCCATCAGAACCTCTGTATGTCTGGATAAACCTGTCTGAATGGACTTTGTGCTCTTCACCTTTTATTCTGAATGTTTTACCTCTGACTCATCTCCCGGTAGCCTACAAAGCTACTGAAGTTAGCTTAGCATGCTAGCTGGTTAGCAACACAGCGCTAGTCAGAGTGACCGTTTGATGGAGAGCAAACTGTGTTTTTGACGGAGTTTGAGTGGAGAAAAAGTTTCTGTCATTGTGGTAAAATGTTTGAGGAGGAACTTTCTAGATCAAAAGAGGAGAACGAGCGACAACAGAAACTACTGGACGCTGTTTTCAACCCTCATCTTCGGTTACACAGAGCAGGTTGGTTCTCTTTACTTCTTCTCTCTCTGTTCTCTCTCTGGTTCTACACAGAGCAGGTTGGTTCTCTTTACTTCTTCTTCTCTCTCTGGTTCTACACAGAGCAGGTTGGTTCTCTTTACTTCCTCTCCTCTCTCTGTTCTCTCTCTGGTTCTACACAGAGCAGGTTGGTTCTCTTTACTTCTTCTTCTCTCTCTGTTCTCTCTCTGGTTCTACACAGAGCAGGTTGGTTCTCTTTACTTCTTCTTCTCTCTCTGTTCTCTCTCTGGTTCTACACAGAGCAGGTTGGTTCTCTTTACTTCTTCTTCTCTCTCTGTTCTCTCTGGTTCTACACAGAGCAGGTTGGTTCTCTTTACTTCTTCTTCTCTCTCTGTTCTCTCTCTGATTCTACACAGAGCAGGTTGGTTCTCTTTACTTCTTCTTCTCTCTCTGTTCTCTCTCTGGTTCTACACAGAGCAGGTTGATTCTCTTTACTTCTTCTTCTCTCTCTCTTTTCTCTCTGGTTCTACACAGAGCAGGTTGGTTCTCTTTACTTCTTCTTCTCTCTCTGTTCTCTCTGGTTCTACACAGAGCAGGTTGGTTCTCTTTACTTCTTCTTCTCTCTCTGTTCTCTCTCTGGTTCTACCAGGGTTGACAGCTTTTCTCTTTAGTTCGGACTGAGATTCGGTATCTGAGAAGTCAGTGAATTTCATGAGTCGGCCTTCTGTGACAAATAATCCACCGCAGGGGTCAGAGGTCATCACTCCTCAACTCGCAGGAATGTTGTTTAAAATGTTCAGCAGCAAAAATCACAGCTTTAAAGCATTTCTGGATGAAAAGCCAAGAGGGTCTGAAAAGTCGCTAAATGTTCCGAGAAAGTCGCCAAGTTTGCTTCTCTACTCTTTGATAGTAATTAAAGCAATTAATAGATTAATAACTAATTCTACAATAATAATAGGCATTATAAATTTCTTTACAATTTGATAATTAATCTATGAATAAATGGACTAAATTACAAAGTAATCCATTATTTCACATTTCAACAGGGCTGTGTATTGGCAAGAATCTGGATACGATACGTATCATGATATCGGCGTTACAATTCAATATATTGCGATACTGTAAGTAAGACGATATTTTGCGATTACTCCCAGGAAAACTGGCATAGTATAAAGAACATGCAACCATATGTATAAAAGAAGAACCAGAACAGGAGGATCTGCATTTGCATTTATCACAGTCCCTGTAACATCCAGCATCATAGCAATACTTTTTGCATGTAAACAAATAATTGTGTTTTTGAGAATCGATACAGTATCACAAAACATAATATCACGATACTCAATATTTTCGATATTTTCTTACACCCCTACATTTTAATGGGCAATAAAAAGAAGAATTAAAAAAAGGATTTACAAATGAAATATCAATCCATCCATCATCAAGTAGATCAAATTGAAAAGGGATTTACAAAAACACCATAAAACAGTCACTAAGTACATCATTTAAAAATACATTAATGAATTCATAATTAAATAATTAAATTTAGAATTCTAAGTTCTAAGTTCAGAATCATTGTTCAGAAAAAGAAGAAGAATTTAGATCAGCTAAACTTACTGAACCACAGTCCTCGATTTTAATGTGAACCTTCAGAAACTGCACTTACTGTACTTCATTCTGTTCTGCAGACGTCCAGCAGCTGTTGGTGGTTAAAGAAGAGGTTCCCCCTGAGCAGCAGGAGTGGAGCTCCAGTCTGGACCAGGAGGACCCAGAGCCCCCCCACATTAAAGAGGAACAGGAGGAACTCTGGACCAGTCAGGAGGGAGAGCAGCTTCAAGGGCTGGAGGAGGCTGATATCAAGTTCCCATTCTCTCCTGTCTCTGTGAAGAGTGAAGAAGATGATGAAGAGGAACCTCAGTCCTCACAGCTTCATCAAAGACAAACTGAACACATAGAAACAGAAGCTGATGGAGAGGACTGTGGAGGACCAGAACCAGCCAGGAACTCAGATCCAGATAGACGTCCAGAACCAGATACTGTTGACAGTACTGGAGACTCTTCTGAAGCTGAGACTGATAACAGTGATGACTGGAGGGAGACCAGAGAACCTCAGTCAGGTTTAAACTCTCTGAATAATGATGAACTTTGTGTCAGTGATTCCAGATGTAGTGCTGGTGAGAAACCATTTATCTGTTCTGAGTGCGATAAAAGATTTGGCCTCAAGGTAAATCTGAAGAGACACATGAGATATCATACAGGAGAGAAACCTTTCAGCTGCTCAGTTTGTAAGAAATCTTTTACACTGAATGGATGTTTGAAGAAACACATGAGATCTCACACAGGAGAGAAACCTTTCAGTTGCTCAGTTTGTGATAAAGCTTTTATTCAAAGTGGACATCTGAAGACACACATGAGATCTCATATAGGAGAGAGACCTTTCAGTTGCTCAGTTTGTGATAACGCTTTCCGTGAAAGAGAACATCTGAAGAGACACATGAGATCTCACACAGGAGAGAAACCTTTCAGCTGCTCAGTTTGTAAGAAATCTTTTACACAGAGTGGAGATTTACAGAAACACATCAGAATCCACACAGGAGAGAAACCTTTCAGTTGCTCAGTTTGTGATAAAGCTTTTATTCAAAGTGGACATCTGAAGACACACATGAGATCTCATATAGGAGAGAGACCTTTCAGTTGCTCAGTTTGTAAGAAATCTTTTAGACAGAGTGCAGATTTACAGAAACACATCAGAATCCACACAGGAGAAAAACCTTTTAGTTGCTCGGTTTGTGATAAAGCTTTCAGTCATACTAGAAATCTGAAGACACACATGAGATCTCACACAGGAGAGAGACCTTTCAGCTGCTCAATTTGCAGGAAATCTTTTGCACGTTCTGGACATTTAAAGGATCATATGAGAATCCACACAGGAGAGAAACCTTTCAGCTGCTCAGTTTGTGATAAAGCTTTCATTGATAGTGGACATCTGAAGAGACACATGAGAACTCATACAGGAGAGAAACCTTTCAGAGCCTCCAGCCAGCAGCTCAACTGAACAGATGGAAACAGAAGCTGATGGAGAGGACTGTGGAGGACCAGAAGCAGCCAGGAACTCTGATCCAGATACACATTTACATCCAGTTACTGATGACAAAACTGGAGACTGGTCTGAACCTGAGACTGATGACAGTGATGATTGGAAGGAGACCAGAGGACCTCAGTCAGGTTTAAACTCGGAATGAAGTCCCAGTACATGGTATGACAGTTGTTATTGGCAAAAAAATAGCTATGCTGCTCTGAGTGTAGGGATGGGTATCATTTAGATTTTAATCGTACTAATAATCTTACCAATATTGTTTATCGATCTTATACTTAAACGGTACTCTTATTGTTTGTGTTTTTGTGATTTTTTAAGAGAAAATTCTAAACAAATTAAGAACAGAATTAACATTGCTTTATTTACTTAAATGTACTGAATATAAATTAACATAATTGAGTGTCAAATGCAACAGCAGAAGTGTTGTTTTGAACAAATATAGACTGATGGTAATGTAAAAAATCCAAATGAAATAAACAATTTTATTGAAAAGGAAAATACAGCGGTATAGCAACACAGTTCTTTTGGCAGTTCTTCTGGAGAAAGATCAACATGTTTTCCTTCTCTGGCAGAAGTCGGGACCTTTCCTGGATTATAGTTTTCCCTGCAGTCAAAAATATCCTCTGGTGCTTTAGAAATTAAGTAAATGTATCGATCGCAGCATTTGTATATTTGATGTTTTGTTTACTTGTTTATTTGACTTGGTTTAATTGATATCTCCATGACATGTGAGCAATTATTCCCTGAGGATGGCCTAGGTTGTGGTTGAAAGCTCCACAAACAACAATTTTTTTTCAGACATTTTTCAGACTTTTGTTTTTTAGACTTTTTTTCAGATTGTTTTTTTCAACTTTTTTTTCTAGACTTTTTTTTCAGAATCTTTTTTCAGTATTTTTTTTGTTTGGATAATTTTCAGACTTTTATTTCAGACATTTGTCAGACGTTCTTTCAGAAAAAAAATTTTTTAAGATTTTTTTTCAGACATTCCAGACATTTTTTTTCACATTTTTTTCTGAAACTTTTTTTTCGACAAATTTCAGACAGTCTTTTTCTAGAAATTTTTCACACTTTTTCTTTCACACTTTTATTTCAGATTTTTTTTTTTTGTCATTTTTTTCAGTGTTTTTTTCGAGACATTTTCCGGACATTTTTTCGAACATTTTTCAGACATTTCTTTTTTAGACTCTTTTTTCTGACTTTTTTTAAGATTTTTTTTTTCGGACATTTTTCAGACTTTTTTTTTTTTTTTTTAACTTTTTTTCAGACTTTTTTTTTTAGACTTTTATTTGGATCTTGTGCTGAGAAATGTTTTGAACCTTTTGTTTCAACGTTTATGAATTACTCTTCAACCTCAATGAATGTCATTCTTTAAAAAGTCTGTTTAAATAATTTATCTTCCTGCGTGTGTTTTTCTGAGGAAGCCTGTTATTTCAATAACAGCTCTGGAGTTTTATTTTGAAGCTCAGCAACTATAACGTGCCCCGGAAGCTATATTCTTTACTGAGGCTAACTTCACACTATTTGATCAAGATGGCGTCCAGCAGAAACACGTAACGTTCTGTTAGCAGAGTCTCTTTGTTGTCCATCAGAACTGATCCATCAGAACCTTTGTATGTCTGGATAAACCTGTCTGAATGGACTTTGTGCTCTTCACCTTTTATTCTGAATGTTTTACCTCTGACTCATCTCCCGGTAGCCTACAAAGCTACTGACGTTAGCTTAGCATGCTAGCTGGTTAGCAACACAGCGCTAGTCAGAGTGACCGTTTGATGGAGAGCAAACTGTGTTTTTGACGGAGTTTGAGTGGAGAAAAAGTTTCTGTCATTATGTTAAAATGTTTGAGGAGGAACTTTCTAGATCAAAAGAGGAGAACGAGCGACCAAGGAAACTACTGGACGCTGTTTTCAACCCTCAGCTTCGGTTACACAGAGCAGGTTGGTTCTCTTTACTTCTTCTCTCTCTGTTCTCTCTCTGGTTCTACACAGAGCAGGTTGGTTCTCTTTACTTCTTCTTCTCTCTGTTCTCTCTCTGGTTCTACACAGAGCAGGTTGATTCTCTTTACTTCTTCTCTCTCTCTTCTCTCTCTGGTTCTACACAGAGCAGGCTGGTTCTCTTTACTTCTTCTTCTCTCTCTGTTCTCTCTCTGGTTCTACCAGGGTTGACAGCTTTTCTCTTAGGTCGGACTGAGATTCGGTATCTGATAAGTCGGTGCATTTTATGAGTAGGCCTTCTGTGACACATCATCCACCGCAGGGGTCAGAGGTCATCACTCCTCAACCCGCAGGAATGTTGTTTAAAATGTTCAGCAGCAAAAATCACAGTTTTAAAGCATTTCTGGATGAAAAGCCAAGAGGGTCTGAAAAGTCGCTAAATGTTCCGAGAAAGTCGCCAAGTTTGCTTCTCTACTCTTTGATAGTAATTAAACCAATTAATAGATTAATAACTAATTCTACAATGATAATAGGCATTATAAATTTCTTTACAATTTGATAATTAATCTATGAATAAATGGACTAAATTACAAAGTAATCCATTATTTCACATTTTAACAGGGCTGTGTATTGGCAAGAATCTGGATACGATACGTATCATGATATCGGCGTTACAATTCAATATATTGCGATACTGTAAGTAAGACGATATTTTGCGATTACTCCCAGGAAAACTGGCATAGTATAAAGAACATGCAACCATATGTATAAAAGAAGAACCAGAACAGGAGGATCTGCATTTGCATTTATCACAGTCCCTGTAACATCCAGCATCATAGCAATACTTTTTGCATGTAAACAAATAATTGTGTTTTTGAGAATCGATACAGTATCACAAAACATAATATCACGATACTCAATATTTTCGATATTTTCTTACACCCCTACATTTTAATGGGCAATAAAAAGAAGAATTAAAAAAAGAATTTACAAATGAAATATCAATCCATCCATCATCAAGTAGATCAAATTGAAAAGGGATTTACAAAAACACCATAAAACAGTCAATAAGTACATCATTTAAAAATACATTAATGAATTCATTATTAAATAATTAAATATAGAATTCTAAGTTCTAAGTTCAGAATCATTGTTCAGAAAAAGAAGAAGAATTTAGATCAGATAAACTTACTGAACCACAGTCCTCCATTTTAATGTGAACCTTCAGAACCTGCACTTACTGTACTTCATTCTGTCCTGCAGACGTCCAGCAGCTGTTGGTGGTTAAAGAAGAGGTTCCCCCTGAGCAGCAGGAGTGGAGCTCCAGTCTGGACCAGGAGGACACAGAGCCCCCCCACATTAAAGAGGAACAGGAGAAAGTCTGGACCAGTCAGGAGGGAGAGCAACTTCAAGGGCTGGAGGAGGCTGATATCAAGTTCCCATTCTCTCCTGTCTCTGTGAAGAGTGAAGAAGGTGATGAAGAGAAACCTCAGTCCTCACAGCTTCATCAAAGACAAACTGAACACATAGAAACAGAACCTGATGGAGAGGACTGTGGAGGACCAGAACCAGCTAAGAACTCAGATCCAGATAGATGTCCAGAACCAGATACTGTTGACAGTACTGGAGACTCTTCTGAAGCTGAGACTGATAACAGTGATGACTGGAGGGAGACCAGAGAACCTCAGTCAGGTTTAAACTCTCTGAATAATGATGAACTTTGTGTCAGTGATTCCAGATGTAGTGCTGGTGAGAAACCATTTATCTGTTCTGAGTGCGATAAAAGATTTGGCCTCAAGGTAAATCTGAAGAGACACATGAGATCTCATACAGGAGAGAAACCTTTCAGCTGCTCAGTTTGTAAGAAATCTTTTACACTGAATGGAGGTTTGAAGAAACACATGAGATCTCACACAGGAGAGAAACCTTTCAGTTGCTCAGTTTGTGATAAAGCTTTTATTCAAAGTGGACATCTGAAGACACACATGAGATCTCATATAGGAGAGAGACCTTTCAGTTGCTCAGTTTGTGATAACGCTTTCCGTGAAAGAGAACATCTGAAGAGACACATGAGATCTCACACAGGAGAGAAACCTTTCAGCTGCTCAGTTTGTAAGAAATCTTTTACACAGAGTGGAGCTTTACAGAAACACATCAGAATCACACAGGAGAAAAACCATTCAGTTGCTCAGTTTGTGATAAAGCTTTCAGTCAAAGTGGACATCTGAAGAGACACATGAGATCTCATACAGGAGAGAAACCTTTCAATTGCTCAGTTTGTAAGAAATCTTTTAGACAGAGTGCAGATTTACAGAAACACATCAGAATCCACACAGGAGAAAAACCTTTCAGTTGCTCGGTTTGTGATAAAGCTTTCAGTCATAGTGGAAATCTGAAGACACACATGAGATCTCACACAGGAGAGAGACCTTTCAGCTGCTCAATTTGCAGGAAATCTTTTGCACGTTCTGGAAATTTACAGGATCATATGAGAATCCACACAGGAGAGAAACCTTTCAGCTGCTCAGTTTGTGATAAAGCTTTCATTGATAGTGGACATCTGAAGAGACACATGAGAACTCATACAGGAGAGAAACCTTTCAGAGCCTCCAGCCAGCAGCTCAACTGAACAGATGGAAACAGAAGCTGATGGAGAGGACTGTGGAGGACCAGAACCAGCCAGGAACTCTGATCCAGATACACATTTACATCCAGTTACTGATGACAAAACTGGAGACTGGTCTGAACCTGAGACTGATGACAGTGATGATTGGAAGGAGACCAGAGGACCTCAGTCAGGTTTAAACTCTGAATGAAGTCCCAGTACATGGTATGACAGTTGTTATTGGCAAAAAACTAGCTATGCTGCTCTGAGTGTAGGGATGGGTATCATTTAGATTTTAATCGTACTAATAATCTTACCAATACTGCTTATCGATCTTATACTTAAACGGTACTCTTATTGTTTGTGTTTTTGTGATTTTTTAAGAGAAAATTCTAAACAAATTAAGAACAGAATTAACATTGCTTTATTTACTTAAATGTACTGAATATAAATTAACATAATTGAGTGTCAAATGCAACAGCAGAAGTGTTGTTTTGAACAAATATAGACTGATGGTAATGTAAAAAATCCAAATGAAATAAACAATTTTATTGAAAAGGAAAATACAGCGGTATAGCAACAAAGTTCTTCCGGAGAAAGATCAACATGTTTTCCTTCTCTGGCAGAAGTCGGGACCTTTCCTGGATTATAGTTTTCCCTGCAGTCAAAAATACCCTCTAGTGCTTTAGAGATGAAGTAAATGTATCGATCGCAGCATTTGTATATTTGATGTTTTGTTTACTTGTTTATTTGACTTGGTTTAATTGACATCTCCATGACATGTGAGTAATTATTCCCTGAGGATGGCCTAGGTTGTGGTTTAAAGCTCCACAAACAACAATTTTTTTTCAGACATTTTTCAGACTTTTTGTTTTTTAGACTTTTTTTCAGATTGTTTTTTCCAACTTTCTTTTCTAGACTTTTTTTTCAGAATCTTTTTTCAGTCTTTTTTTTTTTGACAACTTTCAGACTTTTTTTTCAGACATTTCTCAGACGTTCTTTTGGACAAATCTTTTTTTTTAGACTTTTTTTTCAGATTTTTTCTCAGACTTTCCAGACATTTTTTTTCGAACAGTTTTCAGACAGTCTTTTTTTAGAATTTTTTCACACTTTTTCTTCCACACTTTTATTTTAGACTTTTTTCTAGTCATTTTTTTCAGTGTTTTTTTCGAGACATTTTACCGGACATTTTTTCGAACATTTTTCAGACATTTCTTTTTTAGACTTTTTTTCCCCACCTTTTTCTGACTTTTTTTAAGACTTTTTGTTCAGACATCTTTTTTCAGACATTTTTCAGACTTTTTTTTTTTTTTTTACTTTTTTTCAGACGTTTTTTTTTTAGACTTTTATTTGGATCTTGTGTTGAGAAATGTTTTGAACCTTTTGTTTTAAAGTTTATGAATTACTCTTCAAGCTCAATGAATGTCATTCTTTAAAAAGTCTATTTTAATAATTTATCTTCCTGCGTGTGTTTTTCTGAGGAAGCCTGTTATTTCAATAACACCTCTAGACTTTTATTTTGAAGCTCAGCAACTATAACGTGCCCCGGAAGCTATATTCTTTACTGAGGCTAACTTCACACTATTTGATCAAGATGGCGTCCAGCAGAAACACGTAACGTTCTGTTCGCAGAGTCTCTTTGTTGTCCATCAGAACTGATCCATCAGAACCTCTGTATGTCTGGATAAACCTGTCTGAATGGACTTTGTGCTCTTCACCTTTTATTCTGAATGTTTTACCTCTGACTCATCTCCCGGTAGCCTACAAAGCTACTGAAGTTAGCTTAGCATGCTAGCTGGTTAGCAACACAGCGCTAGTCAGAGTGACCGTTTGATGGAGAGCAAACTGTGTTTTTGACGGAGTTTGAGTGGAGAAAAAGTTTCTGTCATTGTGGTAAAATGTTTGAGGAGGAACTTTCTAGATCAAAAGAGGAGAACGAGCGACCAAGGAAACTACTGGACGCTGTTTTCAACCCTCAGCTTCGGCTACACAGAGCAGGTTGGTTCTCTTTACTTCTTCTTCTCTCTCTGTTCTCTCTCTGGTTCTACACAGAGCAGGTTGGTTCTCTTTACTTCTTCTTCTCTCTCTGTTCTCTCTCTGGTTCTACACAGAGCAGGTTGGTTCTCTTTACTTCTTCTCTCTCTGTTCTCTCTCTGGTTCTACACAGAGCAGGTTGGTTCTCTTACTTCTTCTCTCTCTGTTCTCTCTCTGGTTCTACACAGAGCAGGCTGGTTCTCTTTACTTCTTCTTCTCTCTCTGTTCTCTCTCTGGTTCTACACAGAGCAGGCTGGTTCTCTTTACTTCTTCTTCTCTCTGTTCTCTCTGGTTCTACACAGAGCAGGTTGGTTCTCTTTACTTCTTCTTCTCTCTCTGTTCTCTCTCTGGTTCTACACAGAGCAGGTTGGTTCTCTTTACTTCTCTCTCTGTTCTCTCTGGTTCTACACAGAGCAGGTTGGTTCTCTTTACTTCTTCTCTCTGTTCTCTCTGGTTCTACACAGAGCAGGTTGGTTCTCTTTACTTCTTCTTCTCTCACTTCTCTCTGGTTCTACACAGAGCAGGTTGGTTCTCTTTACTTCTTCTCCTCTCTGTTCTCTCTCTGGTTCTACACAGAGCAGGTTGATTCTCTTTACTTCTTCTTCTCTCTCTTTTCTCTCTGGTTCTACACAGAGCAGGTTGGTTCTCTTTACTTCTTCTTCTCTCTCTTTTCTCTCTGGTTCTACACAGAGCAGGTTGGTTCTCTTTACTTCTTCTTCTCTCTCTGTTCTCTCTGGTTCTACACAGAGCAGGTTGGTTCTCTTTAATTCTTCTTCTCTCTCTGTTCTCTCTCTGGTTCTACCAGGGTTGACAGCTTTTCTCTTTAGTTCGGACTGAGATTCGGTATCTGAGAAGTTGGTGCATTTTATGAGTCGGCCTTCTGTGACACATCATCCACCGCAGGGGTCAGAGGTCATCACTCCTCAACCCGCAGGAATGTTGTTTAAAATGTTCAGCAGCAAAAATCACAGTTTTAAAGCATTTCTAGATGAAAAGCCAAGAGGGTCTGAAAAGTCGCTAAATGTTCCGAGAAAGTCGCCAAGTTTGCTTCTCTACTCTTTGATAGTAATTAAAGCAATTAATAGATTAATAACTAATTCTACAATGATAATAGGCATTATAAATTTCTTTACAATTTGATAATTAATCTATGTATAAATGTACTAAATTACAAAGTAATCCATTATTTCACATTTTAACAGGGCTGTGTATTGGCAAGAATCTGGATACGATACGTATCATGATATCGGCGTTACAATTCAATATATTGCGATACTGTAAGTAAGACGATATTTTGTGATTACTCCCAGGAAAACTGGCATAGTATAAAGAACATGCAATTATGTATAAAAGAAGAACCAGAACAGGAGGATCTGCATTTGCATTTGTCACAGTCCCTGTAACATCCAGCATCATAGCAATACTTTTTGCATGTAAACAAATAATTGTGTTTTTGAGAATCGATACAGTATCACAAAACATAATATCACGATACTCAATATTTTCGATATTTTCTTACACCCCTACATTTTAATGGGCAATAAAAAGAAGAATTAAAAAAAGGATTTACAAATGAAATATCAATCCATCCATCATCAAGTAGATCAAATTGAAAAGGGATTTACAAAAACACCATAAAACAGTCAATAAGTACATCATTTTAAAAATACATTAATGAATTCATAATTAAATAATTAAATTTAGAATTCTAAGTTCAGAATCATTGTTCAGAGAAAAGAAGAAGAATTTAGATCAGCTAAACTTACTGAACCACAGTCCTCCATTTTAATGTGAACCTTCAGAACCTGCACTTACTGTACTTCATTCTGTCCTGCAGACGTCCAGCAGCTGTTGGTGGTTAAAGAAGAGGTTCTCCCTGAGCAGCAGGAGTGGAGCTCCAGTCTGGACCAGGAGGACCCAGAGCCCCCCCACATTAAAGAGGAACAGGAGGAACTCTGGACCAGTCAGAAGGGAGAGCAGCTTCAAGGGCTGGAGGAGGCTGATATCAAGTTCCCATTCTCTCCTGTCGCTGTGAAGAGTGAAGAAGATGATGAAGAGAAACCTCAGTCCTCACAGCTTCATCAAAGACAAATTGAACACATAGAAACAGAACCTGATGGAGACGACTGTGGAGGACCAGAACCAGCTAAGAACTCAGATCCAGATAGACGTCCAGAACCAGATACTGTTGACAGTACTGGAGACTCTTCTGAAGCTGAGACTGATAACAGTGATGACTGGAGGGAGACCAGAGAACCTCAGTCAGGTTTAAACTCTCTGAATAATGATGAACTTTGTGTCAGTGATTCCAGATGTAGTGCTGGTGAGAAACCATTTATCTGTTCTGAGTGCGATAAAAGATTTGGCCTCAAGGTAAATCTGAAGAGACACATGAGATCTCATACAGGAGAGAAACCTTTCAGCTGCTCAGTTTGTAAGAAATCTTTTACACTGAATGGAGGTTTGAAGAAACACATGAGATCTCACACAGGAGAGAAACCTTTCAGTTGCTCAGTTTGTGATAAAGCTTTTATTCAAAGTGGACATCTGAAGACACACATGAGATCTCATATAGGAGAGAGACCTTTCAGTTGCTCAGTTTGTGATAACGCTTTCCGTGAAAGAGAACATCTGAAGAGACACATGAGATCTCACACAGGAGAGAAACCTTTCAGCTGCTCAGTTTGTAAGAAATCTTTTACACAGAGTGGAGCTTTACAGAAACACATCAGAATTCACACAGGAGAAAAACCATTCAGTTGCTCGGTTTGTGATAAAGCTTTCAGTCATGGTGGAAATCTGAAGAGACACATGAGATCTCATACAGGAGAGAAACCTTTCAATTGCTCAGTTTGTAAGAAATCTTTTAGACAGAGTGCAGATTTACAGAAACACATCAGAATCCACACAGGAGAAAAACCTTTCAGTTGCTCGGTTTGTGATAAAGCTTTCAGTCATAGTGGAAATCTGAAGACACACATGAGATCTCACACAGGAGAGAGACCTTTCAGCTGCTCAATTTGCAGGAAATCTTTTGCACGTTCTGGATGTTTACAGGATCATATGAGAATCCACACAGGAGAGAAACCTTTCAGCTGCTCAGTTTGTGATAAAGCTTTCATTGATAGTGGACATCTGAAGAGACACATGAGAACTCATACAGGAGAGAAACCTTTCAGAGCCTCCAGCCAGCAGCTCAACTGAACAGATGGAAACAGAAGCTGATGGAGAGGACTGTGGAGGACCAGAACCAGCCAGGAACTCTGATCAAGATACACATTTACATCCAGTTACTGATGACGAAACTGGAGACTGTTCTGAACCTGAGACTGATGACAGTGATGATTGGAAGGAGACCAGAGAACCTCAGTCAGGTTTAAACTCGGAATGAAGTCCCAGTACATGGTATGACAGTTGTTATTGGCAAAAAATAGCTATGCTGCTCTGAGTGTAGAGATGGGTATCATTTAGATTTTAATCGTACTAATAATCTTACCAATATTGTTTATCGATCTTATACTTAAACGGTACTCTTATTGTTTGTGTTTTTGTGATTTTTTAAGAGAAAATTCTAAACAAATTAAGAACAGAATTAACATTGCTTTATTTACTTAAATGTACTGAATATAAATTAACATAATTGAGTGTCAAATGCAACAGCAGAAGTGTTGTTTCGAACAAATATAGACTGATGGTAATGTAAAAAATCCAAATGAAATAAACAATTTTATTGAAAAGGAAAATACAGCGGTATAGCAACAAAGTTCTTCCGGAGAAAGATCAACATGTTTTCCTTCTCTGGCAGAAGTCGGGACCTTTCCTGGATTATAGTTTTCCCTGCAGTCAAAAATACCCTCTAGTGCTTTAGAGATGAAGTAAATGTATCGATCGCAGCATTTGTATATTTGATGTTTTGTTTACTTGTTTATTTGACTTGGTTTAATTGACATCTCCATGACATGTGAGTAATTATTCCCTGAGGATGGCCTAGGTTGTGGTTTAAAGCTCCACAAACAACAATTTTTTTTCAGACATTTTTCAGACTTTTTGTTTTTTAGACTTTTTTTCAGATTGTTTTTTCCAACTTTCTTTTCTAGACTTTTTTTTCAGAATCTTTTTTCAGTCTTTTTTTTTTTGACAACTTTCAGACTTTTTTTTCAGACATTTCTCAGACGTTCTTTTGGACAAATCTTTTTTTTTAGACTTTTTTTTCAGATTTTTTCTCAGACTTTCCAGACATTTTTTTTCGAACAGTTTTCAGACAGTCTTTTTTTAGAATTTTTTCACACTTTTTCTTCCACACTTTTATTTTAGACTTTTTTCTAGTCATTTTTTTCAGTGTTTTTTTCGAGACATTTTACCGGACATTTTTTCGAACATTTTTCAGACATTTCTTTTTTAGACTTTTTTTCCCCACCTTTTTCTGACTTTTTTTAAGACTTTTTGTTCAGACATCTTTTTTCAGACATTTTTCAGACTTTTTTTTTTTTTTTTTACTTTTTTTTCAGACGTTTTTTTTTTAGACTTTTATTTGGATCTTGTGTTGAGAAATGTTTTGAACCTTTTGTTTTAAAGTTTATGAATTACTCTTCAAGCTCAATGAATGTCATTCTTTAAAAAGTCTATTTTAATAATTTATCTTCCTGCGTGTGTTTTTCTGAGGAAGCCTGTTATTTCAATAACACCTCTAGACTTTTATTTTGAAGCTCAGCAACTATAACGTGCCCCGGAAGCTATATTCTTTACTGAGGCTAACTTCACACTATTTGATCAAGATGGCGTCCAGCAGAAACACGTAACGTTCTGTTCGCAGAGTCTCTTTGTTGTCCATCAGAACTGATCCATCAGAACCTCTGTATGTCTGGATAAACCTGTCTGAATGGACTTTGTGCTCTTCACCTTTTATTCTGAATGTTTTACCTCTGACTCATCTCCCGGTAGCCTACAAAGCTACTGAAGTTAGCTTAGCATGCTAGCTGGTTAGCAACACAGCGCTAGTCAGAGTGACCGTTTGATGGAGAGCAAACTGTGTTTTTGACGGAGTTTGAGTGGAGAAAAAGTTTCTGTCATTGTGGTAAAATGTTTGAGGAGGAACTTTCTAGATCAAAAGAGGAGAACGAGCGACCAAGGAAACTACTGGACGCTGTTTTCAACCCTCAGCTTCGGCTACACAGAGCAGGTTGGTTCTCTTTACTTCTTCTTCTCTCTCTGTTCTCTCTCTGGTTCTACACAGAGCAGGTTGGTTCTCTTTACTTCTTCTTCTCTCTCTGTTCTCTCTCTGGTTCTACACAGAGCAGGTTGGTTCTCTTTACTTCTTCTCTCTCTGTTCTCTCTCTGGTTCTACACAGAGCAGGTTGGTTCTCTACTTCTTGTCTCTCTGTTCTCTCTCTGGTTCTACACAGAGCAGGCTGGTTCTCTTTACTTCTTCTTCTCTCTCTGTTCTCTCTCTGGTTCTACACAGAGCAGGCTGGTTCTCTTTACTTCTTCTCTCTCTGTTCTCTCTGGTTCTACACAGAGCAGGTTGGTTCTCTTAACTTCTTCTTCTCTCTCTGTTCTCTCTCTGGTTCTACACAGAGCAGGTTGGTTCTCTTTACTTCTCTCTCTGTTCTCTCTGGTTCTACACAGAGCAGTTTGGTTCTCTTTACTTCTTCTCTCTGTTCTCTCTCTGGTTCTACACAGAGCAGGTTGGTTCTCTTTACTTCTTCTTCTCTCTCTCTTTTCTCTCTGGTTCTACACAGAGCAGGTTGGTTCTCTTTACTTCTTCTTCTCTCTCTTTTCTCTCTGGTTCTACACAGAGCAGGTTGATTCTCTTTACTTCTTCTTCTCTCTCTTTTCTCTCTGGTTCTACACAGAGCAGGTTGGTTCTCTTTACTTCTTCTTCTCTCTCTTTTCTCTCTGGTTCTACACAGAGCAGGTTGGTTCTCTTTAATTCTTCTTCTCTCTCAGTTCTCTCTGGTTCTACACAGAGCAGGTTGGTTCTCTTTACTTCTTCTTCTCTCTCTGGTTCTACACAGAGCAGGTTGGTTCTCTTTACTTCTTCTTCTCTCTCTTCTCTCTCTGGTTCTACACAGAGCAGGTTGGTTCTCTTTACTTCTTCTTCTCTCTCTGTTCTCTCTCTGGTTCTACACAGAGCAGGTTGGTTCTCTTTACTTCTCCTCTCTCTGTTCTCTCTCTGGTTCTACACAGAGCAGGTTGATTCTCTTTACTGCTTCTCTCTCTGTTCTCTCTCTGGTTCTACACAGAGCAGGTTGGTTCTCTTTACTTCTTCTCTCTCTGTTCTCTCTCTGGTTCTACACAGAGCAGGTTGGTTCTCTTTACTTCTTCTTCTCTCTCTGTTCTCTCTGGTTCTACACAGAGCAGGTTGGTTTTCTTTACTTCTTCTCTCTCTGTTCTCTCTCTGGTTCTACACAGAGCAGGTTGGTTCTCTTTACTTCTTCTTCTCTCTCTTCTCTCTCTGGTTCTACACAGAGCAGGTTGGTTCTCTTTACTTCTTCTTCTCTCTCTGTTCTCTCTCTGGTTCTACACAGAGCAGGTTGGTTCTCTTTACTTCTCTCTCTGTTCTCTCTGGTTCTACACAGAACAGGTTGATTCTCTTTACTTCTTCTTCTCTCTCTCTTTTCTCTCTGGTTCTACACAGAGCAGGTTGGTTCTCTTTACTTCTTCTTCTCTCTCTCTTCTCTCTCTGGTTCTACACAGAGCAGGTTGGTTCTCTTTACTTCTTCTCTCTCTGTTCTCTCTCTGGTTCTACAAAGAGCAGGTTGGTTCTCTACTTCTTGTCTCTCTGTTCTCTCTCTGGTTCTACACAGAGCAGGCTGGTTCTCTTTACTTCTTCTTCTCTCTCTGTTCTCTCTCTGGTTCTACACAGAGCAGGTTGGTTCTCTTTACTTCTTCTCTCTCTGTTCTCTCTCTGGTTCTACACAGAGCAGGTTGGTTCTCTTTACTTCTTCTTCTCTCTCTGTTCTCTCTCTGGTTCTACACAGAGCAGGTTGGTTCTCTTTACTTCTCCTCTCTCTGTTCTCTCTCTGGTTCTACACAGAGCAGGTTGATTCTCTTTACTGCTTCTCTCTCTGTTCTCTCTCTGGTTCTACACAGAGCAGGTTGGTTCTCTTTACTTCTTCTCTCTCTGTTCTCTCTCTGGTTCTACACAGAGCAGGTTGGTTCTCTTTACTTCTTCTTCTCTCTCTGTTCTCTCTGGTTCTACACAGAGCAGGTTGGTTCTCTTTACTTCTTCTCTCTCTGTTCTCTCTCTGGTTCTACACAGAGCAGGTTGGTTCTCTTTACTTCTTCTTCTCTCTCTCTTCTCTCTCTGGTTCTACACAGAGCAGGTTGGTTCTCTTTACTTCTTCTTCTCTCTCTGTTCTCTCTCTGGTTCTACACAGAGCAGATTGGTTCTCTTTACTTCTTCTCTCTCTGTTCTCTCTGGTTCTACACAGAACAGGTTGATTCTCTTTACTTCTTCTTCTCTCTCTCTTTTCTCTCTGGTTCTACACAGAGCAGGTTGGTTCTCTTTACTTCTTTTTCTCTCTCTCTTTTCTCTGGTCCTACACAGAGCAGGTTGGTTCTCTTTACTTCTTCTCTCTCTGGTTCTACACAGAGCAGGTTGGTTCTCTTACTTCTTCTTCTCTTTCTGTTCTCTCTCTGGTTCTACACAGAGCAGGTTGGTTCTCTTTACTTCTTCTTCTGTCTCTGTTCTCTCTCTGGTTCTACACAGAGCAGGTTGGTTCTCTTTACTTCTTCTCTCTCTGTTCTCTCTCTGGTTCTACCAGGGTTGACAGCTTTTCTCTTTAGTTCGGACTGAGATTCGGTATCTGAGAAGTTGGTGCATTTTATGAGTCGGCCTTCTGTGACACATCATCCACCGCAGGGGTCAGAGGTCATCACTCCTCAACCCGCAGGAATGTTGTTTAAAATGTTCAGCAGCAAAAATCACAGTTTTAAAGCATTTCTAGATGAAAAGCCAAGAGGGTCTGAAAAGTCACTAAATGTTCCGAGAAAGTCGCCAAGTTTGCTTCTCTACTCTTTGATAGTAATTAAAGCAATTAATAGATTAATAACTAATTCTACAATGATAATAGGCATTATAAATTTCTTTACAATTTGATAATTAATCTATGAATAAATGGACTAAATTACAAAGTAATCCATTATTTCACATTTTAACAGGGCTGTGTATTGGCAAGAATCTGGATACGATACGTATCATGATATCGGCGTTACAATTCAATATATTGCGATACTGTAAGTAAGACGATATTTTGCGATTACTCCCAGGAAAACTGGCATAGTATAAAGAACATGCAACCATATGTATAAAAGAAGAACCAGAACAGGAGGATCTGCATTTGCATTTATCACGGTCCCTGTAACATCCAGCATCATAGCAATACTTTTTGCATGTAAACAAATAATTGTGTTTTTGAGAATCGATACAGTATCACAAAACATAATATCACGATACTCAATATTTTCGATATTTTCTTACACCCCTACATTTTAATGGGCAATAAAAAGAAAAATTAAAAAAAGGATTTACAAATGAAATATCAATCCATCCATCATCAAGTAGATCAAATTGAAAAGGGATTTACAAAAACACCATAAAACAGTCAATAAGTACATCATTTAAAAATACATTAATGAATTTATAATTAAATAATTAAATTTAGAATTCTAAGTTCTAAGTTCAGAATCATTGTTCAGAAAAAAGAAGAAGAATTTAGATCAGCTAAACTTACTGAACCACAGTCCTCCATTTTAATGTGAACCATCAGAACCTGCACTTACTGTACTTCATTCTGTCCTGCAGACGTCCAACAGCTGTTGGTGGTTAAAGAAGAGGTTCTCCCTGAGCAGCAGGAGTGGAGCTCCAGTCTGGACCAGGAGGACACAGAGCCCCCCCACATTAAAGAGGAACAGGAGGAACTCTGGACCAGTCAGGAGGGAGAGCAGCTTCAAGGGCTGGAGGAGGCTGATATCAAGTTCCCATTCTCTCCTGTCTCTGTGAAGAGTGAAGATGATGATGAAGAGAAACCTCAGTCCTCACAGCTTCATCAAAGACAAACTGAACACATAGAAACAGAACCTGATGGAGAGGACTATGGAGGACCAGAACCAGCTAAGAACTCAGATCCAGATAGACGTCCAGAACCAGATACTGTTGACAGTACTGGAGACTCTTTTGAAGCTGAGACTGATAACAGTGATGACTGGAGGGAGACCAGAGAACCTCAGTCAGGTTTAAACTCTCTGAATAATGATGAACTTTGTGTCAGTGATTCCAGATGTAGTGCTGGTGAGAAACCATTTAACTGTTCTGAGTGCGATAAAAGATTTGGCCTCAGGGTAAATCTGAAGAGACACATGAGATCTCATACAGGAGAGAAACCTTTCAGCTGCTCAGTTTGTAAGAAAACTTTTACACTGAATGGAGGTTTGAAGAAACACATGAGATCTCACACAGGAGAGAAACCTTTCAGTTGCTCAGTTTGTGATAAAGCTTTTATTCAAAGTGGACATCTGAAGACACACATGAGATCTCATATAGGAGAGAGACCTTTCAGTTGCTCAGTTTGTGATAACGCTTTCCGTGAAAGAGAACATCTGAAGAGACACATGAGATCTCACACAGGAGAGAAACCTTTCAGCTGCTCAGTTTGTAAGAAATCTTTTACACAGAGTGGAGCTTTACAGAAACACATCAGAATTCACACAGGAGAAAAACCATTCAGTTGCTCGGTTTGTGATAAAGCTTTCAGTCATGGTGGAAATCTGAAGAGACACATGAGATCTCACACAGGAGAGAAACCTTTCAATTGCTCAGTTTGTAAGAAGTCTTTTAGACAGAGTGCAGATTTACAGAAACACATCAGAATCCACACAGGAGAAAAACCATTCAGTTGCTCGGTTTGTGATAAAGCTTTCAGTCATAGTGGAAATCTGAAGACACACATGAGATCTCACACAGGAGAGAGACCTTTCAGCTGCTCAATTTGCAGGAAATCTTTTGCACGTTCTGGATGTTTACAGGATCATATGAGAATCCACACAGGAGAGAAACCTTTCAGCTGCTCAGTTTGTGATAAAGCTTTCATTGATAGTGGACATCTGAAGAGACACATGAGAACTCATACAGGAGAGAAACCTTTCAGAGCCTCCAGCCAGCAGCTCAACTGAACAGATGGAAACAGAAGCTGATGGAGAGGACTGTGTAGGACCAGAAGCAGCCAGGAACTCTGATCCAGATACACATTTACATCCAGTTACTGATGACGAAACTGGAGACTGGTCTGAACCTGAGACTGATGACAGTGATGATTGGAAGGAGACCAGAGAACCTCAGTCAGGTTTAAACTCTGAATGAAGTCCCAGTACATGGTATGACAGTTGTTATTGGCCAAAAACTAGCTCTGCTGCTCTGAGTGTAGGGATGGGTATCATTTAGATTTTAATCGTACTAATAATCTTACCAATATTGTTTATCGATCTTATACTTAAACGGTACTCTTATTGTTTGTGTTTTTGTGATTTTTTAAGAGAAAATTCTAAACAAATTAAGAACAGAATTAACATTGCTTTATTTACCTAAATGTACTGAATATAAATGAACATAATTGAATGTCAAATGCAACAGCAGAAGTGTTGTTTTGAACAAATATAGACTGATGGTAATGTAAAAAATCCAAATGAAATAAACAATTTTATTGAAAAGGAAAATACAGCGGTATAGCAACACAGTTCTTAGCAGTTCTTCTGGAGAAAGATCAACATGTTTTCCTTCTCTGGCAGAAGTCGGGACCTTTCCTGGATTATAGTTTTCCCTACAGTCAAAAATACCCTCTGGTGCTTTAGAGATGAAGTAAATGTATCGATCGCAGCATTTGTATATTTGATGTTTTGTTGACTTGTTTATTTGACTTGGTTTAATTGACATCTCCATGACATGTGAGTAATTATTCCCTGAGGATGGCCTAGGTTGTGGTTGTAAGCTCCACAAACAACAATTTTTTTTCAGACATTTTTCAGACTTTTTGTTTTTTAGACTTTTTTTCAGATTGTTTTTTCCAACTTTCTTTTCTAGACTTTTTTTTCAGAATCTTTTTTCAGTCTTTTTTTTTTTGACAACTTTCAGACTTTTTTTTCAGACATTTCTCAGACGTTCTTTTGGACAAATCTTCTTTTTTTTTAGACTTTTTTTTCAGATTTTTTCTCAGACTTTCCAGACATTTTTTTTCACAGTTTTTTCTGGAACTTTTTTTTCGAACAATTTTCAGACAGTCTTTTTTTAGAATTTTTTCACACTTTTTCTTCCACACTTTTATTTTAGACTTTTTTCTAGTCATTTTTTTCAGTGTTTTTTTCGAGACATTTTTCCGGACATTTTTTCGAACATTTTTCAGACATTTCTTTTTTAGACTTTTTTACCCCACCTTTTTTTTTTTTTTTAACTTTTTTTCAGACTTTTTTTTTTTAGACTTTTATTTGGATCTTGTGCTGAGAAATGTTTTGAACCTTTTGTTTCAACGTTTATGAATTACTCTTCAAGCTCAACGAATGTCATTCTTTAAAATGTCTGTTTAAATAATTTATCTTCCTGCGTGTGTTTTTCTGAGGAAGCCTGTTATTTCAATAACACCTCTGGAGTTTTATTTTGAAGCTCAGCAACTATAACGTGCCCCGGAAGCTATATTCGTTACTGAGGCTAACTTCACACTATTTGATCAAGATGGCGTCCAGCAGAAACACGTAACGTTCTGTTCGTAGAGTCTCTTTGTTGTCCATCAGAACTGATCCATCAGAACCTCTGTATGTCTGGATAAACCTGTCTGAATGGACTTTGTGCTCTTCACCTTTTATTCTGAATGTTTTACCTCTGACTCCTCTCCCGGTAGCCTACAAAGCTACTGAAGTTAGCTTAGCATGCTAGCTGGTTAGCAACACAGCGCTAGTCAGAGTGACCGTTTGATGGAGAGCAAACTGTGTTTTTGACGGAGTTTGAGTGGAGAAAAAGTTTCTCTCATTGTGGTAAAATGTGTAAAGTCCAAATGCTGAGAGCGTTGGTGAAGCAGCGACTAACTGCGGCTGCTGAAGAGATATTTGGGCTGTTTGAAAGAACGATAGCAGAGTACGAGGAGGAACTTTCTAGATCAAAAGAGGAGAACGAGCGACAACGGAAACTACTGGACGCTGTTTTCAACCCTCAGCTTCGGCTACACAGAGCAGGTTGGTTCTCCTTACTTCTTCTCTCTCTCTGTTCTCTCTCTTGTTCTACACAGAGCAGGTTGGTTCTCTTTACTTCTTCTTCTCTCTGTTCTCTCTCTGGTTCTACACAGAGCAGGTTGGTTCTCTTTACTTCTTCTCTCTCTGTTCTCTCTCTGGTTCTACACAGAGCAGGTTGGTTCTCTTTACTTCTTCTCTCTCTGTTCTCTCTCTGGTTCTACACAGAGCAGGTTTGTTCTCTTAACTTCTTCTTCTCTCTGTTCTCTCTCTTGTTCTACACAGAGCAGGTTGGTTCTCTTTACTTCTTCTTCTCTCTGTTCTCTCTCTGGTTCTACACAGAGCAGGTTGGTTCTCTTTACTTCTTCTCT
Organism: Sebastolobus alascanus; assembly: GCA_916701645.2. NCBI lineage: Eukaryota > Metazoa > Chordata > Actinopteri > Perciformes > Sebastidae > Sebastolobus > Sebastolobus alascanus. The sequence continues at coordinate 1,767,436 of CAKAOJ020000075.1, read as the reverse complement.
CTCTGTTCTCTCTCTGGTTCTACACAGAGCAGGTTGATTCTCTTTACTTCTTCTTTTCTCTGTTCTCTCTCTGGTTCTACACAGAGCAGGTAGATTCTCTTTACTTCTTCTTTTCTCTGTGTTCTCTCTGGTTCTACACAGAGCAGGTTGGTTCTCTTAACTTCTTCTTCTCTCTGTTCTCTCTCTGGTTCTACACAGAGCAGGTTGGTTCTCTTTACTTCTTCTCTCTGTTCTCTCTCTGGTTCTACACAGAGCAGGTTGGTTCTCTTTACTTCTTCTTCTCTCTGTTCTCTCTCTGGTTCTACACAGAGCAGGTTGGTTCTCTTTACTTCTTCTTCTCTCTGTTCTCTCTCTGGTTCTACACAGAGCAGGTTGGTTCTCTTTACTTCTTCTCTCTCTGTTCTCTCTCTGGTTCTACACAGAGCAGGTTGATTCTCTTAACTTCTTCTCTCTCTGTTCTCTCTCTGGTTCTACACAGAGCAGGTTGGTTCTCTTTACTTCTTCTCTCTGTTCTCTCTCTGGTTCTACACAGAGCAGGTTGGTTCTCTTTACTTCGTCTTCTCTCACTGTTCTCGATGGCATTGCGAACCATGCTTTGACTTAGGAGAGACTCCGTTTCTCTGTGACCTTGGTTGCCCCATCAACGGGTTCCACTCCCTAACTGTAGACGCAGCTGCACAGATAAGACGTCTCACCCTCAGACAGGAATGCAGACAGAGCCCCCTAACCTCAAGGAATAGATGGAAAAGCCCATCACAGGGAGAAAGGTGATACCTGGGGAAACACACAGGCCCGTGACACTCTCCCTATAACACTCGCTAACATTACGCCAGGCTTACAAAACACTAATCAAACATGGTTTTAATGATAATTCAAATTTTAAACTGTAATACTGAGCGCAGCGAGTTTTAGCATGGTTTTAACATGAAACCGGTAACCGTTACCTCCCTAGTCACTATCTATCAAATGAGGTAACACAATGGTGATTGAGCCTATGGCCCATTATCACCATCGGTGCCGCCAAAGAGAACGAAACAGCCTTTGAGATTGTAACTTTAAGTTTACTTTGAGTGGTGGTCAGTAATGTGTCTGTACTTCACTCTGTCCTGCAGACGACCAGCAGCTGTTGGTGGTTAAAGAAGAGGTTCCCCCTGAGCAGCAGGAATGGAGCTCCAGTCTGGACCAGGAGGACCCAGAGCCCCCCCACATTAAAGAGGAACAGGAGGAACTCTGGACCAGTCAGCAGGGAGAGCAGCTTCAAGGGCTGGAGGAGGCTGATATCAAGTTCCCATTCTCTCCTGTCTCTGTGAAGAGTGAAGAAGATGATGAAGAGGAACCTCAGTCCTCACAGCTTCATTATAGACAAACTGAACAGATGGAAACAGAAGCTGATGGAGAGGACTGTGGAGGACCAGAACCAGCCAGGAACTCAGATCTAGATAGACATCCAGAACCTGATACTGTTGACAAGACTGGAGACTCTTCGGAACCTGAGACTGATGACGGTGATGACTGGAAGGAGACCAGAGAAGGTTTAAACTCTCAGAATAGTGATGAAGTTCCTGTCAGTGATGTAGTGCTGGTGAAAAAAAACATTTATCTGCTCTGAGTGTGGGAAGGGATTTGGTAAAGGGGAATCTGAAGAGACACATGAGAATCCACACAGGAGAGAAACAATTCAGCTGCTCAATTTGTGATAAAACATTTTTGTGTAAGGAAAATCTGAAGACAACCAGTCTGATGTGGCCTGATGTATTCTGATGTAGTCTAATGTGGTCTGATGTAGTCTGATGTGGCCTGATGTAGTCTGATGTAGTTTAATGAGGTCTGGATGGAGACACTTTGTTTTCAAAAATACTGTAAAGTCACTGTAAATTTCTCAGTGTTAACCTAAAGACTACTTTTCAACTGTTGTCCCTCAGCCTGATGTTAAAATTGTCCATTAAAATGACAAGTAAAACACAACATATACAATCAGAACGGGAGAAAGCAAAACATGCTTTCATCAGCTGAAGGGGATAAAATGTGTGGGTTTGAAAGAGTTTTATGATATTTATATAGTAATATTGTCCCTTAAGTTAACCTTTAAACAGATGTCATTATTTAACAGGAAGTTCAGAATCAGCGTTCAGACGAGGAAGAAGAATTCAGATCAGATAAACTTACTGAACCACAGTGCTCCATTTTAATCTGAACCTGCAGTAGTAGTTTGTTTACATTTCGGTTGTTCATCAGCTGAACTTCCTGAACTCATTCAGAAAAAGGTCCATCACATCATTAATTGTTATATTGCTGAATCTTTTCTTCTCTTTTTATGACGATACAAACTTCATCTGAATGTTTGCACTCGGTAATGTGTCTGTACTTCATTTCATCCTGCAGACGTCGAGCAGCTGTTAGTGGTTAAAGAAGAGGTTCCCCCTGAGCAGCAGGAGTGGAGCTCCAGTCTGGACCAGGAGGACCCAGAGCCCCCCCACATTAAAGAGGAACAGGAGGAACTCTGGACCAGTCAGGAGGGAGAGAAGCTTCAAGGGCTGGAGGAGGCTGATATCACCAAGTTCACATTCACTCATGTCTCTGTGAAGAGTGAAGAAGACGATGAGAAACCTGGTGAAGCTTTCATTGATAGTGGACACATGAGAAACCACACAGGAGAGAAACCTTTCAGCTGCTCAGTTTGTAAGAAACCTTTTACACGGCGTGGAGATTTACAGAAACACATGAGAATCCACACAGGAGAGAAACCTTTCAGCTGCTCAGTTTGTATGAAAACTTTTACACACAGTGGAGCTTTACAGATGCACATGAGAATCCACACAGGAGAGAAACCGTTCATTTGTTTGGTTTGCGATAAAGCTTTCATTCATACTGGACATCTGAAGACACACATGAGATCTCATACAGGAGAGAAACCTTTTAGTTGCGTGGTTTGCGATAAAGCTTTCAGTCATAGTGGACATCTGAAGACACACATGAGATCTCACACAGGAGAGAAACCTTTCAGCTGCTCAGTTTGTAAAAAACCTTTCACCCAGAGTGGACATTTACAGAAACACATGAGATCTCACACCGGAGAGAAACCTTTCAGCTGCTCAGTTTGTACTAAATCTTTTGCACAGAGTGGACATTTACAGAAACACATGAGATCTCATACAGGAGAGAAACCTTTTAGAGCCTCCAACTTAACTGAACAAATGGAAACAGAAGCTGATGGAGAGGACTGTGGAGGACCAGAACCAGCCAGGGACTCTGATCCAGATACACATTTACAACCTGATACTAATGACAACACTGGAGACTGTTCTGAACCTGAGACTGAACACAGTGATAATTGGAAGGAGACCAGAGAACCTCAGTCAGGTTTAAACTCTTTGACAAATGATGGAGTCCCGGTCAGTGATTGGGTATCGTTTAGATTTTAACAGTACTACTAATCTTGCCGATATTGCTTATCGATCCGGAACTTTCACGGTACTCTTATCGGTTATTTTTGTTATATTTTAAGAAAAATATCTAAACAAATTAAGAACAGAATTAACATTGCTTTATTTTCTTAAATGTACTGAATATAAATTAACATAATTGAGTATCAACTGCAACAGCAAGTGTTGATTTGATCAAATGTAGACTGATGGAAATGTAAAAAAAACTAATGAAATAAACAGTTTACTACAAAGGAAAATAGCAACACAGTTCTTAGCAGTTCTTAGCAGAGTAGCTCTCTCCTCCCACCACCACATCACAGGATCTTCAGCCATGGGGGTGGGAGGCAGGCCTTTGTAGAGCTCCACCTCTAGTTCCGTTGTGTCTCTGTTCCTATTGGCTCACATGCTGAATGCAAAGTGTTCTGCTGGATATTAATAATTTGATCCATGCAGTTGGCTCAGAATAAACTTGAAAATGAAGGAGGGAGACTTCTGCTGTGACATTTGTTCTGAGGGTTTATGGTTTTCTTTTATTTTCCTCTGTTGCTACTTTCCCCCGAATTTTGCGAATAGGCAACTATTTTGAGAAATTGGCAACCACAGCAGAGCACGCAAACAGGAAGTGGTCCTTTAGAGATGAAGTAAATGTATTGATCGGAGCATTTGAATATTTGATGTTTTGTCTAAGTGTTTATTTGACTTGGTTGCTGTAGTTTGTTTATCTGGTGATGAGTTGATGTTTTGACAGATTGATCTGATTTGATATGATAATATGATGTACTTTTATAGGCTTTACATATTCTGTATAATGATCTGTGTGGAGCATATTTACAACATAGAAAAGTGGATATCCTCCCCTACACTGCCCCTTTTTTTGTTTTCTCAATTCTATATATTCATGAATGTTTATTGAAATGTGGTGAGATAAAAGGAGCCCTCTATGTACAGATCTCCAGGTGGCAGCGCTCTTGTACAACGTTAAACTGTCATATAAAAACATGAACATTCACTTTAATTTGGCAGCAACAAAAACAGATGAAATATTAGATTTACACTCTGAGACCAAAACTTCTATCATCTGTCTGAAACTTAAAGAAAGGGGAAACAAACTACCATCATCTTTTAAATGTGGTTCATTGTTTTCTCAGAGCTCTGAAAATCTAATAAAGTATTTGTCTTTCTTCAAACTGAGTTGGTTGAATCAGTTAAAAGCAGCGAGTGTTTCCCAAACTGAAAGGATTTAATAAAGGCAACACAAGAAGTGAAAGAGCTGCTTCATTCATTCCATATATGTTTCTTTTTTTCTCTACTCCTTGAAAAAATATCCCACCATAGTGTGCCACAACATGAATGACTATAACACGTCATTTAATGATGTGTGAGCAATAGATTCCCTGAGGACGGCCCAGGTTGTGGTGGAAACCTCCACAAACAACAACTTATTTGGACTTGTGTTGAGAAATGTTTTGAAGCTTTTGTTTCCAAGTTCAAGAATGAACCTTCAAGCTCAATGAATGTCATTCTTTAAAAAGTCTATTTTAATAATTTATCTTCCTGCGTGTGTTTTTCTGAGGAAGCCTGTAATTTAAATAACACCTCTGGGCTTTTATTTTGAAGCTCAGCAACTAATCTGCCCCGGAAGCTATATTCTTTACTGAGGCTAACTTCACACTGTTTGATCAAGATGGCGTCCAGCAGAAACTCGTAACGGTCTGTTAGCAGAGTCTCTTTGTTGTCCATCAGAACTGATCCATCAGAACCTCTGTATGTCTGGATAAACCTGTCTGAATGGACTTTGTGCTCTTCACCTTTTATTCTGAATGTTTTACCTCTGACTCATCTCCCGGTAGCCTACAAAGCTACTGAAGTTAGCTTAGCATGCTAGCTGGTTAGCAACACAGCGCTAGTCAGAGTGACCGTTTGATGGAGAGCAAACTGTGTTTTTGACGGAGTTTGAGTGAAGAAAAAGTTTCTGTCATTGTGGTAAAATGTTCGAGGAGGAACTTTCTAGATCAAAAGAGGAGAACGAGCGACAACAGAAACTACTGGACGCTGTTTTCAACCCTCATCTTCGGTTACACAGAGCAGGTTGGTTCTCTTTACTTCTTCTCTCTCGGTTCTCTCTCTGGTTCTACAAAGAGCAGGTTGGTTCTCTTTACTTCTTCTCTCTCTGTTCTCTCTCTGGTTCTACACAGAGCAGGTTGGTTCTCTTTACTTCTTCTTCTCTCTCTGTTCTCTCTCTGGTTCTACAAAGAGCAGGTTGGTTCTCTTTACTTCTTCTTCTCTCTCTGTTCTCTCTCTGGTTCTACCAGGGTTGACAGCTTTTCTCTTTAGTTCGGACTGAGATTCGGTATCTGAGAAGTCGGTGCATTTTATGAGTCGGCCTTCTGTGACACATCATCCACCGCAGGGGTCAGAGGTCATCACTCCTCAACCCGCAGGAATGTTGTTTAAAATGTTCAGCAGCAAAAATCACAGTTTTAAAGCATTTCTGGATGAAAAGCCAAGAGGGTCTGAAAAGTCGCTAAATGTTCCGAGAAAGTCGCCAAGTTTGCTTCTCTACTCTTTGATAGTAATTAAAGCAATTAATAGATTAATAACTAATTCTACAATGATAATAGGCATTATAAACTTTTTTACAATTTGATAATTAATCTATGAATAAATGGACTAAATTACAAAGTAATCCATTATTTCACATTTTAACAGGGCTGTGTATTGGCAAGAATCTGGATACGATACGTATCATGATATCGGCGTTACAATTCAATATATTGCGATACTGTAAGTAAGACGATATTTTGCGATTACTCCCAGGAAAACTGGCATAGTATAAAGAACATGCAACCATATGTATAAAAGAAGAACCAGAACAGGAGGATCTGCATTTGCATTTATCACAGTCCCTGTAACATCCAGCATCATAGCAATATTTTTTGTATGTAAACAAATAATTGTGTTTTTGAGAATCGATACAGTATCACAAAACATAATATCACGATACTCAATATTTTCGATATTTTCTTACACCCCTACATTTTAATGGGCAATAAAAAGAAGAATTAAAAAAAGAATTTACAAATGAAATATCAATCCATCCATCATCAAGTAGATCAAATTGAAAAGGGATTTACAAAAACACCATAAAACAGTCAATAAGTACATCATTTAAAAATACATTAATGAATTCATAATTAAATAATTAAATTTAGAATTCTAAGTTCTAAGTTCAGAATCATTGTTCAGAAAAAGAAGAAGAATTTAGATCAGATAAACTTACTGAACCACAGTCCTCCATTTTAATGTGAACCTTCAGAACCTGCACTTACTCTACTTCATTCTGTCCTGCAGACGTCCAGCAGCTGTTGGTGGTTAAAGAAGAGGTTCCCCCTGAGCAGCAGGAGTGGAGCTCCAGTCTGGACCAGGAGGACCCAGAACCCCCCCACATTAAAGAGGAACAGGAGAAAATCTGGACCAGTCAGGAGGGAGAGCAGCTTCAAGGGCTGGAGGAGGCTGATATCAAGTTCCCATTCTCTCCTGTCTCTGTGAAGAGTGAAGAAGATGATGAAGAGAAACCTCAGTCCTCACAGCTTCATCAAAGACAAACTGAACACATAGAAACAGAACCTGATGGAGAGGACTGTGGAGGACCAGAACCAGCTAAGACCTCAGATCCAGATAGATGTCCAGAACCAGATACTGTTGACAGTACTGGAGACTCTTCTGAAGCTGAGACTGATAACAGTGATGACTGGAGGGAGACCAGAGAACCTCAGTCAGGTTTAAACTCTCTGAATAATGATGAACTTTGTGTCATTGATTCCAGATGTAGTGCTGGTGAGAAACCATTTAACTGTTCTGAGTGCGATAAAAGATTTGGCTTCAAGGAAAATCTGAAGAGACACATGAGATATCATACAGGAGAGAAACCTTTCAGCTGCTCAGTTTGTAAGAAATCTTTTACACAGAATGGAGATTTACAGAAACACAAGAGATCTCACACATTTGATAAACCTTTCAGTTGCTCGGTTTGTGATAAAGCTTTCATTCAAAGTGGACATCTTAAGAGACACATGAGATCTCACACAGGAGAGAAACCTTTCAGTTGCTCAGTTTGTGAAAAAGCTTTTATTCAAAGTGGACATCTGAAGACACACATGAGATCTCATATAGGAGAGAGACCTTTCAGTTGCTCAGTTTGTGATAACGCTTTCCGTGAAAGTGGACATCTGAAGAGACACATGAGATCTCACACAGGAGAGAAACCTTTCAGCTGCTCAGTTTGTAAGAAATCTTTTACACAGAGTGGAGATTTACAGAAACACATCAGAATCCACACAGGAGAAAAACCATTCAGTTGCTCGGTTTGTGATAAAGCTTTCAGTCATAGTGGAAATCTGAAGACACACATGAGATCTCACACAGGAGAGAGACCTTTCAGCTGCTCAATTTGCAGGAAATCTTTTGCACGTTGTGGAAATTTACAGAATCATATGAGAATCCACACAGGAGAGAAACCTTTCAGCTGCTCAGTTTGTGGTAAAGCGTTCATTGATAGTGGACATCTGAAGAGACACATGAGAACTCATACAGGAGAGAAACCTTTCAGAGCCTCCAGCCAGCAGCTCAACTGAACAGATGGAAACAGAAGCTGATGGAGAGGACTGTGGAGGACCAGAACCAGCCAGGAACTCTGATCCAGATACACATTTACATCCAGTTACTGATGACAAAACTGGAGACTGGTCTGAACCTGAGACTGATGACAGTGATGATTGGAAGGAGACCAGAGGACCTCAGTCAGCTTTAAACTCTGAATGAAGTCCCAGTACATGGTATGACAGTTGTTATTGGCAAAAAACTAGCTATGCTGCTCTGAGTGTAGGGATGGGTATCATTTAGATTTTAATCGTACTAATAATCTTACCAATATTGCTTATCGATCTTATACTTAAACGGTACTCTTATTGTTTGTGTTTTTGTGATTTTTTAAGAGAAAATTCTAAACAAATTAAGAACAGAATTAACATTGCTTTATTTACTTAAATGTACTGAATATAAATTAACATAATTGAGTGTCAAATGCAACAGCAGAAGTGTTGTTTCGAACAAATATAGACTGATGGTAATGTAAAAAATCCAAATGAAATAAACAATTTTATTGAAAAGGAAAATACAGCGGTATAGCAACACAGTTCTTCTGGAGAAAGATCAACATGTTTTCCTTCTCTGGCAGAAGTCGGGACCTTTCCTGGATTATAGTTTTACCTACAGTCAAAAATACCCTCTGGTGCTTTAGAGATGAAGTAAATGTATCGATCGCAGCATTTATATATTTGATGTTTTGTTGACTTGTTTATTTGACTTGGTTTAATTGACATCTCCATGACATGTGAGTAATTATTCCCTGAGGATGGCCTAGGTTGTGGTTGAAAGCTCCACAAACAACAATTTTTTTTCAGACATTTTTCAGACTTTTTGTTTTTTAGACTTTTTTTCAGATTGTTTTTTCCAACTTTCTTTTCTAGACTTTTTTTTCAGAATCTTTTTTCAGTCTTTTTTTTTTTGACAACTTTCAGACTTTTTTTTCAGACATTTCTCAGACGTTCATTTGGACAAATTTTTTTTTTTAGACTTTTTTTTCAGATTTTTTCTCAGACTTTCCAGACATTTTTTTTCACAGTTTTTTCTGAAACTTTTTTTTCGAACAATTTTCAGACAGTCTTTTTTTAGAACTTTTTCACACTTTTTCTTCCACACTTTTATTTTAGACTTTTTTATAGTCATTTTTTTCAGTGTTTTTTTCGAGACATTTTTCCGGACATTTTTTCGAACATTTTTCAGACATTTCTTTTTTAGACTTTTTTACCCCACCTTTTTCTGACTTTTTTTAAGACTTTTTGTTCAGACATCTTTTTTCAGACATTTTTCAGACTTTTTTTTTTTTTTTTTAATTTTTTTCAGAAGTTTTTTTTTTAGACTTTTATTTGGATCTTCTGTTGAGAAATGTTTTGAACCTTTTGTTTCAAAGTTTATGAATTACTCTTCAAGCTCAATGAATGTCATTCTTTAAAAAGTCTATTTTAATAATTTATCTTCCTGCGTGTGTTTTTCTGAGGAAGCCTGTTATTTCAATAACACCTCTAGACTTTTATTTTGAAGCTCAGCAACTATAACGTGCCCCGGAAGCTATATTCTTTACTGAGGCTAACTTCACACTGTTTGATCAAGATGGCGTCCAGCAGAAACACGTAACGTTCTGTTAGCAGAGTCTCTTTGTTGTCCACCAGAACTGATCCATCAGAACCTCTGTATGTCTGGATAAACCTGTCTGAATGGACTTTGTGCTCTTCACCTTTTATTCTGAATGTTTTACCTCTGACTCATCTCCCGGTAGCCTATACAAAGCTACTGAAGTTAGCTTAGCATGCTAGCTGGTTAGCAACACAGCGCTAGTCAGAGTGACCGTTTGATGGAGAGCAAACTGTGTTTTTGACGGAGTTTGAGTGGAGAAAAAGTTTCTGTCATTGTGGTAAAATGTTTGAGGAGGAACTTTCTAGATCAAAAGAGAACGAGCGACCAAGGAAACTACTGGACGCTGTTTTCAACCCTCAGCTTCGGCTACACAGAGCAGGTTGGTTCTCTTTACTTCTTGTCTCTCTGTTCTCTCTCTGGTTCTACACAGAGCAGGTTGGTTCTCTTTACTTCTTCTCTCTCTGTTCTCTCTGGTTCTACACAGAGCAGGTTGGTTCTCTTTACTTCTTCTCTCTCTGTTCTCTCTCTGGTTCTACACAGAGCAGGTTGGTTCTCTTTACTTCTTCTCTCTCTGTTCTCTCTCTGGTTCTACACAGAGCAGGTTGGTTCTCTTTACTTCTTCTCTCTCTGTTCTCTCTCTGGTTCTACACAGAGCAGGTTGGTTCTCTTTACTTCTTCTCTCTCTGTTCTCTCTCTGGTTCTACACAGAGCAGGTTGGTTCTCTTTACTTCTCCTTCTCTCTCTGTTCTCTCTCTGGTTCTACACAGAGCAGGTTGGTTCTCTTTACTTCTTCTTCTCTCTCTTTTCTCTCTGGTTCTACACAGAGCAGGTTGGTTCTCTTTACTTCTTCTTCTCTCTCTTTTTTCTCTCTGATTCTACAAAGAGCAGGTTGATTCTCTTTACTTCTTCTCTCTCTTTTCTCTGGTTCTACACAGAGCAGGTTGATTCTCTTTACTACTTCTCTCTCTTTTCTCTCTGATTCTACACAGAGCAGGTTGGTTCTCTTTACTTCTTCTTCTCTCTCTCTTTTCTCTCTGGTTCTACACAGAGCAGGTTGGTTCTCTTTAATTCTTCTTCTCTCTCTGTTCTCTCTCTGGTTCTACACAGAGCAGGTTGGTTCTCTTTACTTCTTCTCTCTCTGTTCTCTCTCTGGTTCTACCAGGGTTGACAGCTTTTCTCTTTAGTTCGGACTGAGATTCGGTATCTGAGAAGTCGGTGCATTTTATGAGTCGGCCTTCTGTGACACATCATCCACCGCAGGGGTCAGAGGTCATCACTCCTCAACCCGCAGGAATGTTGTTTAAAATGTTCAGCAGCAAAAATCACAGTTTTAAAGCATTTCTGGATGAAAAGCCAAGAGGGTCTGAAAAGTCGCTAAATGTTCCGAGAAAGTCGCCAAGTTTGCTTCTCTACTCTTTGATAGTAATTAAAGCAATTAATAGATTAATAACTAATTCTACAATGATAATAGGCATTATAAATTTCTTTACAATTTGATAATTAATCTATGAATAAATGGACTAAATTACAAAGTAATCCATTATTTCACATTTTAACAGGGCTGTGTATTGGCAAGAATCTGGATACGATACGTATCATGATATCGGCGTTACAATTCAATATATTGCGATACTGTAAGTAAGACGATATTTTGCGATTACTCCCAGGAAAACTGGCATAGTATAAAGAACATGCAACCATATGTATAAAAGAAGAACCAGAACAGGAGGATCTGCATTTGCATTTATCACAGTCCCTGTAACATCCAGCATCATAGCAATACTTTTTGCATGTAAACAAATAATTGTGTTTTTGAGAATCGATACAGTATCACAAAACATAATATCACGATACTCAATATTTTCGATATTTTCTTACACCCCTACATTTTAATGGCAATAAAAAGAAGAATTAAAAAAAGAATTTACAAATGAAATATCAATCCATCCATCATCAAGTAGATCAAATTGAAAAGGGATTTACAAAAACACCATAAAACAGTCAATAAGTACATCATTTAAAAATACATGAATGAATTCATAATTAAATAATTAAATTTAGAATTCTAAGTTCTAAGTTCAGAATCATTGTTCAGAAAAGAAGAAGAATTTAGATCAGATAAACTTACTGAACCACAGTCCTCCATTTTAATGTGAACCTTCAGAACCTGCACTTACTGTACTTCATTCTGTCCTGCAGACGTCCAGCAGCTGTTGGTGGTTAAAGAAGAGGTTCCCCCTGAGCAGCAGGAGTGGAGCTCCAGTCTGGACCAGGAGGACCCAGAACCCCCCCACATTAAAGAGGAACAGGAGGACCTCTGGACCAGTCAGGAGGGAGAGCAGCTTCAAGGGCTGGAGGAGGCTGATATCAAGTTCCCATTCTCTCCTGTCTCTGTGAAGAGTGAAGAAGATGATGAAGAGAAACCTCAGTCCTCACAGCTTCATCAAAGACAAACTGAACACATAGAAACAGAACCTGATGGAGAGGACTGTGGAGGACCAGAACCAGCTAAGAACTCAGATCCAGATAGATGTCCAGAACCAGATACTGTTGACAGTACTGGAGACTCTTCTGAAGCTGAGACTGATAACAGTGATGACTGGAGGGAGACCAGAGAACCTCAGTCAGGTTTAAACTCTCTGAATAATTATGCAATTTGTATCAGTGATTCCAGATGTAGTGCTGGTGAGAAACCATAAACTGTTCGAGTGCGATAAAAGATTGGCTTCAAGGTAAATCTGAAGACACACATGAGATCTCATATAGGAGAGAGACCTTTCAGTTGCTCAGTTTGTAAGAAATCTTTTAGACAGAGTGCAGATTTACAGAAACACAAGAGATCTCACACATTTGATAAACCTTACAGTTGCTCGGTTTGTGATAAAGCTTTCATTCAAAGTGGACATCTTAAGAGACAATGAGATCTCACACAGGAGAGAAACCTTTCAGTTGCCCAGTTTGTGAAAAAGGCTTTTATAACCTTCAGCTGCTCAGTTTGTAAGAAATCTTTTACACAGAATGGAGATTTACAGAAACACAAGAGATCTCACACATTTGATAAACCTTTCAGTTGCTCGGTTTGTGATAAAGCTTTCATTCAAAGTGGACATCTTAAGAGACACATGAGATCTCACACAGGAGAGAAACCTTTCAGTTGCTCAGTTTGTGAAAAAGCTTTTATTCAAAGTGGACATCTGAAGACACACATGAGATCTCATATAGGAGAGAGACCTTTCAGTTGCTCAGTTTGTGATAACGCTTTCCGTGAAAGTGGACATCTGAAGAGACACATGAGATCTCACACAGGAGAGAAACCTTTCAGCTGCTCAGTTTGTAAGAAATCTTTTACACAGAGTGGAGATTTACAGAAACACATCAGAATCCACACAGGAGAAAAACCATTCAGTTGCTCGGTTTGTGATAAAGCTTTCAGTCATAGTGGAAATCTGAAGACACACATGAGATCTCACACAGGAGAGAGACCTTTCAGCTGCTCAATTTGCAGGAAATCTTTTGCACGTTGTGGAAATTTACAGAATCATATGAGAATCCACACAGGAGAGAAACCTTTCAGCTGCTCAGTTTGTGGTAAAGCGTTCATTGATAGTGGACATCTGAAGAGACACATGAGAACTCATACAGGAGAGAAACCTTTCAGAGCCTCCAGCCAGCAGCTCAACTGAACAGATGGAAACAGAAGCTGATGGAGAGGACTGTGGAGGACCAGAACCAGCCAGGAACTCTGATCCAGATACACATTTACATCCAGTTACTGATGACAAAACTGGAGACTGGTCTGAACCTGAGACTGATGACAGTGATGATTGGAAGGAGACCAGAGGACCTCAGTCAGCTTTAAACTCTGAATGAAGTCCCAGTACATGGTATGACAGTTGTTATTGGCAAAAAATTAGCTATGCTGCTCTGAGTGTAGGGATGGGTATCATTTAGATTTTAATCGTACTAATAATCTTACCAATATTGCTTATCGATCTTATACTTAAACGGTACTCTTATTGTTTGTGTTTTTGTGATTTTTTAAGAGAAAATTCTAAACAAATTAAGAACAGAATTAACATTGCTTTATTTACTTAAATGTACTGAATATAAATTAACATAATTGAGTGTCAAATGCAACAGCAGAAGTGTTGTTTCGAACAAATATAGACTGATGGTAATGTAAAAAATCCAAATGAAATAAACAATTTTATTGAAAAGGAAAATACAGCGGTATAGCAACACAGTTCTTCTGGAGAAAGATCAACATGTTTTCCTTCTCTGGCAGAAGTCGGGACCTTTCCTGGATTATAGTTTTCCCTGCAGTCAAAAATACCCTCTGGTGCTTTAGAGATGAAGTAAATGTATCGATCGCAGCATTTGTATATTTGATGTTTTGTTTACTTGTTTATTTGACTTGGTTTAATTGACATCTCCATGACATGTGAGTAATTATTCCCTGAGGATGGCCTAGGTTGTGGTTGAAAGCTCCACAAACAACAATTTTTTTTCAGACATTTTTCAGACTTTTTGTTTTTTAGACTTTTTTTCAGATTGTTTTTTCCAACTTTCTTTTCTAGACTTTTTTTTCAGAATCTTTTTTCAGTCTTTTTTTTTTTGACAACTTTCAGACTTTTTTTTCAGACATTTCTCAGACGTTCATTTGGACAAATCTTTTTTTTAGACTTTTTTTTCAGATTTTTTCTCAGAATTTCCAGACATTTTTTTTCACAGTTTTTTCTGAAACTTTTTTTTCGAACAATTTTCAGACAGTCTTTTTTTAGAACTTTTTCACACTTTTTCTTCCACACTTTTATTTTAGACTTTTTTCTAGTCATTTTTTTCAGTGTTTTTTTCGAGACATTTTTCCGGACATTTTTTCGAACATTTTTCAGACATTTCTTTTTTAGACTTTTTTTCCCCACCTTTTTCTGACTTTTTTTAAGACTTTTTCATCAGACATCTTTTTTCAGACATTTTTCAGACTTTTTTTTTTTTTTTTTACTTTTTTTCAGACGTTTTTTTTTTAGACTTTTATTTGGATCTTGTGTTGAGAAATGTTTTGAACCTTTTGTTTTAAAGTTTATGAATTACTCTTCAAGCTCAATGAATATCATTCTTTAAAAAGTCTATTTTAATAATTTATCTTCCTGCGTGTGTTTTTCTGAGGAAGCCTGTTATTTCAATAACACCTCTAGACTTTTATTTTGAAGCTCAGCAACTATAACGTGCCCCGGAAGCTATATTCTTTACTGAGGCTAACTTCACACTGTTTGATCAAGATGGCGTCCAGCAGAAACACGTAACGTTCTGTTCGCAGAGTCTCTTTGTTGTCCACCAGAACTGATCCATCAGAACCTCTGTATGTCTGGATAAACCTGTCTGAATGGACTTTGTGCTCTTCACCTTTTATTCTGAATGTTTTACCTCTGACTCATCTCCCGGTAGCCTATACAAAGCTACTGAAGTTAGCTTAGCATGCTAGCTGGTTAGCAACACAGCGCTAGTCAGAGTGACCGTTTGATGGAGAGCAAACTGTGTTTTTGACGGAGTTTGAGTGGAGAAAAAGTTTCTGTCATTGTGGTAAAATGTTTGAGGAGGAACTTTCTAGATCAAAAGAGAACGAGCGACCAAGGAAACTACTGGACGCTGTTTTCAACCCTCAGCTTCGGCTACACAGAGCAGGTTGGTTCTCTTTACTTCTTGTCTCTCTGTTCTCTCTCTGGTTCTACACAGAGCAGGTTGGTTCTCTTTACTTCTTCTCTCTCTGTTCTCTCTGGTTCTACACAGAGCAGGTTGGTTCTCTTTACTTCTTCTCTCTCTGTTCTCTCTCTGGTTCTACACAGAGCAGGTTGGTTCTCTTTACTTCTTCTCTCTCTGTTCTCTCTCTGGTTCTACACAGAGCAGGTTGGTTCTCTTTACTTCTTCTCTCTCTGTTCTCTCTCTGGTTCTACACAGAGCAGGTTGGTTCTCTTTACTTCTTCTCTCTCTGTTCTCTCTCTGGTTCTACACAGAGCAGGTTGGTTCTCTTTACTTCTCCTTCTCTCTCTGTTCTCTCTCTGGTTCTACACAGAGCAGGTTGGTTCTCTTTACTTCTTCTTCTCTCTCTTTTCTCTCTGGTTCTACACAGAGCAGGTTGGTTCTCTTTACTTCTTCTTCTCTCTCTTTTTTCTCTCTGATTCTACAAAGAGCAGGTTGATTCTCTTTACTTCTTCTCTCTCTTTTCTCTGGTTCTACACAGAGCAGGTTGATTCTCTTTACTACTTCTCTCTCTTTTCTCTCTGATTCTACACAGAGCAGGTTGGTTCTCTTTACTTCTTCTTCTCTCTCTCTTTTCTCTCTGGTTCTACACAGAGCAGGTTGGTTCTCTTTAATTCTTCTTCTCTCTCTGTTCTCTCTCTGGTTCTACACAGAGCAGGTTGGTTCTCTTTACTTCTTCTCTCTCTGTTCTCTCTCTGGTTCTACCAGGGTTGACAGCTTTTCTCTTTAGTTCGGACTGAGATTCGGTATCTGAGAAGTCGGTGCATTTTATGAGTCGGCCTTCTGTGACACATCATCCACCGCAGGGGTCAGAGGTCATCACTCCTCAACCCGCAGGAATGTTGTTTAAAATGTTCAGCAGCAAAAATCACAGTTTTAAAGCATTTCTGGATGAAAAGCCAAGAGGGTCTGAAAAGTCGCTAAATGTTCCGAGAAAGTCGCCAAGTTTGCTTCTCTACTCTTTGATAGTAATTAAAGCAATTAATAGATTAATAACTAATTCTACAATGATAATAGGCATTATACATTTCTTTACAATTTGATAATTAATCTATGAATAAATGGACTAAATTACAAAGTAATCCATTATTTCACATTTTAACAGGGCTGTGTATTGGCAAGAATCTGGATACGATACGTATCATGATATCGGCGTTACAATTCAATATATTGCGATACTGTAAGTAAGACGATATTTTGCGATTACTCCCAGGAAAACTGGCATAGTATAAAGAACATGCAACCATATGTATAAAAGAAGAACCAGAACAGGAGGATCTGCATTTGCATTTATCACAGTCCCTGTAACATCCAGCATCATAGCAATACTTTTTGCATGTAAACAAATAATTGTGTTTTTGAGAATCCATACAGTATCACAAAACATAATATCACGATACTCAATATTTTCGATATTTTCTTACACCCCTACATTTTAATGGCCAATAAAAAGAAGAATTAAAAAAAGAATTTACAAATGAAATATCAATCCATCCATCATCAAGTAGATCAAATTGAAAAGGGATTTACAAAAACACCATAAAACAGTCAATAAGTACATCATTTAAAAATACATGAATGAATTCATAATTAAATAATTAAATTTAGAATTCTAAGTTCTAAGTTCAGAATCATTGTTCAGGAAAAGAAGAAGAATTTAGATCAGATAAACTTACTGAACCACAGTCCTCCATTTTAATGTGAACCTTCAGAACCTGCACTTACTGTACTTCATTCTGTCCTGCAGACATCCAGCAGCTGTTGGGGGTTAAAGAAGAGGTTCCCCCTGAGCAGCAGGAGTGGAGCTCCAGTCTGGACCAGGAGGACCCAGAACCCCCCCACATTAAAGAGGAACAGGAGGACCTCTGGACCAGTCAGGAGGGAGAGCAACTTCAAGGGCTGGAGGAGGCTGATATCAAGTTCCCATTCTCTCCTGTCTCTGTGAAGAGTGAAGAAGGTGATGAAGAGAAACCTCAGTCCTCACAGCTTCATCAAAGACAAACTGAACACATAGAAACAGAACCTGATGGAGAGGACTGTGGAGGACCAGAACCAGCTAAGAACTCAGATCCAGATAGATGTCCAGAACCAGATACTGTTGACAGTACTGGAGACTCTTCTGAAGCTGAGACTGATAACAGTGATGACTGGAGGGAGACCAGAGAACCTCAGTCAGGTTTAAACTCTCTGAATAATTATGAAATTTGTATCAGTGATTCCAGATGTAGTGCTGGTGAGAAACCATTTAACTGTTCTGAGTGCGATAAAAGATTTGGCTTCAAGGTAAATCTGAAGAGACACATGAGATCTCATACAGGAGAGAAACCTTTCAGCTGCTCAGTTTGTAAGAAACATTTTACCCAGAGTGGGAATTTACAAAGACACATGAGATCTCACACAGGAGAGAAACCATTCAGCTGCTCAGTTTGTAAGAAATCTTTTACACAGAATGGATATTTACAGAAACACAAGAGATCTCACACATTTGATAAACCTTTCAGTTGCTCGGTTTGTGATAAAGCTTTCATTCAAAGTGGAGATCTTAAGAGACACATGAGATCTCACACAGGAGAGAAACCTTTCAGTTGCTCAGTTTGTGAAAAAGCTTTTATTCAAAGTGGACATCTGAAGACACACATGAGATCTCATATAGGAGAGAGACCTTTCAGTTGCTCAGTTTGTGATAAAGCTTTCCGTGAAAGTGGAAATCTGAAGAGACACATGAGATCTCATACAGGAGAGAAACCTTTCAGCTGCTCAGTTTTTAAGAAATCTTTTACACAGAATGGAGATTTACAGAAACACAAGAGCTCTCACACATTTGATAAACCTTTCAGTTGCTCGGTTTGTGATAAAGCTTTCATTCAAAGTGGAGATCTTAAGAGACACATGAGATCTCACACAGGAGAGAAACCTTTCAGTTGCTCAGTTTGTGAAAAAGCTTTTATTCAAAGTGGACATCTGAAGACACACATGAGATCTCATACAGGAGAGAGACCTTTCAGTTGCTCAGTTTGTGATAAAGCTTTCCGTGAAAGTGGGAATCTGAAGAGACACATGAGATCTCACACAGGAGAGAAACCTTTCAGCTGCTCAGTTTGTAAGAAATCTTTTACACAGAGTGGAGATTTACAGAAACACATCAGAATCCACACAGGAGAAAAAACATTCAGTTGCTCGGTTTGTGATAAAGCTTTCAGTCATAGTGGAAATCTGAAGACACACATGAGATCTCACACAGGAGAGAGACCTTTCAGCTGCTCAATTTGCAGGAAATCTTTTGCACAGAGTGGAAATTTACAGAATCATATGAGAATCCACACAGGAGAGAAACCTTTCAGCTGCTCAGTTTGTGGTAAAGCGTTCATTGATAGTGGACATCTGAAGAGACACATGAGAACTCATACAGGAGAGAAACCTTTCAGAGCCTCCAGCCAGCAGCTCAACTGAACAGATGGAAACAGAAGCTGATGGAGAGGACTGTGGAGGACCAGAACCAGCCAGGAACTCTGATCCAGATAAACATTTACATCCAGTTACTGATGACAAAACTGGAGACTGGTCTGAACCTGAGACTGATGACAGTGATGATTGGAAGGAGACCAGAGAACCCAGTCAGGTTTAAACTCTGAATGAAGTCCCAGTACATGGTATGACAGTTGTTATTGGCAAAAAACTAGCTATGCTGCTCTGAGTGTAGGGATGGGTATCATTTAGATTTTAATCGTACTAATAATCTTACCAATATTGCTTATCGATCTTATACTTAAACGGTACTCTTATTGTTTGTGTTTTTGTGATTTTTTAAGAGAAAATTCTAAACAAATTAAGAACAGAATTAACATTGCTTTATTTACTTAAATGTACTGAATATAAATTAACATAATTGAGTGTCAAATGCAACAGCAGAAGTGTTGTTTCGAACAAATATAGACTGATGGTAATGTAAAAAATCCAAATGAAATAAACAATTTTATTGAAAAGGAAAATACAGCGGTATAGCAACAAAGTTCTTCTGGAGAAAGATCAACATGTTTTCCTTCTCTGGCAGAAGTCGGGACCTTTCCTGGATTATAGTTTTCCCTGCAGTCAAAAATACCCTCTAGTGCTTTAGAGATGAAGTAAATGTATCGATCGCAGCATTTGTATATTTGATGTTTTGTTTACTTGTTTATTTGACTTGGTTTAATTGACATCTCCATGACATGTGAGTAATTATTCCCTGAGGATGGCCTAGGTTGTGGTTTAAAGCTCCACAAACAACAATTTTTTTTCAGACATTTTTCAGACTTTTTGTTTTTTAGACTTTTTTTCAGATTGTTTTTTCCAACTTTCTTTTCTAGACTTTTTTTCAGAATCTTTTTTCAGTCTTTTTTTTTTGACAACTTTCAGACTTTTTTTTCAGACATTTCTCAGACGTTCTTTTGGACAAATCTTTTTTTTTAGACTTTTTTTTCAGATTTTTTCTCAGACTTTTCAGACATTTTTTTCACAGTTTTTTCTGAAACTTTTTTTTCGAACAATTTTCAGACAGTCTTTTTTTAGAATTTTTT
This sequence comes from Sebastolobus alascanus, assembly GCA_916701645.2. Classification (NCBI taxonomy): domain Eukaryota; kingdom Metazoa; phylum Chordata; class Actinopteri; order Perciformes; family Sebastidae; genus Sebastolobus; species Sebastolobus alascanus. The sequence goes on along the minus strand of CAKAOJ020000075.1, from coordinate 1,747,446 downwards.
CACACTTTTTCTTCCACACTTTTATTTTAGACTTTTTTCTAGTCATTTTTTTCAGTGTTTTTTTCGAGACATTTTTCCGGACATTTTTTCGAACATTTTTCAGACATTTCTTTTTTAGACTTTTTTACCCCACCTTTTTCTGACTTTTTTTAAGACTTTTTGTTCAGACATCTTTTTTCAGACATTTTTCAGACTTTTTTTTTTTTTTTACTTTTTTTGAGACGTTTTTTTTTTAGACTTTTATTTGGATCTTGTGTTGAGAAATGTTTTGAACCTTTTGTTTTAAAGTTTATGAATTACTCTTAAAGCTCAATGAATGTCATTCTTTAAAAAGTCTATTTTAATAATTTATCTTCCTGCGTGTGTTTTTCTGAGGAAGCCTATTTCAATAACACCTCTAGACTTTTATTTTGAAGCTCAGCAACTATAACGTGCCCCGGAAGCTATATACTTTACTGAGGCTAACTTCACACTGTTTGATCAAGATGGCGTCCAGCAGAAACACGTAACGTTCTGTTCGCAGAGTCTCTTTGTTGTCCACCAGAACTGATCCATCAGAACCTCTGTATGTCTGGATAAACCTGTGTGAATGGACTTTGTGCTCTTCACCTTTTATTCTGAATGTTTTACCTCTGACTCATCTCCCGGTAGCCTATACAAAGCTACTGAAGTTAGCTTAGCATGCTAGCTGGTTAGCAACACAGCGCTAGTCAGAGTGACCGTTTGATGGAGAGCAAACTGTGTTTTTGACGGAGTTTGAGTGGAGAAAAAGTTTCTGTCATTGTGGAAAATGTTTGAGGAGGAACTTTCTAGATCAAAAGAGGAGAACGAGCGACAACAGAAACTACTGGACGCTGTTTTCAACCCTCAGCTTCGGCTACACAGAGCAGGTTGGTTCTCTTTACTTCTTCTCTCTCTGTTCTCTCTCTGGTTCTACACAGAGTAGGTTGGTTCTCTTTACTTCTTCTCTCTCTGTTCTCTCTCTGGTTCTACACAGAGCAGGTTGGTTCTCTTTACTTCTCTCTCTGTTCTCTCTGGTTCTACACAGAGTAGGTTGGTTCTCTTTACTTCTTCTCCCTCTGTTCTCTCTCTGGTTCTACACAGAGCAGGTTGGTTCTCTTTACTTCTTCTTCTCTCTGTTCTCTCTGGTTCTACACAGAGCAGGTTGTTTCTCTTTACTTCTTCTCTCTCTTTTCTCTCTGGTTCTACACAGAGCAGGTTGGTTCTCTTTACTTCTTCTTCTCTCTCTTTTGTCTCTGGTTCTACACAGAGCAGGTTGATTCTCTTTACTTCTTCTTCTCTCTCTTTTCTCTCTGGTTCTACACAGAGCAGGTTGGTTCTCTTTACTTCTCTCTCTGTTCTCTCTGGTTCTACACGGAGTAGGTTGGTTCTCTTTACTTCTTCTCTCTCTGTTCTCTCTCTGGTTCTACACAGAGCAGGTTGGTTCTCTTTACTTCTTCTCTCTCTGTTCTCTCTCTGGTTCTACACAGAGCAGGTTGGTTCTCTTTACTTCTCTCTCTGTTCTCTCTGGTTCTACACAGAGTAGGTTGGTTCTCTTTACTTCTTCTCTCTCTGTTCTCTCTCTGGTTCTACACAGAGCAGGTTGGTTCTCTTTACTTCTTCTCTCTGTTCTCTCTCTGGTTCTACACAGAGCAGGTTGGTTCTCTTTACTTCTCTCTCTCTTTTCTCTCTGGTTCTACACAGAGCAGGTTGGTTCTCTTTACTTCTTCTTCTCTCTCTTTTCTCTCTGGTTCTACACAGAGCAGGTTGATTCTCTTTACTTCTTCTTCTCTCTCTTTTCTCTCTGGTTCTACACAGAGCAGGTTGGTTCTCTTTACTTCTTCTTCTCTCTCTCTTTTCTCTCTGGTTCTACACAGAGCAGGTTGGTTCTCTTTAATTCTTCTTCTCTCTCTGTTCTCTCTCTGGTTCTACACAGAGCAGGTTGGTTCTCTTTACTTCTTCTTCTCTCTCTGTTCTCTCTCTGGTTCTACCAGGGTTGACAGCTTTTCTCTATAGTTCGGACTGAGATTCGGTATCTGAGAAGTCGGTGCATTTTATGAGTCGGCCTTCTGTGACACATCATCCACCGCAGGGGTCAGAGGTCATCACTCCTTAACCCGCAGGAATGTTGTTTAAAATGTTCAGCAGCAAAAATCACAGTTTTAAAGCATTTCTCGATGAAAAGCCAAGAGGGTCTGAAAAGTCGCTAAATGTTCCGAGAAAGTCGCCAAGTTTGCTTCTCTACTCTTTGATAGTAATTAAAGCAATTAATAGATTAATAACTAATTCTACAATGATAATAGGCATTATAAATTTCTTTACAATTTGATAATTAATCTATGAATAAATGGACTAAATTACAAAGTAATCCATTATTTCACTTCAACAGGGCTGTGTATTGGCAAGAATCTGGATACGATACGTATCATGATATCGGCGTTACAATTCAATTTATTGCGATACTGTAAGTAAGACGATATTTTGCGATTACTCCCAGGAAAACTGGCATAGTATAAAGATCATGCAACCATATGTATAAAAGAAGAACCAGAACAGGAGGATCTGCATTTGCATTTATCACAGTCCCTGTAACATCCAGCATCATAGCAATACTTTTTGCATGTAAACAAATAATTCGGTTTTTAAGAATCGATACAGTATCAAAAAAACATAATATCACGATACTCAATATTTTCGATATTTTCTTACACCCCTACATTTTAATGGGCAATAAAAAGAAGAATTAAAAAAAGGATTTACAAATGAAATATCAATCTATCCATAATCAAGTAGATCAAATTGAAAAGGGATTTACAAAAACACCATAAAACAGTCAATAAGTACATCATTTAAAAATACATGAATGAATTCATAATTAAATAATTAAATTTAGGAATCTAAGTTCTAAGTTCAGAATCATTGTTCAGAAAAAGAAGAAGGATTTAGATCAGCTAAACTTACTGAACCACAGTCCTCCATTTTAATGTGAACCTTCAGAACCTGCACTTACTGTACTTCATTCTGTCCTGCAGACGTCCAACAGCTGTTGGTGGTTAAAGAAGAGGTTCCCCCTGAGCAGCAGGAGTGGAGCTCCAGTCTGGACCAGGAGGACCCAGAACCCCCCCACATTAAAGAGGAACAGGAGGACCTCTGGACCAGTCAGGAGGGAGAGCAGCTTCAAGGGCTGGAGGAGGCTGATATCAAGTTCCCATTCTCTCCTGTCTCTGTGAAGAGTGAAGAAGATGATGAAGAGGAACCTCAGTCCTCACAGCTTCATCAAAGACAAACTGAACACATAGAAACAGAACCTGATGGAGAGGACTGTGGAGGACCAAAACCAGCTAAGAACTCAGATCCAGATAGACGTCCAGAACCAGATACTGTTGACAGTACTGGAGACTCTTCTGAAGCTGAGACTGATAACAGTGATGACTGGAGGGAGACCAGAGAACCTCAGTCAGGTTTAAACTCTCTGAATAATTATGAAATTTGTATCAGTGATTCCAGATGTAGTGCTGGTGAGAAACCATTTAACTGTTCTGAGTGCGATAAAAGATTTGGCTTCAAGGTAAATCTGAAGAGACACATGAGATCTCATACAGGAGAGAAACCTTTCAGCTGCTCAGTTTGTAAGAAATCTTTTACACAGAATGGAGATTTACAGAAACACAAGAGATCTCACACATTTGATAAACCTTTCAGTTGCTCGGTTTGTGATAAAGCTTTCATTCAAAGTGGACATCTTAAGAGACACATGAGATCTCACACAGGAGAGAAACCTTTCAGTTGCCCAGTTTGTGAAAAAGCTTTTATTCAAAGTGGAGATTTACAGAAACACATCAGAATCCACACAGGAGAAAAACCATTCAGTTGCTCGGTTTGTAAGAAATCTTTTACACAGAGTGGAGATTTACAGAAACACATCAGAATCCACACAGGAGAAAAACCATTCAGTTGCTCGGTTTGTGATAAAGCTTTCAGTCATAGTGGAAATCTGAAAACACACATGAGATCTCACACGGGAGAGAAACCTTTCAGCTGCTCAATTTGCAGGAAATGTTTTGCACGTTGTGGAAATTTACGGAATCATATGAGACTCCATACAGGAGAGAAACCTTTCAGCTGCTCAATTTGCAGGAAATCTTTTGCACGTTGTGGAAATTTACGGAATCATATGAGACTCCACACAGGAGAGAAACCTTTCAGCTGCTCAGTTTGTGATAAAGCTTTCATTGATAGTGGACATCTGAAGAGACACATGAGAACTCATACAGGAGAGAAACCTTTCAGAGCCTCCAGCCAGCAGCTCAACTGAACAGATGGAAACAGAAGCTGATGGAGAGGACTGTGGAGGACCAGAACCAGCCAGGAACTCTGATCCAGATACACATTTACATCCAGTTACTGATGACAAAACTGGAGACTGTTCTGAACCTGAGACTGATGACAGTGATGATTGGAAGGAGACCAGAGAACCCAGTCAGGTTTAAACTCTGAATGAAGTCCCAGTACATGGTATGACAGTTGTTATTGGCAAAAAACTAGCTATGCTGCTCTGAGTGTAGGGATGGGTATCATTTAGATTTTAATCGTACTAATAATCTTACCAATATTGCTTATCAATCTTATACTTAAACGGTACTCTTATTGTTTGTGTTTTTGTGATTTTTTAAGAGAAAATTCTAAACAAATTAAGAAAAGAATTAACATTGCTTTATTTACTTAAATGTCCTGAATATAAATTAACATAATTGAGTGTCAAATGCAACAGCAGAAGTGTTGTTTTGAACAAATATAGACTGATGGTAATGTAAAAAATCCAAATGAAATAAACAATTTTATTGAAAAGTAAAATACAGCGGTATAGGCACACAGTTCTCAGCAGTTCTTCTGGAGAAAAATCAACATGTTTTCCTTCTCTGGCAGAAGTCTGGACCTTTCCTGGATTACAGTTTTCCCTTCAGTCAAAAATACCCTCTGGTGCTTTAGAGATGAAGTAAATGTATCGATCACAGAATTTGTATATTTGATGTTTTGTTTACTTGTTTATTTGACATGGTTTAATTGACAACTCCATGACATGTGAGTAATTATTCCCTGAGGATGGCCTAGGTTGTGGTTGAAAGCTCCACAAACAACAACTTTTTTTCAGACTTTTTGTTTTTTAGACTTCTTTTCAGATTGTTTTTTGCAACTTTTTTTTCTAGACTTTTTTTCAAAATCTTTTTTCAGTCTTTTTTCTTTTTTTGGACAATTTTCAGACTTTTTTTCAGACATTTCTCAGATGTTCTTTCCGACAAATTTTTTTTTTTAGACTTTTTTTTCAGAATTTTTTTTTCAGACTTTCCAGACATTTTTTTCAGTTTTTTCTGAAACTTTTTTTTCGAACAATTTTCAGACAGTCTTTTTTTAGAATTTTTTTCACACTTTTTCTTTCACACTTTTATTTCAGACTGTTTTTTTCGAGACATTTTTCCGGACATTTTTTCGAGCATTTTTCTTCTTTTTAGACTCTTTTTCTCACTTTTTTCTGACTTTTTTTAAGGTTTTTTTTTCGGACTTTTTTCAGACTTTTTTTTTAGACTTTTATTTGGATCTTGTGCTGAGAAATGTTTTGAACCTTTTGTTTTAAAGTTTACGAATTACTCTTCAAGCTCAATGAATGTCATTCTTTAAAAAGTCTGTTTTAATAATTTATCTTCCTGCGTGTGTTTTTCTGAGGAAGCCTGTTATTTCAATAACACCTCTGGACTTTTATTTTGAAGCTCAGCAACTATAACGTGCCCCGGAAGCTATTTTCTTTACTGAGGCTAACTTCACACTATTTGATCAAGATGGCGTCCAGCAGAAACACGTAACGTTCTGTTAGCAGAGTCTCTTTGTTGTCCACCAGAACTGATCCATCAGAACCTCTGTATGTCTCGATAAACCTGTCTGAATGGACTTTGTGCTCTTCACCTTTTATTTTGAATGTTTTACCTCTGACTCATCTCCCGGTAGCCTACAAAGCTACTGAAGTTAGCTTAGCATGCTAGCTGGTTAGCAACACAGCGCTAGTCAGAGTGACCGTTTGATGGAGAGCAAACTGTGTTTTTGACGGAGTTTGAGTGGAGAAAAAGTTTCTGTCATTGTGGTAAAATGTTTGAGGAGGAACTTTCTAGATCAAAAGAGAACGAGCGACCAAGGAAACTACTGGACGCTGTTTTCAACCCTCAGCTTCGGCTACACAGAGCAGGTTGGTTCTCTTTACTTCTTGTCTCTCTGTTCTCGCTCTGGTTCTACACAGAGCAGGTTGGTTCTCTTTACTTCTTCTCTCTCTGTTCTCTCTGGTTCTACACAGAGCAGGTTGGTTCTCTTTACTTCTTCTCTCTCTGTTCTCTCTCTGGTTCTACACAGAGCATATTGGTTCTCTTTACTTCTTCTCTCTCTGTTCTCTCTCTGGTTCTACACAGAGCAGGTTGGTTCTCTTTACTTCTTCTTCTCTCTCTGTTCTCTCTCTGGTTCTACAAATAGCAGGTTGGTTCTCTTTACTTCTTCTTCTCTCTGTTCTCTCTCTGGTTCTACACAGAGCAGGTTGGTTCTCTTTACTTCTTCTTCTCTCTCTGTTCTCTCTCTGGTTCTACACAGAGCAGGTCAGTTCTCTTTACTTCATCTTCTCTCTCTGTTCTCTCTCTGGTTCTACACAGAGCAGGCTGGTTCTCTTTACTTCTTCTTCTCTCTCTGTTCTCTCTCTGGTTCTACACAGAGCAGGTTGGTTCTCTTTACTTCTTCTTCTCTCTCTGGTTCTACACAGAGCAGGCTGGTTCTCTTTACTTCTTCTCCTCTCTCTGTTCTCTCTCTGGTTCTACACAGAGCAGGTTGGTTCTCTTTACTTCTTCTTCTCTCTCTGTTCTCTCTCTGGTTCTACACAGAGCAGGTTGGTTCTCTTTACTTCTTCTTCTCTCTCTGTTCTCTCTCTGGTTCTACACAGAGCAGGTTGGTTCTCTTTACTTCTTCTTCTCTCTGTTCTCTCTCTGGTTCTACACAGAGCAGGTTGGTTCTCTTTACTTCTTCTGCTCTCTTTGTTCTCTCTCTGGTTCTACACAGAGCAGGTTGGTTCTCTTTACTTCTTCTGCTCTCACTGTTCTCTCTCTGGTTCTACCAGAGCAGGTTGGTTCTCTTTACTTCTTCTTCTCTCACTGTTCTCTCTCTGGTTCTACACAGAGCCGGTTGGTTCTCTTTACTTCTTCTTCTCGGTTTAAAACGAAAACGATCTCCATCCAGATTTAAGCAGCAGTTGGTAGAAATGGAGCAAATATGATTTTGAAAAGTTATTTTTTTAAACGGTCACTATATCCTGACAGTAGTGCATGAGACGGGTAATCGGTGTCCTCCGGTGCTCCTAACGGCATCAGCTAGATTTCACAGACCGGAGGAAAACAACCAGTCAGAGCTTATCTGGAGTCTGCCGTCTCTGAGCAGCTGTCAATCACTCACCAACGGTCAAACTAGGCAACTAAATGTGCCCCTGAACAAAAAAGTACGTAAACATAGTTCCTATGTAATGTTAATACTATCAAATCAATATTCATGAAAATAAATGGTATAAATAGTAATATATAAACAAACATATCAAATACTAACATAAATAATGATTATTGCAGTTTAAATTATTTTGGTAAATCTCTTCTCTATTTATGATGATACATACTAAATCTGATTTCTTTTTTACACTCGTTATTATTGGGTATAATCTCAAAGATTTTCATTTAAATAAATGCCTGTTAGGTCACCGTCTATCGACAAATGAGGTAACACAATGGTGATTGAGGCTATGGCCCACTGATAAAAGCCCTTGCATTTGCAGTATTATGAACTTGGTGTCTCTGGCAGCATTTCTGGGAAAAATCACATGCGGCGATCTCTGGGAGGTGAGATCCAAAAACACATTTGCAATTACTGCTTATCGCCATAGGTGCCGCCAAAGAGAACCAAGCAGCCTTCGAGATTGGAACTTAAAGTTTAGTTTGAGTGGTGGTCAGTAATGTGTCTGTACTTCATTCTGTCCTGCAGACGTCCAGCAGCTGTTGGTGGTTAAAGAAGAGGTTCTCCCTGAGCAGCAGGAGTGGAGCTCCAGTCTGGACCAGGAGGACCCAGAGCCCCCCCACATTAAAGAGGAACAGGAGGAACTCTGGACCAGTCAGGAGGGAGAGCAGCTTCAAGGGCTGGAGGAGGCTGATATCACCAAGTTCACATTCACTCCTGTCTCTGTGAAGAGTGAAGAAGATGATGAAGAGGAACCTCAGTCCTCACAGCTTCATCAAAGACAAACTGAACAGATGGAAACAGAACCTGATGGAGAGGACTCTGGAGGACCAGAACCAGCCAGGAACTCAGATCCAGATAGACATTCAGAACCTGATACTGTTGACAAGACTGGAGACTCTTCTGAACCTGAGACTGATGACAGTGCGGATTGGAAGGAGATCAGAGAACCTCAGTCAGGTTTAAACTCTCTGGATAATGATGACGTTCCTGTCAGTGATTCCAGATGTAGTGCTGGTGAGAAACCATTTAGCTGCTCTGAGTGTGATAAAAGATTTGGCACCAAGGGAAGTCTGAAGAGACACATGATATGTCATACAGGTGAGAAACCTTTCAGCTGCTCAGTTTGTATGAAATCTTTTACACAGAATGGAAATTTAAAGAAACACATGAAAATCCACACAGGAGAGAAATCTTTCAGCTGCTCAATTTGTGGTAAAGGTTTCATTTTAAGTCAATATCTGAAGATACACATGAGATTTCATTCGGGAGAAAAACCTTTCAGCTGCTCAGTCTGTGGTAAAGCATTCATTTTAAGTGGACATCTGAAGATACACATGAGATTTCATACAGGAGAGAAACCTTTCAGCTGCTCAGTTTGTAAGAAATCTTTTATACAGAGTGGAGATTTACAGTTACACATGAGAACCCACACAGGAGAGAAACCTTTCAGCTGCTCAGTTTGTAAGAAATCTTTTATACGGAGTGGAGATTTACAGTTACACATGAGAATCCACACGGGAGAGAAGCCTTTCAGCTGCTCAGTTTGTAAGAAATCTTTTACACAGAAAGGATATTCACAGTTACACATGAGAATCCACACAGGAGAGAAGCCTTTCAGCTGCTCATTTTGCGATAAAAGATTTTTGAGGTCGACCCATCTAAGGAGTCACATGGTAGTCCACACGGGGGAGAAACGATTCAGCTGCAGTGTTTGTGAACAAAAATTCTCTTGGGCTAAACAGGTCAAAAAACATAAATGTGTTGGTCGTCAGTCCTCACAGCTTCATCAAACTCAAACTGAGGAGAACAGAGAGGCAGAGCCTGTAGTCAGCAGCTCAACTGAACAGGAGGAACTCTGGACCAGTCAGGAGGGAGAGCAGCTTCAAGGGCTGGAGGAGGCTGATATCACCAAGTTCCCATTCTCTCCTGTCTCTGTGAAGAGTGAAGAAGATGATGAAGAGGAACCTCAGTCCTCACAGCTTCATCAAAGGCAAACTGAACAGATGGAAACAGAAGCTGATTGAGAGTAGGGATGTCACGGTGAGAAAATACTCCCACCGCTTAATAAACACCGGTGTTACAGATTACGCTGGACATTTTACAAGAAATGATGGGTTTTTTTCACCTGCTGTGACTGCTCGTCCTCTGCACGGCTTCATACCAAAAGTTTACAGATTGCCTTATTAATGATATAGTTCGCTAATAGCATAGGACTTAAATCTGAAATATTAGCAAATAGGCACTTTTGCTTTACGCTTTGACACCAAATCCTCCGCCAGAATCTTATCTGTCAACTCTCTCTCGACCTGTTATAAGTGTGTGAAATCTAACTCCTGCTACTCTGAGCTGAGTTTTTTTTATTTGACGAACAGGGGCATTGATACGCGAAAATGGACTAAATAGGTTTTATTTCTATTAAAAAAAAGCAAAACGACAGTGGGGCGGTGGGCAAGTAATGTAATTTGTGTATGCCCAAACACCATCTCACACCGGTATCACTGAATGCCGTGGCAAGCCTAATGGAAAGGACTGTGGAGGACCAGATCCAGCTAGGAACTCAAGACAGGAAGTGGTGCTTTAGAGAGGAAGTAAATGTATTGATCGGAGCATTTGAATATTTGATGTTTTGTCTAAGTGTTTATTTGACTTGGTTGCTGTAGACTGTTTATCTGGTGATGAGTTGATGTTTTGACAGATTGATCTGATTTGATATGATAATATGATGTACTTTTATAGGCTTTACATATTCTGTATAATGATCTGTGTGGAGCATATTTACAACATAGAAAAGTGGATATCCTCCCCTACACTGCCCCTTTTTTGTTTTCTCAATTCTATATATTCATGAATGTTTATTGAAATGTGGTGAGATACAAGGAGCCCTCTATGTACAGATCTCCAGGTGGCAGCGCTCTTGTACAATGTTAAACTGTCTAATAAAAACATGAACATTCACTTTAATTTGGCAGCAACAAAAACAGATGAAATATAAGATTTACACTCTGAGACCAAAACTTCTATCATCTGTCTGAAACTTCAAGGAAAGGGAAACAAACTACCATCATCTTTTAAATGTGGTTCATTGTTTTCTCAGAGCTCTGAAAATCTAATAAAGTATTGTGTCTAATTGTCTTTCTTCAAACTGAGTTGGTTGAATCAGTAAAAAGCAGCGAGTGTTTCCTAAACTGAAAGGACTTAATAAAGGCAACAGAAGAACTGAAAGAGCTGCTTCATTCATTCCATATTATTTCTCTAATACTTGTAAAGATATCACGCCATAGTGTGCCACAACACAAATGTCATTTTAACATGTCATTTAATGACGTCTGAGCAACAGATTCCCTGAGGACGGCCCAGGTTGTGGTTGAAAGCTTAAGAAGCAACAACTAATTTTCACCTTGTGTTGATAAATGTTTAGAAGCCTTTGTTTCCTACTTCAAGAATTAATCTTCAAGCTGTCATATCTTTCAAAAGGGTTTTTTAATCATTTATCTTCCTTGCATGTGTTTTTTTGAGTAACTTCTGTAACAATTTCTGGACTTTTATTTTCAAGCTCAGCAACTAATTTGCCCCGGAAGCTGTATTCTTTACTGAGGCTAACTTCACATTGTTTGATCAAGATGGCGTCCAGCAGAAACACGTAACGTTCTGTTAGCAGAGTCTCCTTGTTGTCCATCAGAACTGATCCATCAGAACCTCTGTATGTCTGGATAAACCTGTCTGAATGGACTTTGTGCTCTTCACCTTTTATTCTGAATGTTTTACCTCTGACTCATCTCCCGGTAGCCTACAAAGCTACTGAAGTTAGCTTAGCATGCTAGCTGGTTAGCAACACAGCGCTAGTCAGAGTGACCGTTTGATGGAGAGCAAACTGTGTTTTTGACGGAGTTTGAGTGGAGAAAAAGTTTCTGTCATTGTGGTAAAATGTGTAAAGTCCAAATGCTGAGAGCGTTGGTGAAGCAGCGACTAACTGCGGCTGCTGAAGAGATATTTGGGCTGTTTGAAAGAACGATAGCAGAGTACGAGGAGGAACTTTCTAGATCAAAAGAGGAGAACGAGCGACAACGGAAACTACTGGACGCTGTTTTCAACCCTCAGCTTCGGCTACACAGAGCAGGTTGGTTCTCTTTACTTCTTCTTCTCTCTCTGTTCTCTCTGGTTCTACACAGAGCAGGTTGGTTCTCTTTACTTCTTCTTCTCTCTCTGTTCTCTCTCTGGTTCTACACAGAGCAGGTTGGTTCTCTTTACTTCTTCTTCTCTCTCTGTTCTCTCTCTGGTTCTACACAGAGCAGGTTGGTTCTCTTTACTTCTTCTTCTCTCTCTGTTCTCTCTCTGGTTCTACACAGAGCAGGTTGGTTCTCTTTACTGCTTCTCTCTGTTCTCTCTCTGGTTCTACACAGAGCAGGTTGGTTCTCTTTACCTCTTCTTCTCTCTCTGTTCTCTCTCTGGTTTTACCAGAGCAGGCTGGTTCTCTTTACTTCTTCTCCTCTCTCTGTTCTCTCTCTGGTTCTACACAGAGCAGGTTGGTTCTCTTTACCTCTTCTTCTCTCTCTGTTCTCTCTCTGGTTTTACCAGAGCAGGTTGGTTCTCTTTACTTCTTCTCCTCTCTCTGTTCTCTCTCTGGTTCTACACAGAGCAGGTTGGTTCTCTTTACTTCTTCTTCTCTATCTGTTCTCTCTCTTGTTCTACACAGAGCAGGTTGGTTCTCTTTACCTCTTCTTCTCTCTCTGTTCTCTCTCTGGTTCTACACAGAGCAGGTTGGTTCTCTTTACTTCCTCTTATCTCTGTTCTCTCTCTGGTTCTACACAGAGCAGGTTGGTTCTCTTTATTTCTTCTTCTCTCTCTGTTCTCTCTCTGGTTCTACACAGAGCAGGTTGGTTCTCTTTACCTCTTATCTCTCTGTTCTCTCTCTGGTTCTACACAGAGCAGGTTGGTTCTCTTTACCTCTTCTTCTCTCTCTGTTCTCTCTCTGGTTCTACCAGAGCAGGTTGGTTCTCTTTACTTCTTCTCCTCTCTCTGTTCTCTCTCTGGTTCTACACAGAGCAGGTTGGTTCTCTTTACTTCTTCTTCTCTATCTGTTCTCTCTCTTGTTCTACACAGAGCAGGTTGGTTCTCTTTACCTCTTCTTCTCTCTCTGTTCTCTCTCTGGTTCTACACAGAGCAGGTTGGTTCTCTTTACTTCTTCTCTCTCTCTTCTCTCTCTGGTTCTACACAGAGCAGGTTGGTTCTCTTTACTTCTTCTTCTTTCTCTGTTCTCTCTCTGGTTCTACCAGAGCAGGTTGTTTCTCTTTACTTCTTTTCTCTCTGTTCTCTCTCTGGTTCTACACAGAGCAGATTGGTTCTCCCTACTTCTTCTTCTCTCTCTGTTCTCTGTGGTTACTGACATCAGACCAATATGGGTCAACTGGGTCTCCTGAATGGATTCTAACACTCATAAAGGTTAACATGTTGTCTAATGCTACAATGGTTTGGTCACTGTGCACAGGGAGTGTAAGAAGCAATAATAGCAAAAACAACTATGTACAGACGACGATTTGTTCAACTGTTTTACTGAAAGTTTAAAAGCAGAACTACAGCATTGTGATATTGCTGAATGAACACTGTGAAGCTCTTTGATGCTCTGTGATCTCTAGAAGTTCACTAAGGAGTTTTTCAGCTGTGCTGGTGTGAATTAACATTTCTCTGTAACGTCTCTGTGTGTGTTCACTGTTTTCCTGCAGACGTCCAGCAGCTGTTGGTGGTTAAAGAAGAGGTTCCCCCTGAGCAGCAGGAGTGGAGCCCCAGTCTAGACCAGGAGGACCCAGAGCCCCCCCACATTAAAGAGGAACAGGAGGAACTCTGGACCAGTCAGGAGGGAGAGCAGCTTCAAGGGCTGGAGGAGGCTGATATCACCAAGTGCCCATTCACTCCTGTCCCTGTGAAGAGTGAAGAAGATGATGAAGAGAAACCTCAGTCCTTGCAGCTTCATGATAGACAAACTGAACAAATGGAAACAGAAGCTGATGGAGAGGACTGTGGAGGACCAGAACCAGCCAGGAACTCAGATCCAGATGCACATTTACAACCAGATACTCCTGACAAGACTGGAGATTGTTCTGAACTTGAGACTGAAAGTAGTGATGACTGGAAGGAGACCAGAGAACCTCAGTCAGGTTTAAAGTCTTTGAAAAATTATGAAGTTACTGTCAGTGATTTGAGATGCAGTAATGGTGAGAAACCATTTAGCTGCTGTGAGCTTGGGAAAACATTTGGCAGCAGTGGAAATCTGAAGATACACGAGAGTTCTCATACAGGAGAAAAATCTTTCAGCTGCTCAGTTTGTAAGAAATCTTTTACACAGCTTGGAAGTTTAGAGAAACACATGAGCGTCTCTGTGTGTGTTAACTATTTTCCTGCTGACATCCAGCAGCTGTTGGTGGTTAAAGAAGAGGTTCCCACTGAGCAGCAGGAGTGGAGATCCAGTCTTGACCAGGATGATCCAGAGCCCCCCCACATCAAAGAGGAACAGGAGGAACTCTGGACCAGTCAGGAGGGAGAGCAGCTTCAAGGGCTGGAGGAGGCTGATATCAAGTTCCCATTCTCTCCTGTCTCTGTGAAGAGTGAAGAAGATGATGAAGAGGAACCTCAGTCCTCACAGCTTCATCAAAGACAAACTGAACAGATGGAAACAGAAGCTGTTGGAGAGGACTGTGGAGGACCAGAACCAGCCATGAACTCGGATCCAGATATACATTTACAACCAGATACTCATGACAAGACTGGAGATCGTTTTGAACTTGAGACTGAATACAGTGATGACTGGAAGGAGACCAGAGAACCTCAGTCAGGTTTAAACTCTTTGAAAAATGATGAAGTAACTGGTGAGAAACCATTTAGCTGCTCTGAGTGTGAAAAAAGATTTGGTAGCAGTGGAAATCTGAAGAGACACATGAGAACTCACACAGGAGAAAAACCTTTCAACTGCTCAGTTTGTAAGAAATCTTTTACACAGCTTGGAGGTTTACAGAAACACACAAGAAGCCACACAGGTGAGAAACCTTTCAGCTGCTCAGTGTGTGGTAAAGGTTTCATTGAAAATGGACATCTGAATAGACACATGAGATCACACACAGGAGAGAAACCTTTCAGCTGCTCAGTGTGTGGTAAAGATTTCATTGACAGTAGCGATCTGAAGGTACACATGAGAACTCATACAGGAGAGAAACCTTTCAGCTGCTCAGTCTGTAATAAGTCTTTTACACATAGTGGAAGTTTTCGGAAACACATGAGAACTCACACAGGAGAGAAACCTTACAGTTGCTCAGTGTGTGGTAAAGGTTTCATTGACAATGGACATCTGAATAGACACATGAGAAGACACACAGGAGAGAAACCTTTCGTCTGCTCAGTGTGTGGTAAAGATTTCACTGAAAGCATAGATCTTAAGGTACACACGAGAACTCATACAGGAGAGAAACCTTTCAACTGCTCAGTTTGTAAGAAATCTTTTGCACAGAGTGGAAGGTTACAGAAACACATGATAACTCACACGGGAGAGAAACCTTTCAGCTGCTCAGTCTGTAAGAACTCTTTTGCACATAAAGGATATTTACAGACACACATGAGAATCCACACAGGAGAGAAACCTTTCAATTGCCCAGTTTGTGATAAAAGATTTCTGCGCAAGGACCATCTTAAGTTACACATGAGAACTCATACAGGAGAGAACCCCCTTTAGTTCGGTTTGTGGTAAAGGTTTTATACAAAATGTAAATCTGACATATCACTTGGACACCTCACACAGGGGAGAGACCATTTAGTTCCACAGTTTGTGGTAAAACATTTACAGAAAAAGCAGTTATGACACACCACATGGCAGTCCACACAGGGACAAAAGATTCAGTCGCAGTGTTTGTAACAAAAGAAATGCTAGGCGTCAACAGATCAAAAGACATAAATGTGTTGGTGTCCTCACTGATGAGAACAGAGAGGCAGAGCCTCCAGCCAGCAGCTCAATTGAACAAATGGAAACAGAAGCTGATGGAGAAGACTGTGGAGGACCAGAACCAGCAAGGGACTCAGATCCAGATACACGTTTATAACCAGATACTGATGACAAGACTGGAGACTCTTCTGAACCTGAGACTGATGACAGTGACAACAGTGATTTTGGAGAGTGAGCAGTGGACATCTGTAAGGTTTATATATTCAAAAATCACAAGTATGAGAATGTCAATAAGAAGTCATTCTTCTTCTGCTGTGAGCAAACAGCATTTAGAGTTGGGCATGTTTTCAGTGTTGGACGTCTCACATGCTGTATGTAAAGTGTTCTGCTGGATATTAATAGTTTCATCCATGCAGTTTATCTCAGATTAACCTTGAAAATGAAGGCGGGAGACTTCTGGTCTGATATTTGTTATGAAGGTTCATGGTTTTCTTTACTTTCCCTTTTTGTCTCAGTCTCACTGCGAGGGGGAAACAACTCATTTTATAGTTTGATAGAAGAATTAACCAAACAACTTTAAATTGGGTCATTCACAGTGTTTCCTGGTTTATTAAACTGCTTTTATTGTCTGTTTGCAAGGGAGATGATAAATGAGTGATACACTTGACTTGGTTGTTGTAGTTTGTTCATCTGGAGATAAGTTGATGTTTTGACAGATTGATCTGATTTTATATGATAATGTGATGTGAGCATATTTAGAACATAGAAAGGTGAATGTACTCCCCTACTCTGTTTCTTTTTCTTGTTTCATTCATGAATGTCTATTGAAATGTGGTGAGATACAAGGAGCCCTCTATGTACAGATCTCCACAGATAGCAACGCTCTTGTACAACATTAAGCTGTCCAATAAAAGCTTCAGACGCAACAATTTGACAGAAACAGATGAAATATTTGATTTACACCCAAAGACCAAAATGTATACCTTCCATTTGAAACTTAAAGGAAGGGGAAACAAACTACCATCATCTTTTGAATTTGGCTAATTGTTTTTTCACAGCTCTGAAAATGTAATAAAATGTTTGTCTTTCTTCAAACTGAGTTGGTTGAATAAGTAAAAAGCAGCGAGTGCTTTTTTCTAAACTGAAAGGACTTAATAAAGGCAACACAAGAACCGAAAGTGCTGCTTCATTAATTCCATGTTTTGTTTTTTTCCTCTACTCCTTGAAAAGATATCACATTATATTATTATATATTATTATTATTATTATTAGTGTGCCACAACATCAAGTCGTTATGTCATTTAATGACAGCTGAGCAAAAGATTCCCTGATGACGACCCAGTTTCAAGAAACAACACCTTATTTGTTCCTTTTGTTGAGAAATGTTTTGAAGCTCTTCAAAGAGTGTATTTTAATCATTTATCTTCCTGCGTGTGTTTTTTTGAGTAACTTCTGTAACGATTTCTGGACTTTTATTTTGAAGCTCAGCAAGTAACCTGCCCCGGAAGCTATATTTTTTACTGAGGCTAACTTCACACTGTTTGATCAAGATGGCGTCCAGCAGAAACACGTAACGTTCTGTTAGCAGAGTCTCCTTGTTGTCCATCAGAACTGATCCATCAGAACCTCTGTATGTCTGGATAAACCTGTCTGAATGGACTTTGTGCTCGTCACCTTTTATTCTGAATGTTTTACCTCTGACTCATCTCCCGGTAGCCTACAAAGCTACTGAAGTTAGCTTAGCATGCTAGCTGGTTAGCAACACAGCGCTAGTCAGAGTGACCATTTGATGGAGAGCAAACTGTGTTTTTGACGGAGTTTGAGTGGAGAAAAAGTTTCTGTCATTGTGGTAAAATGTGTAAAGTCCAAATGCTGAGAGCGTTGGTGAAGCAGCGACTAACTGCGGCTGCTGAAGAGATATTTGGGCTGTTTGAAAGAACGATAGCAGAGTACGAGGAGGAACTTTCTAGATCAAAAGAGGAGAACGAGCGACAACGGAAACTACTGGACGCTGTTTTCAACCCTCAGCTTCGGCTACACAGAGCAGGTTGGTTCTCTTTACTTCTTCTTCTCTCTCTGTTCTCTCTCTGGTTCTACACAGAGCAGGTTGGTTCTCTTTACTTCTTCTTCTCTCTCTGTTCTCTCTCTGGTTCTACACAGAGCAGGTTGGTTCTCTTTACTTCTTCTTCTCTCTCTGTTCTCGCTCGGGTTCTACACAGAGCAGGTTGGTTCTCTTTACTTCTTCTTCTCTCTCTGTTCTCTCTCTGATTCTACACAGAGCAGGTTGGTTCTCTTTACTTCTTCTCTCTCTGTTCTCTCTCTGGTTCTACACAGAGCAGGTTGGTTCTCTTTACTTCTTCTCTCTGTGTTCTCTCTCTGGTTCTACACAGAGCAGGTTGGTTCTCTTTACTTCTTCTTCTCTCTCTTTTCCTCTCTGGTTCTACACAGAGCAGGTTGGTTCTCTTTACTTCTCTCTCTGTTCTCTCTCTGGTTCAACACAGAGCAGGTTGGTTCTCTTTACTTCTTCTT
Source organism: Sebastolobus alascanus (assembly GCA_916701645.2). Taxonomy (NCBI): domain Eukaryota; kingdom Metazoa; phylum Chordata; class Actinopteri; order Perciformes; family Sebastidae; genus Sebastolobus; species Sebastolobus alascanus. The sequence goes on along the minus strand of CAKAOJ020000075.1, from coordinate 1,729,466 downwards.
CTCTCTGTTCTCTCTCTGGTTCTACACAGAGCAGGTTGGTTCTCTTTACTTCTTCTTTTCTCTCTGTTCTCTCTCTGGTTCTACACAGAGCAAGTTGGTTCTCTTTACTTCTTCTTCTCTCTCTGTTCTCTCTCTGGTTCTACACAGAGCAGGTTGGTTCATTAAACATTCTGAATCTTTGTTCTTCTCCCTCAGATCTGTTCTCTCAGCATCTATATGACAGAAAGTTATTAAACAAAAAGTACAGGGAATGAATCTGTCCCCAAGCTTTGTGATCTCTATAAGCGGTTTCCACTGTACTACTACTACTACTACATGATAAATGAAGTTGCTTCCTGAAAATGATGCACAAAAATCATAAAAATCTAATATCAGCATTTCAAGCTTGATTTTAACATAAAGTCCTGGTTTCCTTAATTGTGTGTTTCAGTGTTTCCTACAGACGTCCAGCAGCTGTTGGTGGTTAAAGAAGAGGTTCCCCCTGAGCAGCAGGAGTGGAGCTCCAGTCTGGTCCAGGAGGACCCAGAGCCCCCCCACATTAAAGAGGAACAGGAGAAACTCTGGACCAGTCAGGAGGGAGAGCAGCTTCAAGGGCTGGAGGAGGCTGATATCAAGTTCCAATTCACTCCTGTCCCTGTGAAGAGTGAAGATGATGATGAAGAGAAACCTCAGTCCTCACAGCTTCATCAAAGACAAACTGAACAGATGGAAACAGAAGCTGATGGAGGAACAGAACCAGCCAAGAATTCTGATCCAGATACACGTTTACAACCAGATACTGATGACAAGACTGGAGACTCTTCTGAAGCTGAGACTGATGACAGTGAGGACTGGAAGGAAAGCAGACTGTGTATTACTGGTGAGAAATCCTTTAGCTGCTCTGACTGTGGGAAAATATTAGGCGTCAGTGGTTATCTGAACAAACACGTGAAAATCCATACAGGAGAGAAACCTTTCAGCTGCTCAGTTTGTACGAATGTTTTTGCACAGAATAAAAATTTACAGACACATGCACAATCACACAGGAGATAAACGATTTAGTTGTAGTGTTTGTAACAAAAGATTTGCCCGGCATCTACAGGTCAAACTTTTCTAATGCTAACTTAGCCTTAGCTTGTGAGGGAATGTATACTGCCATGATTGTTATTGATGTGAATTCCCTTGGTAGAAAGAAACGTCTGCATCTTACCATTAGGAGCTCCAAATCTGGGCAGCAATGTTTATCCACCATGTCCGCAGCTGTGCACCAACTGTTGTTTATATACACACAAACACACAGACCTCCTCCTCTGCTCTACCAGGAGTCCTTTGTTCAGTCCGCTCTGTAAACAGAGCAGCTGGTTTGTTCGATAGCAGCGTCTGGGACGTTGCGTTTTAGCCAGGTCTCTGTGATGATTGTCACACACCGAGGCATAGTTCTCTCTCGGATCTCATAAATAATGTTGGTGAGAGACCTGGAGTTGGCGAGTTACAGACTCTGCAGCGATGGTCTGTACGGGTTAGCCTTAAGCCTAGCATGTAGCCCAGCTCACTTACACCGCTTCTGTTTTCTCTCCCTCGGCAACCTGCGCCGCATCACTTGTGGGATAGCGAGTCCGACATGCTCCGGGTTTAGTAGAATCTCCAGGGGGATTAAATTGTGTCCAATCTGAGAGCTGTTTGGTTGTGTCAGCGGAAAAATAGCTGTGATCTAGGGATGCTAATTTTGATTTTTTTTTTTATTTCGATAGCTGACCCTCTTTAACAAAAAAATATTCTGTAATGTCTCAGTGTGTGTTTACTGTTTTCCTGCAGACGTCCAGCAGCTGTTGGTGGTAAAAGAAGAGGTTCCCCCTGGGCATCAGGAGGGGAGCTCCAGTCTGGAGCAGGACGACCCAGAGCCCCCCCACATTAAAGAGGAACAGGGGGTACTCTGCACCAGTCAGGAGGGAGAGCAGCTTCAAGGGCTGGAGGAGGCTGATATCAAGTTCACATTCTCTCCTGTCCCTGTGAAGAATGAAGAAGATGATGAAGAGGAACCTCAGTCCTCACAGCTTCATCAAAGACAAACTGAACAGATGGAATCAGAAGCTGATGGAGAGGACTGTGGAGGACCAGAACCAGCCGGGAACTCGGATGAAGATACACATTTACAACCAGATACTGATGACAAGACTGGAGACTGTTCTGAGCCTGAGACTGATGACAGTGATGATCAGAAAAAGCCCAGACCATGTAGTACTGGTGAGAAATCCTTTAACTGCTCTGAGTGTGGGAAAACATTTGGCACAAATCGACATCTGAAGAGACACGCAAGATACCATACAGCAGAGAAACTTTCCAGCTGCTCAGTTTGTAAGAAATCTTTTACACAGAGAGGAGATTTACAGAGACACATGAGAATCCACACAGGAGAGAAACCTTTCAGCTGCTCAGTTTGTACGAAATCCTTTATGCGGAGAGTAACTTTACACAATCACATTAAAATCCACACAGGAGAGAAACCTTTCAGCTGCTCAGTTTGTAAGAAATCTTATACGCAGAGTGGAGATTTACAGGAACACATAAGATCCCATACAGGAGAAAAACCTTTCAGCTGCTCGGTTTGTAAGAAATCTTTTACGCGGAGAGGAACTTTACACAATCACATTAAAATCCACACAGGAGAGAAAACTTTCAGCTGCTCGGTTTGTAAGAAATCTTTTACACACAGAGGAGATTTACAGAAACACATGCGCAGCCACACAGGAGAGAAACCTTTCAGTTGCTCAGTTTGTGATAAAGCTTTTACACAGAGTGGAGCTTTACAGAAACACATGAGAATCCACACAGGAGAGAAACCTTTCAGCTGCTCAGTTTGTAAGAAATGTTTTACAAAGAGAGGAAATCTACAGACACACATGTGCATCCACACAGGAGAGAAACGATTCAGTTGCAGTGTGTAACAAAAGATTTGCCAGGCATCGACAGGTCAAAAGACATAAATGTGTTGGTGTCCTCACAGCTTCATCAAACGCAAACTGATGAGAACAGAACGGCAGAGCTTCTAGCCAGCAGCTCAATTGAACAGATGGAAACAGTAGCTGATGGAGAGGACTGTGGAGGACCAGAACCAGCCAGGAACTCAGATCCAGATACACGTTTACAACCAAATACTGATGACAAGACTGGAGACTCTTCTCAACCTGAGATGACAGTGATGACAGTGATTTTTGGAAAGAGATCAGTGGACATCTGTCAGGGTTAAATACTCAAAAATAACAAGAATGAGAATGTCAATAAGAAGTCATTCTTCTTCTGCTGTGAGCAATCAGCATTTAGAGTTGGGCATGTTTTCTTGTTGGACGTCTCACATGCTGTATGTAAAGTGTTCTGCTGGATATTAATAGTTTCATCCATGCAGTTGTCTCAGATCAAACTTGAATATGAAGGAGGGAGACTTCTGGTCTATTTGTTATGAAAGTTTATGGTTTTCTTTTACTTTCCCTTTTTCTCTCGGTCTCACTGTGAGGGGAAACAACGATTTTTATAGTTTCATAGAAGAATTAACCAAACAACTTTAAATTGGGTCATTCACAGTGTTTCCTGGTTTATTAAACTGCTTTTATTGTCTGTTTGCACGGGAGATGATAAATGAGTGATACACTTGACTTGGTTGTTGTAGTTTGTTCATCTGGAGATAAGTTGATGTTTTGACAGATTGATCTGATTTTATATCATAATGTGATGTGAGCATATTTAGAACATAGAAAGGTGAATGTCCTCCCCTACTCTGTTTCTTTTTCTTGTTTCATTCTTGAATGTCTATTGAAATGTGGTGAGATACAAGGAGCCCTCTATGTACAGATCTCCACAGATAGCAACGCTCTTGTACAACATTAAGCTGTCCAATAAAAGCTTCAGACGCAACAATTTGACAGAAACAGATGAAATATTTGATTTACACCCAAAGACCAAAATGTATACCTTCCATTTGAAACTTAAAGGAAGGGGAAACAAACTACCATCATCTTTTGAATTTGGCTAATTGTTTTTTCACAGCTCTGAAAATGTAATAAAATGTTTGTCTTTCTTCAAACTGAGTTGGTTGAATAAGTAAAAAGCAGCGAGTGTTTTTTTCTAAACTGAAAGGACTTAATAAAGGCAACACAAGAACCGAAAGTGCTGCTTCATTAATTCCATGTTTTGTTTTTTTCCTCTACTCCTTGAAAAGATATCACATTATAGTGTGCCAAAACATCAAGTCGTTATGTCATTTAATGACAGCTGAGCAAAAGATTCCCTGATGACGACCCAGTTTCAAGAAACAACACCTTATTTGTTCCTTTTGTTGAGAAATGTTTTGAAGCTCTTTAAATAGTGTATTTTAATCATTTATCTTCCTGCGTGTTTTTTTTTGAGTAACTTCTGTAACAATTTCTGGACTTTTATTTTGAAGCTCAGCAAGTAACCTGCCCCGGAAGCTATATTTTTTACTGAGGCTAACTTCACACTGTTTGATCAAGATGGCGTCCAGCAGAAGCACTTAACGTTCTGTTCGCAGAGTCTCTTTGTTGTCCATCAGAACCTCGGTATGTCTGGATAAACCTTTCTGAATGGACTTTGTGCTCTTCACCTTTTATTCTGAATGTTTACCTCTGACTCATCTCCCGGTAGCCTACAAAGCTACTGAAGTTAGCTTAGCATGCTAGCTGGTTAGCAACACAGCGCTAGTCAGAGTGACCGTTTGATGGAGAGCAAACTGTGTTTTTGACGGAGTTTGAGTGGAGAAAAAGTTTCTGTCATTGTGGTAAAATGTGTAAAGTCCAAATGCTGAGAGCGTTGGTGAAGCAGCGACTAACTGCGGCTGCAGAAGAGATATTTGGGCTGTTTCAAAGAACGATAGCAGAGTACGAGGAGGAACTTTCTAGATCAAAAGAGGAGAACGAGCGACAACGGAAACTACTGGACGCTGTTTTCAACCCTCAGCTTCGGCTACACAGAGCAGGTTGGTTCTCTTTACTTCTTCTTCTCTCTCTGTTCTCTCTGGTTCTACACAGAGCAGGTTGGTTCTCTTTACTTCTTCTTCTCTCTCTGTTCTCTCTCGGGTTATACACAGAGCAGGTTGGTTCTCTTTACTTCTTCTTCTCTCTCTGTTCTCTCTCTGGTTCTACACAGAGCAGGTTGGTTCTCTTTACTTCTTCTCTCTCTGGTTCTACACAGAACAGGTTGGTTCTCTTTACTTCGTCTTCTCTCTCTGTTCTCTCTCTGGTTCTACACAGAGCAGGTTGGTTCTCTTTACTTCTTCTTCTCTCTCTGTTCCTCTCGGTTCTACACAGAGCAGGTTGGTTCTCTTTACTTCTCTCTCTGTTCTCTCTCTGGTTCTACACAGAGCAGGTTGGTTCTCTTTACTTCTTCTTCTCTCTCTGTTTTCTCTGGTTCTACACAGAGCAGGTTGGTTCTCTTTACTTCTTCTTCTCTCTCTGTTCCTCTCGGTTCTACACAGAGCAGGTTGGTTCTCTTTACTCTTCTCTCTGTTCTCTCTCTGGTTCAACACAGAGCAGGTTGGTTCTCTTTACTTCTTCTTCTCTCTGTTCTCTCTCTGGTTCTACACAGAGAAGGTTGGTTCTCTTTACTTCTTCTTCTCTCTCTGTTCTCTCTCTGGTTCTACACAGAGCAAGTTGGTTCTCTTTACTTCTTCTTCTCTCTCTGGTTCTACACAGAGCAGGTTGGTTCATTAAACATTCTGAATCTTTGTTCTTCTCCCTCAGATCTGTTCTCTCAGCATCTATATGACAGAAAGTTATTAAACAAAAAGTACAGGGAATGAATCTGTCCCCAAGCTTTGTGATCTCTATAAGCGGTTTCCACTGTACTACTACTACTACTACATGATAAATGAAGTTGCTTCCTGAAAATGATGCACAAAAATCATAAAAATCTAATATCAGCATTTCAAGCTTGACTTTAACATAAAGTCCTGGTTTCCTTAATTGTGTGTTTCAGTGTTTCCTGCAGACGTTCAGCAGCTGTTGGTGGTTAAAGAAGAGGTTCCCCCTGAGCAGCAGGAGTGGAGCTCCAGTCTGGTCCAGGAGGACCCAGAGCCCCCCCACATTAAAGAGGAACAGGAGGAGCTCTGGACCAGTCAGGAGGGAGAGCAGCTTCAAGGGCTGGAGGAGGCTGATATCAAGTTCCCATTCACTCCTGTCCCTGTGAAGAGTGAAGATGATGATGAAGAGAAACCTCAGTCCTCACAGCTTCATCATAGACAAACTGAACAGATGGAAACAGAAGCTGATGGAGGACCAGAACCAGCCAAGAATTCTGATCCAGATACACGTTTACAACCAGATACTGATGACAAGACTGGAGACTCTTTTGAAGCTGAGACTGATGACAGTGAGGACTGGAAGGAAAGCAGACTGTGTATTACTGGTGAGAAATCCTTTAGCTGCTCTGACTGTGGGAAAATATTAGGCCTCAGTGGTTATCTGAAGAAACACGTGAAATACATACAGGAGAGAAACCTTTCAGCTGCTCGGTTTGTACGAATGTTTTTGCACAGAATAAAAATGTACAGACACATGCACATCCACACAGGAGATAAACGATTCAGTTGTAGTGTTTGTAACAAAAGATTTGCCCGGCATCTACAGGTCAAACTTTTCTAATGCTAACTTAGCCTTAGCTTGTGGGGGAATGTATACTGCCATGATTGTTATTGATGTGAATTCCCTTGGTAGAAAGAAACGTCTGCATCTTACCATTAGGAGCTCCAAATCTGGGCGGCAATGTTTATCCACCATGTCCGCGGCTGTGCACCAACTGTTGTTTATATACACACAAACACACAGTCCTCCTCTTCTGCTCTTCCAGGAGTCCTTTGTTCAGTCTGCTCTGTAAACAGAGCAGCTGGTTTGTTCGATAGCAGCGTCTGGGACGTTGCGTTTTAGCCAGGTCTCTGTGATGATTGTCACACAGTGAGGCATAGTTCTCTCTCGGATCTCATAAATCATGTTGGTGAGAGACCTGGAGTTGGCGAGTAACAGATTCTGTAGCGATGGTCTGTACGGGTTAGCCTTAAGCCTAGCATGTAGCCCAGCTCACTTACACCGCTTCTGTTTTCTCTCCCTCGGCAACCTGCGCCGCATCACTTGTGGGATAGCGAGTCCGACGTGCTCTGGGCTTAGTAGAATCTCCAGGGGGATTAAATTGTGTCCAATCTGAGAGCTGTTTGGTTGTGTCAGCGGAAAAATAGCTGTGATCTAGGGATGCTAATTTTTATTTTTATTTTTATTTCGATAGCCGACCCTCTTTAACAAAAAAACATTCTGTAATGTCTCAGTGTGTGTTTACTGTTTTCCTGCAGACGTCCAGCAGCTGTTGGTGGTAAAAGAAGAGGTTCCCCCTGAGCATCAGGAGGGGAGCTCCAGTCTGGAGCAGGACGACCCAGAGCCCCCCCACATTAAAGAGGAACAGGGGGTACTCTGCACCAGTCAGGAGGGAGAGCAGCTTCAAGGGCTGGAGGAGGCTGATATCAAGTTCCCACTCTCTCCTGTTCCTGTGAAGAGTGACGATGATGAAGAGAAACCTCAGTCCTCACAGCTTCATCAAAGACAAACTGAACAGATGGAAACAGAAGCTGATGGAGGAACAGAACCAGCCAAGAACTCTGATCCAGATACACGTTTACAACCAGATACTGATGACAAGACTGGAGACTCTTCTGAAGCTGAGACTGATGACAGTGAGGACTGGAAGGAAAGCAGACTGTGTATTACTGGTGAGAAATCCTTTAGCTGCTCTGACTGTGAGAAAATATTAGGCCTCAGTGGTTATCTGAAGAAACACGTGAAAATCCATACAGGAGAGAAACCTTTCAGCTGCTCAGTTTGTACGAATGTTTTTGCACAGAATAAAAATGTACAGACACATGCACAATCACACAGGAGATAAACGATTTAGTTGTAGTGTTTGTAACAAAAGATTTGCCCAGCATCTACAGGTCGAAACCTTTCTAATGCTAACTTAGCCTTAGCTTGTGGGGGAATGTATACTGCCATGATTGTTATTGATGTGAATTCCCTTGGTAGAAAGAAACGTCTGCATCTTACCATTAGGAGCTCCAAATCTGGGCAGCAGTGTTTATCCACCATGTCTGCGGCTGTGCACCAACTGTTGTTTATATACACACAAACACACAGTCCTCCTCCTCTGCTCTTCCAGGAGTCCTTTGTTCAGCCCGCTCTGTAAACAGAGCAGCTGGTTTGTTCTATAGCAGCGTCTGGGACGTTGCGTTTCGGCCAGATCTCTGTGATGATTGTCACGCAATGAGGCATAGTTCTCTCTCGGATCTCATCCATCTTGTTGGTGAGAGACCTGGAGTTGGTGAGGAACAGACTCTGAAGCGATGGTCTGTACGGGTTAGCCTTCAGCCTAGCATGTAGCCCAGCTCACTTACACCGCTTCTGTTTTCTCTCCCTCCGCCACATGTGCCGCCTCACTAGTGGGATAGCGAGTCCGACGTGCTCCGGGTTTAGTAGAATCTCCAGGGGGATTAAATTTGTGTCCAATCTGAAAGTTGTGTGGTGGTCTCAGTGGAAAAATAGCTGGGTTCTAGGGATGCTAATTTTGATTATTTTTTTAATTTCGATAGCCGACCCTCTTTAACAAAAAAACATTCTGGAATGTCTCAGTGTGTGTTTACTGTTTTCCTGCAGACGTCCAGCAGCTGTTGGTGGTTAAAGAAGAGGTTCCCCCTGAGCAGCAGGAGTGGAGCTCCAGTCTGGAGCAGGATGACCCAGAGCCCCCCCACATTAAAGAGGAACAGGAGGAACTCTGCACCAGTCAGGAGGGAGAGCAGCTTCAAGGGCTGGAGGAGGCTGATATCAAGTTCCCATTCTCTCCTGTCCCTGTGAAGAATGTGGAAGATGATGAAGAGGAACCTCAGTCCTCACAGCTTCATCAAAGACAAACTGAACAGATGGAATCAGAAGCTGATGGAGAGGACTGTGGAGGACCAGAACCAGCTAAGAACTCAGATGAAGATACACATTTACAACCAGATACTGATGACAAGACTGGAGACTGTTCTGAGCCTGAGACTGATGACAGTGATGATCAGAAAAAGCCCAGACCATGTAGTACTGGTGAGAAATCCTTTAGCTGCTCTGAGTGTGGGAAAACATTTGGCACAAATCGACATCTGAAGAGACACGCAAGATACCATACAGCAGAGAAGCTTTCCAGCTGCTCAGTTTGTAAGAAATCTTTTACACAGAGAGGAGATTTACAGAGACACATGAGAATCCACACAGGAGAGAAACCTTTCAGCTGCTCAGTTTGTACGAAATCCTTTATGCGGAGAGGAGATTTACAGAGACACATGAGAATCCACACAGGAGACAAACCTTTCAGCTGCTCGGTTTGTAAGAAATCTTTTACACACAGAGGAGATTTACAGAAACACATGCGCAGCCACACAGGAGAGAAACCTTTCAGCTGCTCAGTTTGTAAGAAATCTTATACGCAGAGTGGAGATTTACAGGAACACATAAGATCCCATACAGGAGAAAAACCTTTCAGCTGCTCGGTTTGTAAGAAATCTTTTACGCGGAGAGGAACTTTACACAATCACATTAAAAGCCACACAGGAGAGAAACCTTTCAGCTGCTCAGTTTGTATGAAATCTTATTCACAGAGAGGAAATTTTCAGACACACATGCGCATCCACACAGGAGAGAAACGATTCAGTTGCAGTGTGTGTAACAAAAGATTTGCTATGCATCGACAGGTCAAAAGACATAAATGTGTTGGTGTCCTCGCAGCTTCATCAAACGCAAACTGATGAGAACAGAAAGGCAGAGCTTCTAGCTAGCAGCTCAATTGAACAGATGGAAACAGAAGCTGATGGAGAGGACTGTGGAGGACCAGAACCAGCCAGGAACTCAGATCCAGATACACGTTTACAACCAAATACCGATGACAAGACTGGAGACTCTTCTCAACCTGAGATGACAGTGATTTTTGGAAAGAGATCAGTGGACATCTGTCAGGGTTAAATACTCAAAAATCACAAGAATGAGAATGTCAATAAGAAGTCATTCTTCTTCTGCTGTGAGCAATCAGCATTTAGAGTTGGGCATGTTTTCAGTGTTGGAAGTCTCACATGCTGTATGTAAAGTGTTCTGCTGGATATTAATAGTTTCATCCATGCAGTTGTCTCAGATCAAACTTGAATATGAAGGAGGGAGACTTCTGGTCTGATATTTGTTATGAAGGTTCATGGTTTTCTTTACTTTCCCTTTTTGTCTCAGTCTCACTGTGGGGGGGAAACAACTAATTTTATAGTTTGATAGAAGAATTAACCAAACAACTTTAAATTGGGTCATTCACAGTGTTTCCTGGTTTATTGAACTGCTTTTATTGTCTGTATGCAAGGGAGATGATAAATGAGTGATACACTTGACTTGGTTGTTGTAGTTTGTTCATCTGGAGATAAGTTGATATTTTGACAGATTGATCTGATTTTATATGATAATGTGCTGTGAGCATATTTAGAACATAGAAACGTGAATATCCTCTCCTACTCTGTTTCTTTTTCTTATTTCATTCAAGAATGTTTATTGAAATGTGGTGAGATACAAGGAGCCCTCTATTTACAGATCACCACAGATAGCAACGCTGTTGTACAACATTAAACTGTCCAATAAAAGCTTCAGACGCAACAATTTGATAGAAACGGATGAAATATTAGATTTACACCGAAAGACCAAAATGTATACCTTCCGTTTGAAACTTAAAGGAAGGGGAAACAAACTACCATCATCTTTTAAATGTGGTTCATTGTTTTCTCAGACCTCTGAAAATCTAATAAAGTATTGTGTCTAAGTGTCTTTCTTCAAACTAAGTTGGTTGAATAAGTAAAAAGCAGCGAGTGTTTCTTAAACTGAAAGGACTTAATAAAGGCAACACAAGAACCGAAAGTGCTGTTTCATTAATTCCATGTTTTGTTTTTTTTCCTCTACTCCTTGAAAAGATATCACACTATAGTGTGCCACAATATGAAGTCGTTATGTCATTTAATGACTGCTGAGCAAAAGAGTCCCTGAGGACGGCCCGGTTTCAAGAAACAACACCTTATTTGTTCCTTGTGTTGAGAAATGTTTTGAAGCTCTTTAAATAGTGTATTTTAATCATTTATCTTCCTACGTGTGTTTTCTGAGTAATTTCTGTAACAATTTCTGGACTTTTATTTTGAAGCTCAGCAAGTAACCTGCCCCGGAAGCTATATATTCTTTACTGAGGCTAACTTCACACTGTTTGCTCAAGATGGCGTCCAGCAGAAACACGTAACGTTCTGTTAGCAGAGTCTCTTTGTTGTCCATCAGAACTGATCCATCAGAACCTCTGTATGTCTGGATAAACCTGTCTGAATGGACTTTGTGCTCTTCACCTTTTATTCTGAATGTTTTACCTCTGACTCATCTCCCGGTAGCCTACAAAGCTACTGAAGTTAGCTTAGCATGCTAGCTGGTTAGCAGCATAGCGCTAGTCAGAGTGACCGTTTGATGGAGAGCAAACTGTGTTTTTGACGGAGTTTGAGTGGAGAAAAAGTTTCTGTCATTGTGGTAAAATGTGTAAAGTCCAAATGCTGAGAGCGTTGGTGAAGCAGCGACTAACTGCGGCTGCTGAAGAGATATTTGGGCTGTTTGAAAGAACGATAGCAGAGTACGAGGAGGAACTTTCTAGATCAAAAGAGGAGAACGAGCGACAACGGAAACTACTGGACGCTGTTTTCAACCCTCAGCTTCGGCTACACGGAGCAGGTTGGTTCTCTTTACTTCTTTTTCTCTCTCTGTTCTCTCTCTGGTTCTACACAGAGCAGGTTGGTTCTCTTTACTTCTTTTTCTCTCTCTGTTCTCTCTCTGGTTCTACACAGAGCAGGTTGGTTCTCTTTACTTCTTCTTCTCTCTCTGTTCTCTCTCTGGTTCTACACAGAGCAGGTTGGTTCTCTTTACTTCTTCTCTCTCTGTTCTCTCTCTGGTTCTACACAGAGCAGGTTGGTTCTCTTTACTTCATCTTCTCTCTGTCTCTCTCTGGTTCTACACAGAGCACGTTGGTTCTCTTTACTCCTCCTCTCTCTCTGTTCTCTCTCTGGTTCTACACAGAGCAGGTTGGTTCTCTTTACTTTTCTCTCTGTTCTCTCTCTGGTTCTACACAGAGCAGGTTGGTTCTCTTTACTTCTTCTCTCTCTGTTCTCTCTCTGGTTCTACACAGGGCAGGTTGGTTCTCTTTACTTCTTCTCTCTCTGTTCTCTCTCTGGTTCTACACAGAGCAGGTTGATTCTCTTTACTTCTTCTTCTCTCTCTGTTCTCTGGTTCTACACAGAGCAGGTTGGTTCTCTTTACTTCTTCTCTCTCTCTGGTTCTACACAGAGCAGGTTGGTTCTCTTTACTTCTTCTTCTCTCTCTGTTTTCTCTGGTTCTACACAGAGCAGGTTAGTTCTATTTACTTCTTCTTCTCTCACTGTTTCTACACAGAGCAGGTTGGTTCTCTTTACTTCTTCTCTCTCTGTTCTCTCTCTGGTTCTACACAGAGCAGGCTGGTTCTCTTTACTTCTTCTTCTGTCTCTGTTCTCTCTCTGGTTCTACAGAGAGCAGGTTGGTTCTCTTTACTTCTTCTTCTCTCTCTATTCTCTCTCTGGTTCTACACAGCGCAGGTTGGTTCTCTTTACTTCTTCTCTCTGTTCTCTCTCTGGTTCTACACAGAGCAGGTTGATTCTCTTTACTTCTTCTTTTCTCTGTGTTCTCTCTGGTTCTACACAGAGCAGGTTGGTTCTCTTAACTTCTTCTTCTCTCTCTCTTTTCTCTCTGGTTCTACACAGAGCAGGTTGGTTCTCTTTACTTCTTCTTCTCTCTCTGTTCTCTCTCTGGTTCTACACAGAGGTGGTTGGTTCTCTTTACTTCTTCTTCTCTCTCTGTTCTCTCTGGTTCTACACAGAGCAGGTTGGTTCTCTATACTTCTTCTTCTCTCTCTGTTCTCTCTCTGGTTCTACACAGAGCAGGTTGGTTCTCTTTACTTCTTCTTCTCTCTCTGTTCTCTCTCTGGTTCTACATAGAGCAGGTTGGTTCTCTTTACTTCTTCTTCTCTCTCTGTTCTCTCTCTGGTTCTCTCTCTGGTTCTACACAGAGCAGGTTGGTTCTCTTTACTTCTTCTTCTCTCTCTGTTCTCTCTCTGGTTCTACACAGAGCAGGTTGGTTCTCTTTACTTCGTCTTCTCTCTCTGTTCTCGATGGCATTGCGAACCATGCTTTGACTTAGGAGAGACTCCGTTTCTCTGTGACCTTGGTTGCCCCAGCTACGGGTTCCACTCCCTAACTGTAGACGCAGCTGCACAGATAAGACGTCTCACCCTCAGACAGGAATGCAGACAGAGCCCCCTAACCTCAAGGAATAGATGGAAAAGCCCATCACGGGGAGGAGATGGGCTTCTCTCTCTGTTCTCTCTCTGGTTCTACACAGAGCAGGTTGGTTCTCTTTACTTTTTTTTTTTTTGTTCTCTCTCTGTTCTCTCTCTGTTTACTGACATCAGACCAATATAACTTTGAGGGCTCCTCTCTCCTGAATGGTCATTCTGGTTAATCAAACCAGGCCGGAGTCATTCAGGGAGGTCGCTGCAGACTCTTTACCTACAGGGACGATGGTTGTTTTGAAGCAGGTGGGATCGTTCTCCAGTGAAGGTGATGTCAAATAACATGTGGCATGTAAATCTGTTCTGAGGGCTGTTTGGTTCAAATCACCAGCTCCAACCATCCGGTTGTTTTGTCATGTGACTACTGAGGACCTCATTACTGCTGGCGCATTTTATCTTTGCAGTTTGTGTCTGTCTGTCAGTCTGTTTGGTAACTGTGCACAGGGAGTGTAGGAAAGAACAATTGCAGAAAAAACAATGTTCAACTTTTTCACAAAAACAATCTGTAACGTCTCAGTGTGTGTTTACTGTTTTCCTGCAGACGTCCAGCAGCTGTTGGTGGTTAAAGAAGAGGTTCCCCCTGAGCAGCAGGAGTGGAGCTCCAGTCTGGACCAGGAGGACCCAGAGCCCCCCCACATTAAAGAGGAACAGGAGGAACTCTGGACCAGTCAGGAGGGAGAGCAGCTTCAAGGGCTGGAGGAGGCTGATATCAAGTTCCCATTCACTCCTGTCCCTGTGAAGAGTGAAGAAGATGATGAAGAGGAACCTCAGTCCTCACAGCTTCATCAAAGACAAACTGAACAGATGGAAACAGAAGCTGATGGAGAGGACTGTGGAGGACCAGAACCAGCCGGGAACTCGGATGAAGATACACATTTACAACCAGATACTGATGACAAGACTGGAGATTGTTCTGAGTCTGAGACTGATGACAGTGATGACTGGAAGGAAAGCAGACTGTGTATTACTGGAGAGATATCCTTTAGCTGCTCTGAGTGTGGGAAAACATTTGGCACAAATCGACATCTGAAGAGACACATAAGATACCATACAGCAGAGAAACTTTCCAGCTGCTCAGTTTGTAAGAAATCTTTTACACAGAGAGGAGATTTACAGAGACACATGAGAATCCACACAGGAGAGAAACCTTTCAGCTGCTCAGTTTGTAAGAATTGTGGAGGACCAGAACCAGCCAGGAACTCAGATCCAGATACACATTTACAACCAGAAACTGATGACAAGACTGGAGACTGTTCTGAACCTGAGACTGATGACAGCGATGACTGGAAGGAAAGCAGACCATGTAGTACTGGTGAGAAATCCTTAAAGTCCGTGTAAAGCAAAAATAAATATACATTCTGGGTTTATCACACCACAGAAAAATGTGTTACTAACCACCCAGCCAAATTTGAATAATTAAAAAAATCGCAAAGTATATAAAATTAGCTTTCAAAATCATGTAAAAATCAGCAGTATTCTCTGCTCTGAGACGCTGGGGGCGTGGCCACTGAGGGCGCTGAAACCTGACACCTCTCTCTACATCAACGGCTGAAACAACACAGCTGCGAGCGAACAAGGAAGAGCCCAGCGCCGAATCACGGTCCGACGGGCGGAAATGTGGCCTGAGTCCTTATGATTGAGGCTCAGACTTTTAATACATCCATGGGCTCAGCCCGTAGACGGTGTGAGGCCGGTAACGGCTCCCGTCGCGCATTTCCCCGGGGGATTCAGCTCGGTTAGGAACGGCCGCTTGGTGTGGGAGGATCCCCTCACAGATCCCCTCTCCCCGGCGCTGGCTGGCCCCTGCCGGGGAGAGGGGATCCGCGAGGGGATCTCCTCTCTCCTCTCCCCGGCGCTGGCTGTCCCCCGCCGGGCGCATTTCATCCGAGGCGGTCGGTCGGCTTGGAAAGGCTCGGGGCGAGGGTGGCTCTCGGCCGCGGAGCTTTACAGCGCCCCCCGCCCGGAATAAATATACATAAGACATGGGATGGATTACAATCATAAAAATATAATACAGAACAAAAACAGTGATGTAAAATGTCAATGATTATAGCGGGATTTGAAAACACGATCATATTAACATGAAGCACATGCTCTATCGACTGAGCTAGCCGATATAACGTATTATTAGTCCGTATTTCTATTTGGCTTTGAGGTTTGTGAAGATGGGCGGAGCTACGTTAAGGGTCTCTTTGGCGCGTCATCGAGGGGGTATTTAGCCCCGCCCACAAAATCCTGAACACAGAGGTCGCCAAAAACTGTTTTACAGTCTAACTCCACAATCCAGTACGACAATTTTCACAGCCTTTGCACATGTTTTCAGACATTATATTCCAACATTTATAATGTGTTTAGAAACAAAACTCTGAATTGCCTTTACACAGCCTTTAAGCTGCCCTGACTGTGGGAAACGATTTGGCCACAGTGGTAATGTGAAGACACACATGAAAATCCACACAGGAGAGAAACCCTTCAGCTGCTCAGTTTGTACGAAATCTTTTGTACAGAATGAAAATTTACAGAAACATGCGCATTCTCACTTTTTCTAACAAAAGATTTGCCCAGCGTCTACAGGTCAAAACTTTTCTAATGCTAACTTAGCCTTAGCATGTGGGGGAATGTATACTCCCATGATTGTTATTGATGTGAATTTCCCTTGGTAGAAAGAACGGTCTGCATCTTACCATTAGGAGCTCCAAATCTGGGCAGCAGTGTTTATCCACCATGTCCGCAGCTGTGCACCAACTGTTGTTTATATACACACAAACACACAGTCCTCCTCTTCTGCTCTTCCAGGAGTCCTTTGTTCAGTCCGCTCTGTAAACAGAGCAGCTGGTTTGTTCTATAGCAGCGTCTGGGACGTTGCGTTTCGGCCAGATCTCTGTGATGATTGTCACACAGTGAGGCATAGTTCTCTCTCGGATCTCATCCATCTTTTTGGTGAGAGACCTGGAGTTGGCGAGGAACAGACTCTGAAGCGTTGGTATGTACGGGTTAGCCTTAAGCCTAGCATGTAGCCCAGCTCACTTACACCGCTTCTGTTTTCTCTCCCTCCGCCGCCTGCGCCGCTTTCACTGGTGGGATAGCGAGTCCGACGTGCTCCGTGCTTAGTAGAATCTCCGGGGGGATGAAAGTTGTGTCCAATCTGAGAGCTGTGTGGTCTCAGCGGAAAAATAGCTGTGATCTAGGGATGCTATTTATGAATATATTTTTTAAAACCGATAGCCGACCCTCGTTAACCGATCATTAACCGATAACCGATAAGATTAGTGCGTTGCATGCAGCGGTGCTGTGGTTTTTAGTACTAACAAGCCGTCCATCTGCAACGATAAGCCGATGTACAAACAGGTTAAATCATTAATTTATCACCAGCTGTAGTGTATGTGCAAAACAGACAACTGAGTCCCCAGTTCACCCCACCGGGAGAGTTACTGTTGCAGCCATGACGCTGCTTGTATTATCCCAGTAAGTCTCCACCGAGCCATTTAGTGTAACTGCGAGGTTCTCAGCTGTTTGTCTAACTGGCTACTCTGTGAGCACGGCATAACGTTAGTAAGTGTCCGGTCGACAGACAAAGCGTGTGTGTGTGACGATGGTGTACTCTTGTCAATCAGGCGTCACGTTAGCTAGTGTCTGATAGACCGTGTGTGTCTGGCGGTGGTGAGTGTGGGGTTGTCCGTGGTGTTATAGCTGTGAACGTAGCTGTAGCAGTGTATGTACAGTTTATTTGTCGGTGAATAAATGGTACAACTCCTCAAGACCCAAACAAGCTCCCGTGTCTTGCCAGGCATCAGCTGATTAAAGTGAAGGCGGTTAGCCCTGCCGTTAGCAACAACACTGGCTCAGACTCCCTTAAGGTGGGCTGTTAAGATGGACCAGCTATTCTCCCTTAAGTGACAAGACGCTCCTCTGAGTTTTGCTCAGCTTTTTTTATGTAATCTTTAATATCTATTTTAACCCTTTAACCGATAGCATTAATCGGTTAAAATTCTTAACGTTGGTTAACGGTTAAACAGGTAATTATTAACATCCCTACTGGGATCGGTCGTATTTATTGGAGGCTGCTACTTTACCGATGAAAAATAGACAAACTAAGAGACATATAAACAAACTGCAAGAACTAAAGCGAGAGATCCGAGCCGCTGTGTCTGCATGTGCCGCCATCTTGGATCTCTCTCATAAAGGTTAACATGCAGGAATTGGTATCATCCTCTGTGGATCTGTTGGTACAAAATGCCAACTGCTTGGTGTCCAGACTGACTGGGATGCAGTTTCTCTTCTACTTCATAACAGTGGTGGGTAGTGCCATAGGGCCGGAGTCATTCAGGCCGGATGCTGCAGACTCTTTAGCTACAGGGACGATGGTTGTTTGAAAGCAGGTGGGATTGTTCTCCTGTGAAGGTGATGTCAAATAAGTTGTCATGTAAATCTGTTCCGAGGGCTGTTTGGTTCAAATCACCAGCTCCAACCATTCGGTTGTTTTGTCATGTGACTACTGAGGACCTCATTACTGCTGGCGCATTGTATCTTTACAGTTTGTTTCTGTCTGTTAGTCTGTTTGGTAACTGTGCACAGGGAGTGTAAGAAAGAACAATGCAGAAAAAACAATGTTCAACTTTTTCACAAAAACAATCTGTAACGTCTCAGTGTGTGTTTACTTTTTTCCTGCAGACGTCCAGCAGCTGTTGGTGGTTAAAGAAGAGGTTCCCTCTGAGCAGCAGGAGTGGAGCTCCATTCTGGACCAGGAGGACCCAGAGCCCCCCCACATTAAAGAGGAACAGGAGGAAATCTGGACCAGTCAGGAGGGAGAGCAACTTCAACGGCTGGCGGAGGCTGATATCAAGTTCCCATTCACTCCTGTCTCTGTGAAGAGTGAAGAAGATGATGAAGAGGAACCTCAGTCCTCACAGCTTCATCAAAGACAAACTGAACAGATGGAATTAGAAGCTGTTGGAGAGGACTGTGGAGGACCAGAACCAGTGAGGAACTTAGATTCAGATACACATTTACAACCAGATACTGAAGACAAGACTGGAGACTGTTCTGAATCTGAGATTGATGACAGTGATGACTGGAAGGAGACCAGAGAACCTCAGTCAGGTTTAAACTATTTAATAAAAAATGATGAAGTCCCTGTCAGTGATTCAAGATGTAGTGCTGGTGAGAAACCATTTAGCTGCTCTGAGTGTGCGAAAACATTTGGCACCAATAGACATCTGAAGAGACACATAAGATCCCATACAGGAGACAAACCTTTCAGCTGCTCAGTTTGTATGAAATCTTTTATGCAGAGAGGAAATTTACAGGCACACATGCGCATCCACACAGGAGACAAACCTTTCAGCTGCTCAGTTTGTATGAAATCTTTTAAGCAGAGAGGAAATTTACAGGCACACATGCGCATCCACACAGGAGACAAACCTTTCAGCTGCTCAGTTTGTATGAAATCTTTTATGCAGAGAGGAAATTTACAGGCACACATGCGCATCCACACAGGAGAGAAACCTTTCAGCTGCTCAGTTTGTAAGAAATCTTTTACGCAAAGAAGAGATTTACAGGAACATATGATAATCCATACAGGAGAGAAACCTTTCAGCTGCTCGGTTTGTAAGAAATCTTTTACGCAAAGCAGAACTTTACAGAGACACATGAGAAACCACACAGGAGAGAAACCTTTCAGCTGCTCAGTTTGTAAGAAATCTTTTACGCAAAGAAGAGATTTACAGGAACATATGATAATCCATACAGGAGAGAAACTTTTCAGCTGCTCAGATTGTAAGAAATCTTTTACACAGAGAGGAGATTTACAGAGACACATGAGAATCCACACAGGAGAGAAACCCTTCAGTTGCTCAGTTTGTGATAAAGCTTTTACAGGGAGTGGAGATCTACAGAAACACATGAGAATCCACACAGGAGAGAAACCCTTCAGTTGCTCAGTTTGTGATAAAGCTTTTACAGGGAGTGGAGATTTACAGAAACACATGAGAATCCACACAGGAGAGAAACCTTTCAGCTGCTCAGTTTGTAAGAAATGTTTTACAAAGAGAGGAAATCTACAGACACACATGCACATCCACACAGGAGAAAAACCTTTCAGCTGCTCAGTTTGTAAGAAATCTTTTACACAGAGAGGAACTTTACAGACACACATGTGCATCCACACAGGAGAGAAACCTTTCAGCTGCTCAGTTTGTAAGAAATCTTTTACGCAAAGAAGAGATTTACAGAATCACATGAGAATCCACACAGGAGAGAAACCTTTCAGCTGCTCAGTTTGTAAGAAATGTTTTACAATGAGAGGAAATCTACAGACACACATGCGCATCCACACAGGAGAGAAACCTTTCAGTTGCAGTGTGTGTAACAAAAGATTTGCTAGGCATCGACAGGTCAAAGGACATAAATGTGTTGGTGTCCTCACAGCTTCATCAAACGCAAACTGATGAGAACAGAAAGGCAGAGCTTCTAGCCAGCAGCTCAATTGAACAGATGGAAACAGTAGCTGATGGCGAGGACTGTGGAGGACCAGAACCAGCCAGGAACTCAGATCCAGATACACGTTTACAACCTGACACTGATGACGAAACTGGAGACTCCTCTCAATCTGAGACTGATGACAGTGATGACAGTGATTTTTGGAAAGAGATCAGTTAACATCTGTCAGGGTTAAATACTCAAAAATCACAAGAATGAGAATGTCAATAAGAAGTCATTCTTCTTCTGCTGTGAGCAAACAGCATTTAGAGTTGGGCATGTTTTCAGTGTTGGACGTCTCACATGCTCTATGTAAAGGGTTCTGCTGGATATTAATAGTTTCATCCATGCAGTTGTCTCAGATTAAACTTGAATATGAAGGAGGGAGACTTCTGGTCTGATATTTGTTATGAAGGTTTATGGTTTTCTTTTGCTTTCCTCTTTTCTCTCGGTCTCACAGAAGGCTGTGTTTGTATGCCAATTTGTTTCATATGTGGCAACAAGGTGTCGAAATGTGCAGTGGACGGGATCACACCGGCCAAAACAAAAAAATAAGTTCCGGACCAGAATGGAAATTTCAGAGGAGAACATACTGGCTGTAGCACTGTTGTCGGAGAAGCCAGTATTTCAATTCAGCATGTTTTCCTTAATCTCTGATGACATATCATGGTCATTTTATGATTTATTACAGTAAATATATTACATATTGGTCCTTTAACTTTACCGTCAGACAAACCAATTTGGCAGAAACAGATGAAATATTAGATTTACACTCCGAGACCAAAACTTCTGTTTGAAACTTTAAAGGAAAGGGAAACAAACTACCATCATCTTTTGTATGTGGTTAATTGTTTTCTCAGAGCTCTGAAAATGTAATAAAATATTTGACTTTCTTCAAACTGAGTTGGTTGAATCAGTCAAAAGCAGCAAGTGTTTCCCAAACTGAAAGGACTTAATAAAGGCAACACAAGAACTGAAAGAGCTGCTTCATTCATTCCATATATGTTTCTTTTTTTTTCTCTACTCCTTGAAAAGATATCCCACCATAGTGTGCCACAACATGAATGACATTTTAACACTTCATTTAATGACATGTGAGCAATAGATTCCCTGAGGACGGAACAGGTTGTGGTTGAAAGCTTAAGAAACAACAACTTATTTGGACCTTGTATTTAGAAATTATTCTGAAGCTGTTGTTTCCAAGTTATTAACAAGTAATTTAAGATGGCAATAATGACATATTCTTTGTATACGTTTAAGGGCTTTTATTTTGTAAGTTACCCACCAAGTTGCAGCGGAACCGGATGTTCATCTTTGAGCAATATGGCGTCTGACGTGAGTAGAAACAGCAGAAGTCTCTTTGTTGTGTAGAGAAAGTGTGTGTGAGCTCCACCAGAGCCTCTGTATGTCTGGTTAAACCTGTCTGAATGGACTTTGTGCTCGTCACCTTTTATTCTGAATGTTTTACCTCTGACTCATCTCCCGGTAGCCTACAAAGCTACTGAAGTTAGCTTAGCGTGCTAGCTGGTTAGCAACACAGCGCTAGTCCGAGTGACCGTTTGATGGAGAGCAAACTGTGTTTTTGACGGAGTTTGAGTGGAGAAAAAGTTTCTGTCATTGTGGTAAAATGTGTAAAGTCCAAATGCTGAGAGCGTTGGTGAAGCAGCGACTAACTGCGGCTGCTGAAGAGATATTTGGGCTGTTTGAAAGAACGATAGCAGAGTACGAGGAGGAACTTTCTAGAACAAAAGAGGAGAACGAGCGACAACGGAAATTACTGGACGCTGTTTTCAACCCTCAGCTTCGGCTACACAGAGCAGGTTGGTTCTCTTTACTTCTTCTTCTCTCTCTGTTCTCTCTCTGGTTCTACACAGAGCAGGTTGGTTCTCTTTACTTCTTCTTCTCTCTCTGTTCTCTCTCTGGTTCCACACATAGCAGGTTGGTTCTCTTTACTTCTCTCTCTGTTCTCTCTCTGGTTCTACACAGAGCAGGTTTGTTCAATCTGAATCTTTGTTCTTCTCCCTCAGATCTGTCCTCTCAGCATCTATATGACAGAAAGTAATTAAACATAAAGTACAGGGCCCTGATTCAGAAAAAAATGCTGCCTTTGCAAGGACCCAGCCCCGGCACAGAGGGCGCCAGCTCCACCAGGGCTCCCCAATACATTATTATGTTAATATTTTTGAGTGAGCAGGATTGTGGTGCGGCTGCAGAATGTAGTTTGAAAGCGAGATTTCTAAATAGTCTGCATATAGTATGAATATGAACACTGTAAGTGGACTACTTGACTACTATAAGCAAATTATTTAAAAAGCATTTATATAGGAATGATTCTGTCCCCAAACTTTTTTATCTATATGAGCGGTTGATCAATGTAACCGTGATCACTGTAAGCGGTTTACACTGTACTACTACTACAACTACTACTACTACTACTACTACTACTACTACTACTACTGCTACTACTATTACATGATAAATGAAGTTACTTCCTGACAATGATGCACAAAAATCATAAAAATCTAATAACAGCATTTCAAGCTTGACTTTAACATAAAGTCCTGGTTTCCTTAATGTGTGTTTCAGTGTTTCCTGCAGACGTCCAGCAGCTGTTGGTGGTTAAAGAAGAGGTTCCCCCTGAGCAGCAGGAGTGGAGCTCCAGTCTGGACCAGGAGGACCCAGAGCCCCCCCACATTAAAGAGGACCCAGAGCCCCCCCACATTAAAGAGGAACCAGAGCCCCCCCACATTAGAGAGGAACAGGAGGAACTCTGGACCAGTCAGGAGGGAGAGCAGCTTCAAGGGCTGGAGGAGGCTGATATCGAGTTCCCATTCACTCTTGTCCCTGTGAAGAGTGAAGAAGATGATGAAGAGAAACCTCAGTCCTCACAGTTTCATCAAAGACAAACTGAACAGATGGAAACAGAAGCTGATGGAGAGGACTGTGGAGGACCAGAACCAGTGAGGAACTCAGATCCAGATAGACATCCAGAACCAGATACTGTTGACAACACTGGAGACTCTTCTGAAACTGAGACTGATAACAGTGATGACTGGAAGGAGACCAGAGAACCTCAGTCAGGTTTAAACTCTCAGAAGAATGATAAACTCTGTGTTAGCGATTCCAGATGTAGTGCTGGTGAGAAACCATTTAGCTGCTCTGATTGTAAGAAATATTTTACACATAGTGGAGATTTACAGAAACACAAGCGATCTCACACATTTGAAAAAACATTTAGTTGCTCGGTTTGCGATAAGGCTTTCATTTATAGTGGATGTCTGAAGACACACATGAGATCTCACACAGGAGAGAAACTTTTCAGCTGCTCAGTTTGTACTAAATCTTTTACAATGAGTGGAAATTTACAGAAACACATGAGAATCCACAGAGGAGAGAAACCTTTCAGTTGCTCTGTTTGTACTAAATCCTTTACACAGAGTGCACATTTACAGAAACACATGAGAATCCACAGAGGAGAGAAACCTTTCAGTTGCTCGGTTTGTTATACAGCTTTCAGTCATAGTGGACATCTGAAGACACACATGAAATCTCACACAGGAGAGAAACCTTTCAACTGCTCAGTTTGTAAGAAACATTTTACCCAGAGTGGCAATTTACAGACACACATGAGATCTCACACAGGAGAGAAACCTTTCAGTTGCTCAGTTTGTGTTAAAGCTTTCATTCAAAGTGAACATCTAAAGACACACATGAGATCTCACACAGGAGAGAAACCATTCACCTGCTCAGTTTGTAAGAAACATTTTACCCAGAGTGGGAATTTACAAAGACACATGAGATCTCACACAGGAGAGAAACCTTTCAGTTGCTCAGTTTGTGTTAAAGCTTTCATTCAAAGTGAACATCTAAAGACACACATGAGATCTCACACAGGAGAGAAACCTTTCAGTTGCTCAGTTTGTGGTAAAACTTTCATTGATAGTGGACATCTGAAGAGACACATGAGAACTCACACAGGAGAGAAACCTTTCAGTTACTCAGTTTGTGGTAAAACTTTCATTGATAGTGGACATCTGAAGAGACACATGAGAACTCATACAGGAGAGAAACCTTTCAGAGCCTCCAGCCAGCAGCTCAACTGAACAGATGGAAACAGAAGCTGATGGAGAGGACTGTGGAGGACCAGAAGCAGCCAGGAACTCAGATCCAGATAGATATTTACAACCTGATACTGATGACGAAACTGGAGACTCTTCTGAACCTGAGACTGATGACAGTGATGACTGGAAGGAGACCAGAGAACCTCAGTCAGGTTTAAACTCCGAATGAATTCGTCCCAGTACGTTGTATGACAATTATTACTGGCAAAAAAAACAGCTACGCTGGTCTGAGTGTAGGGATGGGTATCATTTAGATCTTAATAGTACTAATAATCTTACCGATACTGCTTATCGATCCAGAACTTTAACAATACTCTTATTCGTTTTTTTTCCGTTTTTTTAAGCGAAAATTCTTAACAAATTAAGATCAGAATTAACATTGTTTCATTTTCTTAAATGTACTGATTATAAATTAACATAATTGAGTACCAACTGTAACAGCAGAAGTGTTGTTTTGATCAAATGTAGGCTGATGGAAATGTAAAAAAACTAATGAAATAAACAGTTTTCTGCAAAGGAAAATACAGTGGTATAGCAACACAGTTCTTAGCAGTTCTTCTGGAGAAAGATCAACATGTTTTCCTTCTCTGGCAGAAGTTGGGACCTTTCCTAGTTTATAGTTTTCCCTGCAGTCATAAATACCCTCTGGCTAGGGGCGGAGGAGGCTTGAGCTCAGAGGTAGCTTGTTGTAATGTTTGTGAGGAGGAGCAGAGTAGCTCTCTTCTCCCACCACCACATCACAGGATCTTCAGCCATGGGGGTGGGAGGCATGCCTTTGTAGAGCTCCACCTCTAGTTACGTTGTGTCTCTGTTCCTATTGGCTCACATGCTGAATGCAAAGTGTTCTGCTGGATATTAATAATTTGATCCATGCAGTTGGCTCAGAGTAAACTTGAAAATGAAGGAGGGAGACTTCTGCTGTGATATTTGTTCTGAGGGTTTATGGTTTTCTTTTACATTTCTCTTTTGCTACTTTCCCCCGAATTTTGCGAATAGGCAACTATTTTGAGAAATTGGCAACCACAGCATGGCATGCAAACAGGAAGTGGTGCTTTAGAGATGAAGTAAATGTATTGATCGGCGCATTTTGTTTTTTGAACGTTTTTCAGAATTTTTTTTCAGACATATTTCCGGACATTCTATAGACCTTTTCTTCAGACTTTTTCTTCAGATATTTTTTCTAACATTTTTCAGACATTTTTTGTTTAGAATTTTTTTTCAGTCTTTTTTGGACATTTTTCAGATATTTTACTTTTGACTTTTTTCAAAGGTTTTTTGGTGACTTTTTTTCTGAGGATTTTTTTTCAGACATTTTACAGACTTTCTTTTCAGACTTCTTCTTCAGATATTTTTTTAGACTTTTTTTTCAAACATTTTTTGGGACTTTTTTTTTTAGACTTTTTTTTCAGACTTTTTTTTTAAAGACATTTTTCAGACTTTTTTTGGACATTTTTCAGACTGTCTTTTGGACATTTCTTTCACATTTTCTTTTCAGAGTTTTTTTCTTTCTTTTTTTTCAGGGTTTTTTTATGACATTTTTTCAGTGTTTTTTTTCTCATTTTTCTCGGACATTTTTAAGACTGTTTTTTCGAACGTTTTTCAGAATTATTTTTCAGTCATTTTTCCGGACATTTTTTAGACATTTTTTTTTTAACTTTTTTTTTTTTAGACATTTTTTTCAAAGTTTTTTTTCAGACTTTTTTGCTGAGGATTTTTTTTCAGACATTTTACCGACTTTCTTTTCAGACTTTTTCTTCAGATATTTTTTTAGACTTTTTTTTCAAACATTTTTCAGACATTTTCTTTTTAGACTTTTTTTTCAGACTTTTTTGGGATATTTTTCAGACAATTTATTTCTTACTTTTTTCAGACTTATTTTTTTAGACTTTTTTTCAGACTTTTTTTTTAAAGACGTTTTTCAGACTTTTTTTCAGACTTCTTTTTCGAACATTTATTGGACATTTTTTTTAGACTTTTTTTGGACATTTTTCAGACTTTATTCTTAGACTTTCTTTTCCACACTTTTTTCAGACATTTATTTTTAGACCTTTTCAGAGTTTTTTTTTTCAGAAATTTTTCCGGAATTTTTTTCGAAAATTTTTCAGACCTTAGTTTTTCTGATTTTTTTTCTCGACTTTTTTCTGACTTTTCTTTAGATCTTTTTTTCAGACATTTTTTTTCAGATTTTTGTTTTTGACATTTTTTAGACTTTTTTTTGGACATTTTTCAGACTTTTTTTTGGACATTTTTTCAGACTTTTTGGGGACATTTTTCAGGCATTTTTCAGACTATTTTCAGGCATTTTTCAGACTTTTTTTTGAACATTTTTCAGACATTTTCTCGGACATTTTTTAAGACTGTTTTTTTCAACGTTTTTCAGAATTATTTTTCAGACATTTTTCTATACATTTTTTCGAACATTTTTTTGACATTTTTTTTAAACTTTTTTTTTTTTTAGTCATTTTTTTCAAAGGTTTTTTTTCAGACTTTTTTCCTGAGGATTTTTTTTCAGACATTTTACAGACTTTCTTTTCAGACTTTTTCTTCAGATATTTTTTTAGACTTTTTTTTCAAACATTTTTCAGACATTTTCTTTTAGACTTTTTTCAGACTTTTTGGGGACATTTTTCAGGCATTTTTCAGACTATTTTCAGACATTTTTCAGACTTTTTTTTTTAACATTTTTCAGACATTTTCTCGGACATTTTTAAGACTGTTTTTTCAACGTTTTTCAGAATTATTTTTCAGACATTTTTCTAGACATTTTTTCGAACATTTTTTTTACCTTTTTTTTAAACTTTTTTTTTTTAGTCATTTTTTTCAAAGGTTTTTTTTCAGACTTTTTTCCTGAGGATTTTTTTTCAGACATTTTACCGACTTTCTTTTCAGACTTTTTCTTAAGATATTTTTTTAGACTTTTTTTCAAACATTTTTCAGACATTTTCTTTTAGACTTTTTTTCAGACTTTTTGGGGACATTTTTCAGGCATTTTTCAGACTATTTTCAGACATTTTTCAGACTTTTTTTTGAACATTTTTCAGACATTTTCTCTGACATTTTTAAGACTGTTTTTTTAACGTTTTTCAGAATTTTTTTTCAGACATTTTTCTAGACATTTTTTCGAACATTTTTTTGACCTCTTTTTTAAACTTTTTTTTTTTTAGTCATTTTTTTCAAAGTTTTTTTTTAAGACTTTTTTCCTGAGGATTTTTTTTCAGACATTTTACAGACTTTCTTTTCAGACTTTTTCTTCAGATATTTTTTTAGACTTTTTTTTCAAACATTTTTCAGACATTCTCTTTTAAGACATTTTTTTCAGACTTTTTTGGGATATTTTTCAGACAATTTATTTCTTACTTTTTTCAGACTTATTTTTTTAGAATTTGTTTTCAGACTTTTTTTTTAAAGACATTTTTCAGAGTTTTTTTCAGACTTCTTTTTCGAACATTTATTGGACATTTTTTTTTTACTTTTTTTGGACATTTCTCAGAATTTTATTGGACTTTTTTCAGACTGTCTTTTGGACATTTCTTTCACATTTTTTTTCAGAGTTTTTTTCTTTCTTTTTTTTCAGGGTTTTTTTCTGACATTTCTTCAGTGGTTTTTTTCGGACGTTTTTCACACTTTTTTAGACTTTTTTTTTAACATTTTTCAGACTTCTTTTTCGAACATTTATCTGACTTTTTTCAGACATTTTCTCGGACATTTTTAAGACTATTTTTTTCGAATGTTTTTTTTTAGATTTTTTAGACATTTCTTTTTCAGACATTTTTTTTAGATTTTTTTTTCAGATTTTTTTGTTTCAGAATTTTTTTCAAACATTTTCAGACATTATTCTTACACTTTCTTTTCCACACTTTTTTCAGAAATTTATTTTTAGACCTTTTCAGAGGTTTTTTTTCAGAAATTTTTCTGGAATTTTTTTCGAAAGTTTTTCAGACCTTACTTTTTCCGACTTTTTTTCCCGACTTTTTTCTGACTTTTCTTTAGATCTTTTTTTCAGACATTTTTTTTTTCCGATTTTTGTTTTTGATGTTTTTTAGACTTCATTTGGACATTTTTCGGACTTTTTTTTGGACATTTTTCAGAATATTTTCAGACATTTTTCAGACATTTTCTCGAACATTTTTTAGACATTTCTTTTTAACCTTTTTTTTTTAGACATTTTTTTCAAAGTTTTTTTTCAGACTTTTTTCCTGAGGATTTTTTTTCAGACATTTTACCGACTTTCTTTTCAGACTTTTTCTTCAGATTTTTTTTCAGACTTTTTTGGGACATTTTTCAGGCATTTTTCAGATTATTTTCAGACATTTTTCAGACTTTTTTTTTAACATTTTTCAGACATTTTCTCGGACATTTTTAAGACTGTTTTTTCAACGTTTTTCAGAATTATTTTTCAGACATTTTTCTAGACATTTTTTCGAACATTTTTTTGACCTTTTTTTTAAACTTTTTTTTTTTTTTAGTCGTTTTTTTCAAAGGTTTTTTTTTCAACTTTTTTTCCCGACTTTTTTCTGGCTTTTATTTAGATCTTTTTTGCAGACATTTTTTTTTTCAGACTTTTTTCAGATTTTTTTTTCGGACAATTTTCAGAATTATTTTTCAGACATTTTTCCGGACATTTTTTCGAACATTTTTTAGGCATTTTTTTTTAACCTTTTTTTTTTTAGACATTTTTTTCAAAGGTTTTTTTTCAGACTTTTTTCCTGAGGATTTTTTTTCAGACATTTTACAGACTTTCTTTTCAGACTTTTTCTTCAGATATTTTTTTAGACTTTTTTTTCAAACATTTTTCAGACAATTTATTTTTGACTTTTTTCAGATTTATATTTTAGACTTTTTTTTCAGACTTTTTTTTTAAAGACTTTTTTCAGACTTCTTTTTCGAACATTTATTAGACATTTTTTTTTAGACTTTTTTTAGACATTTTTCAGACTTTTATTTCAGACATTTTTTTTCAGAGTTTTTTTCTTTCTATTTTTTCAGGGTTTTTTTCTGACATTTTATTTTAGACATTTTTCAGACTTTTCTTTCGAACATTTATCAGACTTTTTTCAGACATTTTCTCGGACATTTTAAAGACTGTGTTTTCGAATGTTATTTTTAGATTTTTTAGACATTTCTTTTTCAGACATTTTTTTTATATTTTTTTTCAGATTTTTTGTTTCAGAATTTTTTTCATACATTTTTCATACTTTATTCTTAGACTTTCTTTTTTTTCAGACATTTTTCCTGAAATTTTTTCGACAATTTTTCAGACCTTTCTTTTTCCGACTTTTTTTCCCGACTTTTTTCTGACTTTTATTTAGATCTTTTTTTCAGACATTTTTTTTTCTGACTTTTTTCAGATTTTTTTTTCGGACAATTTTCAGACTTTTTTTTTAGACTTTTATTTGGACCTTGTGTTGAGAAATGTTTTGAAGCTTTTGTTTCCAAGTTCAAGAATTATTCTTCAAGCTCAATGAATGTCATTCTTTAAAAAGTCTATTAATTTATCTTCCTGCGTGTGTTTTTCTGAGGAAGCCTGTTATTTAAATAACACCTCTGGACTTTTATTTTGAAGCTCAGCAAGTAATCTGCCCCGGAAGCTATATTCTTTACTGCGGCTAACTTCACACTGTTTGATCAAGATGGCGTCCAGCAGAAACACGTAACGTTCTGTTCGCAGAGTCTATTTGTTTTCCATCAGAACTGATCCATCAGAACCTCTGTATGTCTGGATAAACCTGTCTGAATGGACTTTGTGCTCTTCACCTTTTATTCTGAATGTTTTACCTCTGACTCATCTCCCGGTAGCCTACAAAGCTACTGAAGTTAGCTTAGCATGCTAGCTGGTTAGCAACACAGCGCTAGTCAGAGTGACCGTTTGATGGAGAGCAAACTGTGTTTTTGACGGAGTTTGAGTGGAGAAAAAGTTTCTGTCATTGTGGTAAAATGTGTAAAGTCCAAATGCTGAGGGCGTTGGTGAAGCAGCGACTAACTGCGGCTGCTGAAGAGATATTTGGGCTGTTTGAAAGAACGATAGCAGAGTACGAGGAGGAGCTTTCTAGATCAGAAGAGGAGAACGAGCGACAACGGAAACTACTGGACGCTGTTTTCAACCCTCAGCTTCGGCTACACAGAGCAGGTTGGTTCTCTTTACTTTTTTTTTTTTTGTTCTCTCTCTGTTCTCTCTCTGTTTACTGACATCAGACCAATATAACTTTGAGGGCTCCTCTCTCCTGAATGGTCATTCTGGTTAATCAAACCAGGCCGGAGTCATTCAGGCCGGTCGCTGCAGACTCTTTACCTACAGGGACGATGGTTGTTTTGAAGCAGGTGGGATCGTTCTCCAGTGAAGGTGATGTCAAATAACATGTGGCATGTAAATCTTTTCTGAGGGCTGTTTGGTTCAAATCACCAGCTCCAACCATCCGGTTGTTTTGTCATGTGACTACTGAGGACCTCATTACTGCTGGCGCATTGTATCTTTGCAGTTTGTGTCTGTCTGTCAGTCTGTTTGGTAACTGTGCACAGGGAGTGTAGGAAAGAACAATTGCAGAAAAAACAATGTTCAACTTTTTCACAAAAACAATCTGTAACGTCTCAGTGTGTGTTTACTGTTTTCCTGCAGACGTCCAGCAGCTGTTAGTGGTTAAAGAAGAGGTTCCCCCTGAGCAGCAGGAGTGGAGCTCCAGTCTGGTCCAGGAGGACCCAGAGCCCCCCCACATTAAAGAGGAACAGGAGGAACTCTGGACCAGTCAGGAGGGAGAGCAGCTTCAAGGGCTGGAGGAGGCTGATATCAAGTTCCCATTCACTCCTGTCCCTGTGAAGAGTGAAGAAGATGATGAAGAGGAACCTCAGTCCTCACAGCTTCATCAAAGACAAACTGAACAGATGGAAACAGAAGCTGATCGAGAGGACTGTGGAGGACCAGAACCAGCCGGGAACTCGGATGAAGATACACATTTACAACCAGATACTGATGACAAGACTGGAGACTGTTCTGAACCTGAGACTGATGACAGTGATGACTGGAAGGAGACCAGAGAACCTCAGTCAGGTTTAAACTATTTAATGAAAAATTATGAAGTCCCTGTCAGTGATTCAAGATGTAGTGCTGGTGAGAAACCATTTAGCTGCTCTGAGTGTGCGAAAACATTTGGCACCAATAGACATCTGAAGAGACACATAAGATCCCATACAGGAGACAAACCTTTCAGCTGCTCAGTTTGTATGAAATCTTATATGCAGAGAGGAAATTTACAGGCACACATGCGCATCCACACAGGAGAGAAACGATTCAGGTGCACTGTTTGTAACAAAAGATTTGCTTGGAGATACCAGATCAAAACACATAAATGTGTTGGTCATCGGTCTTCACAGCTTCATCAAACTCAAACTGATGAGAACAGAGAGGCAGAGCCTCCAGTCAGTAGCTCAAGTGAACAGATGGAAACAGAAGCTGATGGAGAGGACTGTGGAGGACCAGAACCAGCCAGGAACTCAGATCAAGACGCACATTTACAACCAGATACTGATGACAAGATTGGAGACTCTTCTGAAACTGAGATTAATGACAATAATGATTGGAAGCAGACCAGACCATGTAGTACTGGTGAGAAACCATTTAGCTGCTCTGAGTGTGGGAAAAGATTTGGCCACAGTGGTAACCTGAAGACACACATAACATCCCATACAGGAGAGAAACCTTTCATCTGCTCAGTTTGTAAGAAACCTTTTAAACTGCGTGGAAATTTACAGACACACATGCGCATCCACACAGGAGAGAAACCTTTCAGCTGCTCAGTTTGTAAGAAACCTTTTAGACTGCGTGGAGATTTACAGAGACACATGAGAACTCACACAGGAGAGAAACCTTTCAGCTGCTCAGTTTGTAAGAAATCGTTTAAACAGAGTGGAGATGTACAGAGACACATGAGAACTCACAAAGGAGAGAAACCTTTCAGCTGCTCAGTTTTGAAGAAATCTTTTACGAGAAGAGAAAAAATAAAGATACACATGAGAATCCACACAAGAGAGAAACCTTTCAGCTGCTCAGTTTGTAAGAAATCTTTTACGCAAAGCAGAATTTTACAGAGACACATGCGCATCCACACAGGAGAAAAACCTTTCAGCTGCTCAGTTTGTAAGAATTCTTTTACGCAAAGAGGACATTTACAGGAACACATGAGAATCCACACAGGAGAGAAACCTTTTAGCTGCTCGGTCTGTAAGAAATCTTTTAAGCACAGCAGCACTTTAAAGGTACACATGAGAATCCACACAGGAGAGAAACCTTTCAGCTGCTCATATTGTAAGAAATCTTTTACGAAAAGCGACACTTTACACAGACACATGCGCATCCACACAGGAGAAAAACCTTTCAGCTGCTCAGTTTGTAAAAAATCTTTTACGCGAAGAGGACATTTAAAGGAACACATGAGAATCCACACAGGAGAGAAACCTTTTAGCTGCTCGGTCTGTAAGAAATCTTTTACGCACAGCAGAACTTTAAATTTACACATGAGAATCCACACAGGAGAAAAACCTTTTAGCTGCTCGGTCTGTAAGAAATCTTTTACGCACAGCAGAACTTTAAATTTACACATGAGAATCCACACAGGAGATAGGCCTTTCAGCTGCTCAGTTTGTACGAAAACTTTTACACAGAATGAAAATCTACAGACTCACATGTGCTTCCACACAGGAGAGAAACCTTTCAGTTGCAGTGTTTGTAACAAAAGATTTGCTAGGCGTCGACAGGTCAAAACACATAAATGTGTTGGTGTCCTCACAGCTTCATCAAACTCATACTGATGAGAACAGAGAGGCAGAGCCTCCAGTCAGCAGCTCAATTGAACAGATGGAAACAGAAGCTGATGGAGAGGACTGTGGAGGACAAGAACCAGCCAGGAACTCTGATCCAGATACACGTTTACAACCTGATACTGATGACGAAACTGGAGACTCCTCTCAACCTGAGACTGATGACAGTGATAACAGTGATTTTTGGAAAGAGATCAGTTAACATCTGTCAGGGTTAAATACTCAAAAATCACAAGAATGAGAATGTCAATTAGAAGTCATTCTTCTTCTGCTGTGAGCAAACAGCATTTAGAGGCGGGCGTGTTTTCAGTGTTGGACGTCTCACATGCTGTATGTAAAGTGTTCTGCTGGATATTAATAGTTTCATCCATGCAGTTGTCTCAGATTAAACTTGAAAATGAAGGAGGGTGACTTCTGGTCTGATATTGGTTATGAAGGTTTATGGTCTATGTTTATGGTGGTTTATCGACTATCGTCCTGTCTTTAAAAATATATATTTTCCCTTGTTTTAACCGCCGCAGGCGCTGCCTGGTAGTAACGTTACTACCAGTAAAAAACGTGTGTGGCACGCTCAGTTCGGCTCTTTTCTCTCAGCCTGCTGACCCTACATGCCGCTTTCCCCCACTGTGTCTCTCTCCCCAGAGCTGAAGATAGTCTGAAGATACACATGAGATCTCATACAGGAGAGAAACCTTTCAGCTGCTCAGTTTGTAAGAAATCTTTTACACACAGTAGAAATTTACAGACACATGAGAATCCACAGAGTGGAGAGTAAGAGGACCTTGAAATCACTTCTAAAAGAAATGGGGAGCCAGTGCAGGGTAGCTGAAACAGGAGTCATAAGCTCTCTTTTTTCCTCGTCTTTGATAAAAGTCTAGCGGCAGAGTTGTGAACTAGCTGAAGTTTTCCAATCAGTTTTTTTGGTAGGCCAGTGAAGAGGGCATTACAATAGTCCATTCTGCTAGTAATGAACGCATGAATCAGTTTCTCAGCTACCTGCTTTGTTAAGAACAGCCTTACTTTGGCAACATTTCTCAGGTTTGAAGAATGCTGTCTTGGTCACTTTGCTAATATGGGCTTCAAAGCTTAAAGGGTAATTTTGACATGTTTTATCCTGGACCCTGTTTCCCAATGATTCTGTGTCTAAGTGACTGTAGTGGCAGCTTGTTATAAACCTTCCCCACCACTTCTTGCAGGATGTAAAGGGTTCTGACTCATGTAGACCACCATGTCCAGCTTCGAAATGCCTTCAGCAGGCACTCCCTCTCCTTGGTCAGCTATCCAATGATGAGGCTCGTATTGTGAGAGAAAAGTAGTTAATTCCACGTAAATATAAATAAACAAAAATATATCCATATGCAATGATGGGCTATCAAAAACTGACCAATTCTGCTGAAAATAACTGAAATACAGTCTACAATCTGCAGTCAGAAAAATTGTAGCTCCCCATCCTGCTCCGTTGAAGCCTTAAGGTGGGTTTATGGTTGCCGTAGTGAAGCCGGCGTTATGTGCGTGCGCCAGAAAGTTACATCATCACGGCTTTCGCGTTGTCTGCGAAGGCGAGACAGAGCCCCCAAAGAGCTACTGCCGCCCCCTGTTCTTTATTGTGTCATGTGACCTCTTGCCGGAACACACAACTTTTCTGTGCGAAACACACAACAACAAACAGAAAGGTAAGAAAAAGGTTACATTTCTCTGTAGGGTCCTTTCCATAATGTTGTCATACACTTCTAATAACAATCTGAGCCTGCCATTGGCAACAACAAGAAGTTTTAGTGGACGTAAACTGACGGTGAGGAGTTGCCTGATATGATAATAATCACTTATAAATAATTTAAATCAAGTTTCTAAATGATCCTTTGATTGAATATTTAATAGAACTCTGTTCAGCCTGAAAGAATAATAATGGGATCAGTGAAACTGATAAACAACCTAAAATCAATGTGTCCCTCAAGGGTTACATCTCTCACTTTATATTTAATCTCCTCCTCATCATCTCACCTGCAGATATCTGTATTAAACAGTGTGTACGCTGGTCTGAGGTCAGTGTGAGGTGACACTTTATTCTTTTATAAATACCAGTCAGGGTTCGACATTCGTGGCCACAAAAAGTTACTCTGTGTCCACCAAACTGATTTTGTGAAGTTAAAATAAGGATTTATTTTTAGGGATGCGATCAGAAGATCGGCATTATTGCTTTCTACTCACCATTAGCTGTTAGCTGTTAGCAGCCGGCGGGCAGCACAGTCCCACTTGGCTCAATAGCGGAGCTGGTCAGAAGTCAGTAATGTGTCTGTACTTCATTCTGTCCTGCAGACGTCCAGCAGCCGTTGGTGGTTAAAGAAGAGGTTCCCCCTGAGCAGCAGGAGTTGAGCTCCAGTCTGGTCCAGGAGGACCCAGAGCCCCCCCACATTAAAGAGGAACAGGAGGAACTCTGGACCAGTCAGGAGGGAGAGCAGCTTCAAGGGCTGGAGGAGGCTGATATCAAGTTCCCATTCACTCCTGTCTCTGTGAAGAGTGAAGATGATGATGAAGAGAAACCTCAGTCCTCACAGCTTCATCAAAGACAAACTGAACAAATGGAAACAGAACCTGATGGAGAGGACTGTGGAGGACCAGAACCAGCCAGGAACTCCTCTCAATCTGAGACTGATGACAGTGATGACAGTGATTTTTGGAAAGAGATCAGTTAACATCTGTCAGGGTTAAATACTCAAAAATCACAAGAATGAGAATGTCAATAAGAAGTCATTCTTCTTCTGCTTTGAGCAAACAGCATTTAGAGTTGGGCATGTTTTCAGTGTTGGACGTCTCATATGCTGTATGTAAAGGGTTCTGCTGGATATTAATAGTTTCATCCATGCAGTTGTCTCAGATTAAACTTGAATATGAAAGAGGGAGACTTCTGGTCTGATATTTGTTATGAAGGTTTATGGTTTTCTTTTACTTTCCTCTTTTCTCTCGGTCTCACAGAAGGCTGTGTTTGTATGCCAATTTGTTTCATATGTGGCAACAAGGTGTCGAAATGTGCAGTGGACGGGATCACACCGGCCAAAACAAAAAAATAAGTTCCGGACCAGAATGGAAATTTCAGAGGAGAACATACTGGCTATACTGTTGTCGGAGAAGCCAGTATTTCAATTCAGCATGTTTTCCTTAATCTCTGATGACATATCATGGTCATTTTATGATTTATTACAGTAAATATATTACATATTGGTCCTTTAACTTTACCGTCAGACAAACCAATTTGGCAGAAACAGATGAAATATTAGATTTACACTCCGAGACCAAAACTTCTGTTTGAAACTTTAAAGGAAAGGGAAACAAACTACCATCATCTTTTGTATGTGGTTAATTGTTTTCTCAGAGCTCTGAAAATGTAATAAAATATTTGACTTTCTTCAAACTGAGTTGGTTGAATCAGTCAAAAGCAGCAAGTGTTTCCCAAACTGAAAGGACTTAATAAAGGCAACACAAGAACTGAAAGAGCTGCTTCATTCATTCCATATATGTTTCTTTTTTTTTCTCTACTCCTTGAAAAGATATCCCACCATAGTGTGCCACAACATGAATGACATTTTAACACATCATTTAATGACATGTGAGCAATAGATTCCCTGAGGACGCAACAGGTTGTGGTTGAAAGCTTCAGAAACAACAACTTATTTGGACCTTGTATTTAGAAATTATTCTGAAGCTGTTGTTTCCAAGTTATTAACAAGTAATTTAAGATGGCAATAATGACATATTCTTTGTATACGTTTAAGGGCTTTTATTTTGTAAGTTACCCACCAAGTTGCAGCGGAACCGGATGTTCATCTTTGAGCAATATGGCGCCTGACGTGAGTAGAAACAGCAGAAGTCTCTTTGTTGTGTAGAGAAAGTGTGTGTGAGCTCCACCAGAACCTCTGTATGTCTGGATAAACCTGTCTGAATGGACTTTGTGCTCTTCACCTTTTATTCTGAATGTTTTACCTCTGACTCATCTCCCGGTAGCCTACAAAGCTACTGAAGTTAGCTTAGCATGCTAGCTGGTTAGCAACACAGCGCTAGTCCGAGTGACCGTTTGATGGAGAGCAAACTGTGTTTTTGACGGAGTTTGAGTGGAGAAAAAGTTTCTGTCATTGTGGTAAAATGTGTAAAGTCCAAATGCTGAGAGCGTTGGTGAAGCAGCGACTAACTGCGGCTGCTGAAGAGATATTTCGGCTGTTTGAAAGAACGATAGCAGAGTACGAGGAGGAACTTTCTAGATCAAAAGAGGAGAACGAGCGACAACGGAAACTGCTGGACGCTGTTTTCAACCCTCAGCTTCGGCTACACAGAGCAGGTTGGTTCTCTTTACTTCTTCTTCTCTCTCTGTTCTCTCTCTGGTTCTACACAGAGCAGGTTGGTTCTCTTTACTTCTTCTGTCTCTGTTCTCTCTCTGGTTCTACACAGAGCAGGTTGGTTCAATCTGAATCTTTGTTCTTCTCCCTCAGATCTGTTCTCTCAGCATCTATATGACAGAAAGTAATTAAACATAAAGTACAGGGCCCTGATTCAGAAAAAATGCTGCCTTTGCAAGTACCCAGGCCCAGGGCTCCCCATTACATTATTATGTTAATATTTTTGAGTGAGCAGGATTGTGGTGCAGCTGCAGAAAGTAGTTTGAAAGCGAGATTTCTAAATAGTCTGCATATAGTATGAATATGAACACTGTAAGTGGACTACTTGATTACTATAAGCAAATTATTTAAAAAGCATTTGTATAGGAATGATTCTGTCCCCAAACTTTTTTATCTATATGAGCGGTTGATCAATGTAACCGTGATCACTGTAAGCGGTTTACACTGTACTACTACTACTACTACTACTACTACTACTACTACTACTGCTACTACTATTACATGATAAATGAAGTTACTTCCTGACAATGATGCACAAAAATCATAAAAATCTAATAACAGCATTTCAAGCTTGACTTTAACATAAAGTCCTGGTTTCCTTAATGTGTGTTTCAGTGTTTCCTGCAGACGTCCAGCAGCTGTTGGTGGTTAAAGAAGAGGTTCCCCCTGAGCAGCAGGAGTGGAGCTCCAGTCTGGACCAGGAGGACCCAGAGCCCCCCCACATTAAAGAGGAACCAGAGCCCCCCCACATTAAAGAGGAACCAGAGCCCCCCCACATTAGAGAGGAACAGGAGGAACTCTGGACCAGTCAGGAGGGAGAGCAGCTTCAAGGGCTGGAGGAGGCTGATATCGAGTTCCCATTCACTCTTGTCCCTGTGAAGAGTGAAGAAGATGATGAAGAGAAACCTCAGTCCTCACAGTTTCATCAAAGACAAACTGAACAGATGGAAACAGAAGCTGATGGAGAGGACTGTGGAGGACCAGAACCAGTGAGGAACTCAGATCCAGATAGACATCCAGAACCAGATACTGTTGACAACACTGGAGACTCTTCTGAAACTGAGACTGATAACAGTGATGACTGGAAGGAGACCAGAGAACCTCAGTCAGGTTTAAACTCTCAGAAGAATGATAAACTCTGTGTTAGCGATTCCAGATGTAGTGCTGGTGAGAAAGCATTTAGCTGCTCTGATTGTAAGAAATATTTTACACATAGTGGAGATTTACAGAAACACAAGCGATCTCACACATTTGAAAAAACATTTAGTTGCTCGGTTTGCGATAAGGCTTTCATTTATAGTGGATGTCTGAAGACACACATGAGATCTCACACAGGAGAGAAACCTTTCATCTGCTCAGTTTGTACTAAATCTTTTACAATGAGTGGAAATTTACAGAAACACATGAGAATCCACAGAGGAGAGAAACCTTTCAGTTGCTCTGTTTGTACTAAATCCTTTACACAGAGTGCACATTTACAGAAACACATGAGAATCCATAGAGGAGAGAAACCTTTCAGTTGCTCGGTTTGTTATACAGCTTTCAGTCATAGTGGACATCTGAAGACACACATGAAATCTCACACAGGAGAGAAACCTTTCAACTGCTCAGTTTGTAAGCAACATTTTACCCGGAGTGGCAATTTACAGAGACACATAAGATCTCACACAGGAGAGAAACCATTCACCTGCTCAGTTTGTAAGAAACAATTTACCCAGAGTGGGAATTTACAAAGACACATGAGATCTCACACAGGAGAGAAACCATTCACCTGCTCAGTTTGTAAGAAACCGTTTACACAGAGTGGAGATTTACAGAAACACATGAGATCTCACACAGGAGAGAAACCTTTCAGTTGCTCAGTTTGTGTTAAAGCTTTCATTCAAAGTGGACATCTAAAGACACACATGAGATCTCACACAGGAGAGAAACCTTTCAGTTGCTCAGTTTGTGATAAAGCTTTCCGTGAAAGTGGACATCTGAAGACACACATGAGAACTCACACAGGAGAGAAACCTTTCAGCTGCTCAGTTTGTGGTAAAGCTTTCATTGATAGTGGACATCTGAAGAGACACATGAGAACTCATACAGGAGAGAAACCTTTCAGAGCCTCCAGCCAGCAGCTCAACTGAACAGATGGAAACAGAAGCTGATGGAGAGGACTGTGGAGGACCAGAACCAGCCAGGAACTCAGATCCAGATAGATATTTACAACCTGATACTGATGACGAAACTGGAGACTCTTCTGAACCTGAGACTGATGACAGTGATGACTGGAAGGAGACCAGAGAACCTCAGTCGGGTTTAAACTCTGAATGAAGTCGTCCCAGTACGTCGTATGACAATTATTACTGGCAAAAAAAACAGCTACGCTGGTCTGAGTGTAGGGATGGGTATCATTTAGATCTTAATAGTACTAATAATCTTACCGATACTGCTTATCGATCCAGAACTTTAACAATACTCTTATTCGTTTTTTATGTTTTTTTTTAAGCGAAAATTCTAAACAAATTAAGATCAGAATTAACATTGTTTCATTTTCTTAAATGTACTGAATATAAATTAACATAATTGAGTATCAACTGTAACAGCATAAGTGTTGTTTTGATCAAATGTAGGCTGATGGAAATGTAAAAAAACTAATGAAATAAACAGTTTTCTGCAAAGGAAAATACAGTGGTATAGCAACACAGTTCTTAGCAGTTCTTCTGGAGAAAGATCAACATGTTTTCCTTCTCTGGCAGAAGTTGGGACCTTTCCTAGTTTATAGTTTTCCCTGCA
This sequence comes from Sebastolobus alascanus, assembly GCA_916701645.2. NCBI lineage: Eukaryota > Metazoa > Chordata > Actinopteri > Perciformes > Sebastidae > Sebastolobus > Sebastolobus alascanus. Next base: position 1,689,460 of record CAKAOJ020000075.1, on the reverse strand, counting down.
GTCATAAATACCCTCTGGCTAGGGGTGGAGGAGGCTTGAGCTCAGAGGTAACTTGTAATGTTTGTGAGGAGGAGCAGAGTAGCTCTCTTCTCCCACCACCACATCACAGGATCTTCAACCATGGAGGTGGGAGGCATGCCTTTGTAGAGCTCCACCTCTAGTTACGTTGTGTCTCTGTTCCTATTGGCTCAGATGCTGAATGCAAAGTGTTCTGCTGGATATTAATAATTTGATCCATGCAGTTGGCTCAGAGTAAACTTGAAAATGAAGGAGGGAGACTTCTGCTGTGATATTTGTTCTGAGGGTTTATGGTTTTCTTTTACATTTCTCTTTTGCTACTTTCCCCCGAATTTTGCGAATAGGCAACTATTTTGAAAAATTGGCAACCACAGCAGGGCATGCAAACAGGAAGTGGTGCTTTAGAGATGAAGTAAATGTATTGATCGGCGCATTTTGTTTTTTGAACGTTTTTCAGATTTTTTTTTCAGACATATTTCCGGACATTCTATAGACCTTTTCTTCAGACTTTTTCTTCAGATATTTTTTCTAACATTTTTCAGACATTTTTTCTTTAGAATTTTTTTCAGTCTTTTTTGGACATTTTTCAGATATTTTACTTTTGACTTTTTTCAAAGGTTTTTTTGTGACTTTTTTTGTGAGGATTTTTTTCAGACATTTTACAGACTTTCTTTTCAGACTTCTTCTTCAGATATTTTTTTAAAAAATTTATTCAAACATTTTTTAGGACATTTTCATTTTAGACTTTTTTTTCAGACTTTTTTTTTAAAGACGTTTTTCAGACTTTTTTCAGACTGTCTTTTGGACATTTCTTTCACATTTTTTTTTCAGAGTTTTTTTCTTTCTTTTTTTTCAGGGTTTTTTTATGACATTTTTTCAGTGTTTTTTTTGGTGTTTTTCACACTTTTTTAGACATTTTTTTTAACATTTTTCAGACATTTTTTTTTAGACATTTTTCAGTTTTTTTTTTCGAACATTATCAGACTTTTTTCAGACATTTTCTCTGACATTTTAAAGACTGTTTTTTCGAATGTTTTTTTTAGATTATTTAGACATTTGTTTTTCAGACATTTTTTTCAGATTTTTTTTTCAGATTTCATTGTTTCAGAATTTTTTTCAGACATTTTTCAGAGTTTATTCTTAGACTTTCTTTTCCAAACTTTTTTCAGACATTTACAGACTTTCTTTTCAGACTTCTTCAGATATTTTTTTAGAATTTTTGTTCAAACATTTTTTGGGACATTTTCTTTTTAGACTTTTTTTTCAGACTTTTTTGGGACATTTTTTCAGACAATTTATTTTTGACGTTTTTCAGACTTATTTTTTTAGACTTTTTTTTCAGACTTTTTTTTTAAAGACGTTTTTCAGACTTTTTTTGGACATTTTTCACACTATCTTTCGGACATTTCTTTCACATTTTTTTTTTCAGAGTTTTTTTCTTTCTTTTTTTTCAGGGTTTTTTATGACATTTTTTCAGTGTTTTTTTTCGGATGTTTTTCACACTTTTTTAGACATTTTTTTTTGACATTTTTCAGACATTTTATTTTAGACATTTTTCAAACTTTTTTTTCGAACATTTATCAGACTTTTTTCAGACATTTTCTCGGAAATTTTAAAGACTGTTTTTTCGAATGTTTTTTTTAGATTATTTAGACATTTGTTTTTCAGACATTTTTTTCAGATTTCTTTTTCAGATTTTATTGTTTCAGAATTTTTTTCAGACATTTTTCTGACTTTATTCTTAGACTTTCTTTTCCACACTTTTTTCAGGCATTTATTTTTAGACCTTTTCAGAGTTTTTTTTTCAGACATTTTTCCGGAAATTTTTTCGAAAATTTTTCAGACCTTTCTTTTTCCAACTTTTTCGACTTTTTTTTCAAACATTTTTTGGGACATTTTCTTTTAGACCTTTTTTCAGACTTTTTGGGGAAATTTTTCAGGCATTTTTCAGACTATTTTCAGACATTTTTCAGACTTTTTTGAACATTTTTCAGACATTTTCTCAGACATTTTTAAGACTGTTTTTTTCAACGTTTTTCAGAATTATTTTTCAGACATTTTTCTAGACATTTTTTCGAACATTTTTTTTACCTTTTTTTTAAACTTTTTTTTTTCTTAAACATTTTTTTAAAAGGTTTTTTTTTAAGACTTTTTTCCTGAGGATTTTTTTTCAGACATTTTACAGACTTTCTTTTCAGACTTTCTTTTCAGACTTTTTCTTCAGATATTTTTTTAGACTTTGTTTTCAAACATTTTTCAGACATTTTCTTTTTAGACTTTTTTTTCAGACTTTTTTGGGACATTTTTCAGACAATTTATTTTTGACTTTTTTCAGACTTATTTTTTTAGACTTTTTTTCAGACTTTTTTTTTAAAGACGTTTTTCAGACTTCTTTTTCGAACATTCATTAGACATTTTTCTTAGACTTTTTTTGGACATTTTTCAGACTTCTATTGGACTTTTTTCACACTGTCTTTTGGACATTTCTTTCACATTTTTTTTCAGAGTTTTTTTTTTCTTTTTTTCAGGGATTTTTCTGAGATTTTATTTTAGACATTTTTCAGACTTTTTTTTCGAACATTTATCAGACTTTTTTCAGACATTTTCTCGGACATTTTAAAGACTGTGTTTTCGAATGTTTTTTTTTAGATATTTTAGACATTTCTTTTTCAGACATTTTTTTTATATTTTTTTTTCATATTTTTTTGTTTCAGAATTTTTTTTTAGACATTTTTCAGACTTTATTCTTAGACTTTCTTTTTTTTCAGACATTTTTCCGGAAATTTTTTCGAAAATTTTTCCAACCTTTCTTTTTCCGACTTTTTTTCCCGACTTTTTTATGAATTTTATTTAGATCTTTTTTTCAGACATTTTTTTTTCAGACTTTTTTCAGATTTTTTTTTCGGACAATTTTCAGACTTTTTTTTTAGACTTTTATTTGAACCTTGTGTTGAGAAATGTTTTGAAGCTTTTGTTTCCAAGTTCAAGAATTATTCTTCAAGCTCAATGAATGTCATTCTTTAAAAAGTCTATTAATTTATCTTCCTGCGTGTGTTTTTCTGAGGAAGCCTGTTATTTAAATAACACCTCTGGACTTTTATTTTGAAGCTCAGCAAGTAATCTGCCCCGGAAGCTATATTCTTTACTGCGGCTAACTTCACACTGTTTGATCAAGATGGCGTCCAGCAGAAACACGTAACGTTCTGTTCGCAGAGTCTATTTGTTTTCCATCAGAACTGATCCATCAGAACCTCTGTATGTCTGGATAAACCTGTCTGAATGGACTTTGTGCTCTTCACCTTTTATTCTGAATGTTTTACCTCTGGCTCATCTCCCGGTAGCCTACAAAGCTACTGAAGTTAGCTTAGCATGCTAGCTGGTTAGCAGCATAGCGCTAGTCAGAGTGACCGTTTGATGGAGAGCAAACTGTGTTTTTGACGGAGTTTGAGTGGAGAAAAAGTTTCTGTCATTGTGGTAAAATGTGTAAAGTCCAAATGCTGAGAGCGTTGGTGAAGCAGCGACTAACTGCGGCTGCTGAAGAGATATTTGGGCTGTTTGAAAGAACGATAGCAGAGTACGAGGAGGAACTTTCTAGATCAAAAGAGGAGAACGAGCGACAACGGAAACTACTGGACGCTGTTTTCAACCCTCAGCTTCGGCTACACAGAGCAGGTTGGTTCTCTTTACTTCTTCTTCTCTCTCTGTTCTCTCTGGTTCTACACAGAGCAGGTTGGTTCTCTTTACTTCTTCTCTCTCTTTTCTCTCTCTGGTTCTACACAGAGCAGGTTGGTTCTCTTGAGCACTACTGTGAGCACTGTAAGCGGTTTCCACTGTACTACTACTACTATTACATGATAAATGAAGTTACTTCCTGAAAATGATGCACACAAATCATAAAAAACTAATATCAGCATTTCAAGCTTGACTTTAAGATAAAGTCCTGGTTTCCTTAATGTGTGTTTCAGTGTTTCCTGCAGACGTCCAGCTGCTGTTGGTAGTTAAAGAAGAGGTTCTCCCTGAGCAGGAGGAGTGGAGCTCCAGTCTGGACCAGGAGGACCCAGAGCCCCCCCACATTAAAGAGGAACCAGAGCCCCCCCACATTAAAGAGGAACAGGAGGAACTCTGGACCAGTCAGGAGGGAGAGCAGCTTCAAGGGCTGGAGGAGGCTGATATCAAGTTCCCATTCGCTCCTGTCTCTGTGAAGAGTGAAGATGATGATGAAGAGAAACCTCAGTCCTCACAGCTTCATCAAAGACAAACTGAACGGATGGAAACAGAAGCTGATGGAGGACCAGAACCAGCCAGGAACTCAGAACCAGATAAACATCCAGAACCAGATACTGTTCACAACACTGGAGACTCTTCTGAAGCTGAGACTGATAACAGTGATGACTGGAGGGAGACCAGAGAACCTCAGTCGGGTTTAAACTCTCTGAATAATGATGAAGTCCCTGTCAGTGGTTCCAGATGTAATGCTGGTGAGTAGAGATGTGTCATGATTTTTTGATTTTTCGAATAGTCATTAATTATAAAAAATCGACTAGTTCATGCGACTATTGTCCTGTCTTTAAAAATATATGTTTTCCCTTGTTTTAACCGTCTGCCTGGTAGTAACGTTACTACCAGTAAAACGTGTTTGGCTCGCTCAGTTCGGCTCTTTTCTGTCAGCCTGCCGACCCAATTAATTTAAACAGCATTTGTATAAGAATGTCTCTGTCCCCAAGCTTTTTGATGTATATGAGCGGTTGATCACTGTAAGCGTTTTCCACTAGGGATCGACCGATATGTTTTTTTCAGGACCGATACCGATTATTAGTAATCAAGGAGACTTATAACCGATATTTTAAACCGATATACATTTGCCGTAAAAATGAAAATCTTCGTGTCAAGTATGTGAACAACACATAACTTCGTTGAAATTTCTTAAAGCGTGTGTTTAATTAAAAGAGAACTTTTCAACATTATCTTAAAACAAAACGTGCAGGGAGCTTCCAGCTTCTTATAAAGTTAACTGATCAGTTTAATGAATAAATAAACAATATCCCTCTGAAGTTTTATAAAGTGTAAAAATAAATAAAACTAGCAAAACTTAAATTTGAGTCTCAGTTCAGCAGCAACAGACTGTGGTGCAGAAAGCAGAGTAGCTCAGTCTGCTCTCCAGTGAGACGGCGTCTGTTCCTCCCATAAACTAGAAAACTTCATGACCAATGATTACTATAACTGGGTATGTACAATAGCAATATAAGTGACTATTCAACTCTGTGCAGTGCCTGCATGGATCAACACAGGACTTATATGCAGCTCCATTACACTGGGCCTCTCTAACAGCAACATGTGACCGGTTCTGGTTTCTATATATTTATTAAGCCTTTATTAATGTAAGTACTCGTACTCGGTCTGAAAAAAGTGGTATCGGTGCATCCCTACTTTAAATAAAAGTTAAATGAATGAATTATGTTTAAAGTCGCTAAATACAATAACCTGCACATCTCTACCAGAGAGTCAGGAACGTTATTCCTGGTTGAGACTGAGAGGACAGACTCAGTAACGTTAATTAGAAACTTTATTCCTGGTTGAGACTGAGAGGACAGACTCAGTAACGTTAGTTAGTAACGTTAGTCCTGGTTGAGACTGAGAGGACAGACTCAGTAACGTTAGTTAGTAACGTTAGTCCTGGTTGAGACTGAGAGGACAGACTCAGTAACGTTAGTTAGTAACGTTAGTCCTGGTTGAGACTGAGAGGACAGGCTCAGTAACGTTAGTCCTGGTTGAGACTGTGAGGACAGACTTAGTAACGTTAGTCCTGGTTGAGACTGTGAGGACAGACTCAGTAACGTTAGTCCTGGTTGAGACTGTGAGGACAGACTCAGTAACGTTAGTCCTGGTTGAGACTGTGAGGACAGACTCAGTAACGTTAGTTAGTAACGTTAGTCCTGTTTGAGACTGTGAGGACAGACTCAGTAACGTTAGTCCTGGTTGAGACTGAGAGGAAAGACTCAGTAACGTTAGTCCTGGTTGAGACTGTGAGGACAGACTAAGTAACGTTAGTCCTGGTTGAGACTGTGAGGACAGACTCAGTAACGTTAGTTAGTAACGTTAGTCCTGGTTGAGACTGAGAGGACAGACTCAGTAACGTTAGTCCTGGTTGAGACTGTGAGGACAGACTCAGTAACGTTAGTCCTGGTTGAGACTGTGAGGACAGACTCAGTAACGTTAGTCCTGGTTGAGACTGTGAGGACAGACTCAGTAACGTTAGTTAGTAACGTTAGTCCTGTTTGAGACTGTGAGGACAGACTCAGTAACGTTAGTCCTGGTTGAGACTGAGAGGACAGACTCAGTAACGTTAGTCCTGGTTGAGACTGTGAGGACAGACTCAGTAACGTTAGTCCTGGTTGAGACTGTGAGGACAGGCTCAGTAACGTTAGTCCTGGTTGAGACTGTGAGGACAGACTCAGTAACGTTAGTCCTGGTTGAGACTGTGAGGACAGACTCAGTAACGTTAGTCCTGGTTGAGACTGTGAGGACAGACTCAGTAACGTTAGTTAGTAACGTTAGTCCTGTTTTAGACTGAGAGGACAGGCTCAGTAACGTTAGTCCTGGTTGAGACTGTGAGGCGGACTCGGTAACGTTAGTCCTTGTTGAGACTGAGAGGACAGGCTCAGTAACGTTAGTCCTGGTTGAGACTGTGAGGACAGACTTAGTAACGTTAGTCCTGGTTGAGACTGTGAGGACAGACTCAGTAACGTTAGTCCTGGTTGAGACTGTGAGGACAGACTCAGTAACGTTAGTCCTGGTTGAGACTGTGAGGACAGACTCAGTAACGTTAGTTAGTAACGTTAGTCCTGTTTGAGACTGTGAGGACAGACTCAGTAACGTTAGTCCTGGTTGAGACTGTGAGGACAGACTCAGTAACGTTAGTTAGTAACATTAGTCCTGTTTGAGACTGTGAGGACAGACTCAGTAACGTTAGTCCTGGTTGAGACTGAGAGGACAGACTCAGTAACGTTAGTCCTGGTTGAGACTGTGAGGACAGACTCAGTAACGTTAGTCCTGGTTGAGACTGTGAGGACAGGCTCAGTAACGTTAGTCCTGGTTGAGACTGTGAGGACAGACTCAGTAACGTTAGTCCTGGTTGAGACTGTGAGGACAGACTCAGTAACGTTAGTCCTGGTTGAGACTGTGAGGACAGACTCAGTAACGTTAGTTAGTAACGTTAGTCCTGTTTTAGACTGAGAGGACAGGCTCAGTAACGTTAGTCCTGGTTGAGACTGTGAGGCGGACTCGGTAACGTTAGTCCTTGTTGAGACTGTGAGGACAGACTCAGTAACGTTAGTCCTGGTTGAGACTGTGAGGACAGACTCAGTAACGTTAGTCCTGGTTGAGACTGTGAGGACAGACTCAGTAACGTTAGTTAGTAACGTTAGTCCTGTTTGAGACTGTGAGGACAGACTCAGTAACGTTAGTCCTGGTTGAGACTGAGAGGACAGACTCAGTAACGTTAGTCCTGGTTGAGACTGTGAGGAGAGACTCAGTAACGTTAGTCCTGGTTGAGACTGTGAGGACAGGCTCAGTAACGTTAGTCCTGGTTGAGACTGTGAGGACAGACTCAGTAACGTTAGTCCTGGTTGAGACTGTGAGGACAGACTCAGTAACGTTAGTCCTGGTTGAGACTGTGAGGACAGACTCAGTAACGTTAGTTAGTAACGTTAGTCCTGTTTTAGACTGAGAGGACAGGCTCAGTAACGTTAGTCCTGGTTGAGACTGTGAGGCGGACTCGGTAACGTTAGTCCTTGTTGAGACTGTGAGGACAGACTCAGTAACGTTAGTCCTGGTTGAGACTGTGAGGACAGACTCAGTAACGTTAGTCCTGGTTGAGACTGTGAGGACAGACTCGGTAACGTTAGTCCTGGTTGAGACTGTGAGGACAGACTCAGTAACGTTAGTCCTGGTTGAGACTGTGAGGACAGACTCAGTAACGTTAGTTAGTAACGTTAGTCCTGTTTGAGACTGAGAGGACAGACTCAGTAACGTTAGTTAGTAACGTTAGTCCTGTTTGAGACTGAGAGGACAGACTCAGTAACGTTAGTCCTGGTTGAGACTGTGAGGACAGACTCAGTAACGTTAGTTAGTAACGTTAGTCCTGGTTGAGACTGAGAGGACAGGCTCAGTAACGTTAGTCCTGGTTGAGACTGTGAGGACAGACTTAGTAACGTTAGTCCTGGTTGAGACTGTGAGGACAGACTCAGTAACGTTAGTCCTGGTTGAGACTGTGAGGACAGACTCAGTAACGTTAGTCCTGGTTGAGACTGTGAGGACAGACTCAGTAACGTTAGTTAGTAACGTTAGTCCTGTTTGAGACTGTGAGGACAGACTCAGTAACGTTAGTCCTGGTTGAGACTGTGAGACTCAGTAACGTCAGTTAGTAACGTTAGTCCTGGTTGAGACTGAGAGGACAGACTCAGTAACGTTAGTCCTAGTTGAGACTGAGAGGACAGACTCAGTAACGTTAGTCCTGGTTGAGACTGTGAGGACAGACTCAGTAACGTTAGTCGTGGTTGAGACTGTGAGGACAGACTCAGTAACGTTAGTCCTTGTTGAGACTGTGAGGACAGACTCAGTAACGTTAGTCCTGTTTGAGACTGTGAGGACAGACTCAGTAACGTTAGTCCTGGTTGAGACTGTGAGGACAGACTCAGTAACGTTAGTCCTGGTTGAGACTGTGAGGACAGACTCAGTAACGTTAGTCCTGGTTGAAACTGTGAGGACAGACTCAGTAACGTTAGTCCTGGTTGAGACTGTGAGGACTAACTCAGTAACGTTAGTCCTGGTTGAGACTGTGAGGACAGACTCAGTAACGTTAGTCCTGTTTGAGACTGAATTGACAGACTCAGTAACGTTAGTTAGTAACGTTAGTCCTGTTTGAGACTGAGAGGACAGACTCAGTAACGTTAGTCCTGGTTGAGCCTGAGAGGACAGACTCAGTAACGTTAGTTAGTAACTTTATTCCTGGTTGAGACCTAGGGGACAGACTCAGTAACGTTAGTTAGTAACGTTAGTCCTGGTTGAGACTGTGAGGACAGACTCAGTAACGTAAGTCCTGGTTGAGACTGAGAGGACAGACTCAGTAACGTTAGTCCTGGTTGAGACTGTGAGGACAGACTCAGTAACGTTAGTTAGTAACGTTAGTCCTGGTTGAGACTGAGAGGACAGACTCAGTAACGTTAGTCCTGGTTGAGCCTGAGAGGACAGACTCAGTAACGTTAGTTAGTAACTTTATTCCTGGTTGAGACCTAGGGGACAGACTCAGTAACGTTAGTTAGTAACGTTAGTCCTGGTTGAGACTGTGAGGACAGACTCAGTAACGTAAGTCCTGGTTGAGACTGAGAGGACAGACTCAGTAACGTTAGTCCTGGTTGAGACTGTGAGGACAGACTCAGTAACGTTAGTTAGTAACGTTAGTCCTGGTTGAGACTGAGAGGACAGACTCAGTAACGTTAGTCCTAGTTGAGACTGAGAGGACAGACTCAGTAACGTTAGTCCTGGTTGAGACTGTGAGGACAGACTCAGTAACGTTAGTCGTGGTTGAGACTGTGAGGACAGACTCAGTAACGTTAGTCCTTGTTGAGACTGTGAGGACAGACTCAGTAACGTTAGTCGTGGTTGAGACTGTGAGGACAGACTCAGTAACGTTAGTCCTGGTTGAGACTGAGAGGACACACTCAGTAACGTTAGTCCTGGTTGAGACTGAGAGGACAGACTCAGTAACGTTAGTTAGTAACGTTAGTCCTGGTTGAGACTGAGAGGACAGACTCATTAACGTTAGTTAGTAACGTTAGTTCTGGTTGAGCCTGAGAGGACAGACTCAGTAACGTTAGTTAGTAACGTTAGTCCTGGTTGAGACTGAGAGGACAGACTCAGTAACGTTAGTTAGTAACGTTAGTCCTGGTTGAGACTGAGAGGACAGACTCATTAACGTTAGTTAGTAACGTTAGTCCTGGTTGAGACTGAGAGGACAGACTCAGTAACGTTAGTTAGTAACGTTAGTCCTGGTTGAGACTGAGAGGACAGACTCATTAACGTTAGTTAGTAACGTTAGTTCTGGTTGAGCCTGAGAGGACAGACTCAGTAACGTTAGTCCTGGTTGAGACTGAGAGGACAGACTCAGTAACGTTAGTCCTGATTGAGACTGAGAGGACGGACTCAGTAATGTTAATTAGTAACATTTGTCCTGGTTGAGTCTGAGAGGACAGACTCGGTAACGTTAGTTAGTAACGTTAGTCCTGGTTGAGACTGAGAGGACAGACTCAGTAACGTTAGTTAGTAACATTAGTCCTGGTTGAGACTGAGAGGACAGACTCAGTAACGTTAGTCCTGGTTGAGACTGAGAGGACAGACTCAGTAACGTTAGTTAGTAACTTTATTCCTGGTTGAGACTGAGAGGACAGACTCAGTAACGTTAGTTAGTAACTTTATTCCTGGTTGAGACTGAGAGGACAGACTCAGTAACATTAGTTAGTAACATTAGTCCTGGTTGAGACTGAGAGGACAGACTCAGTAACGTTAGTTAGTAACGTTAGTCCTGGTTCAGACTGAGAGGACAGACTCAGTAACGTTAGTTAGTAACGTTAGTCCTGGTTCAGACTGAGGGGACAGACTCAGTAACGTTAGTTAGTAACGTTAGTCCTGGTTCAGACTGAGGGGACAGACTCAGTAACGTTAGTTAGTAACGTTAGTCCTGGTTGAGACTGAGAGGACAGACTCAGTAACGTTAGTTAGTAACTTTATTCCTGGTTGAGACCTAGGGGACAGACTGTAACGGAGCTAGGCTTCCTCACCAGCCTGTTTAGGTTGTTGGTATCTCTTGTGTTGGTATTTCCCCCCCAACATGTCACAGCAAAAAAGAGGACACTGGCTACCACAAACTAGTAGAACATCTGCAGCAGCCTGTTGCAGATGTTAAAGGACCTGAGCCTCCTCAGGAAGAACAGTTTGCTCTGTCCTTTCCTGTAGAGGGCCTCGCTGTTGTCGGTCCAGTCCAGTTTGTTGTTCAGATGGACCCCGAGGAACTTGTAGGTGTCCACCACCTCCTCCCCTCGGATGGTGATGGGAGTCGGGGGCCTCTTCCTGCTCCGCCGGAAGTTCACCACCAGCTCCTTGGTCTTCCCGATGTTGAGCTGGAGGTGATTGTTGTCGCATCACCCTACAAAGTTCTCCACCTCGTCGTCATCCGTGATGCAGCTTACGATGGAGGAGTCATCGGAGAACTTCTGAAGGTAGCACGTTCCCGTGTTGAAGCGGAAGTCGGAGGCGTAGGTGGTGAACAGAAGCGGTGACAGCACGGTTCCTTGGGGGACGCCAGGGTTGCTCACCAGCACATCAGACAGGCTGCCCTGCAGTCTGACATACTGTGGTCTGCTGGTGAGGTAGTCCGTAATCCAGGCCACCAGGCCACGGTCTACCTGCATCGCTGAGAGCTTCTCAGCTAGCCAGAGTGGCTGGATAGTGTTGAAGGCGCTGGAGAAGTCGAAGAACATGACTCTTACGGAGCTGTGCGGCCTCTCCAGATGTGTGTAGGCTCTGTGGAGCATGTAGATGATGGCATCCACACCGATGTTTGCCTGGTATGCAAACTGCAGGGGGTCCAGGGAGTCGCTCACAAGGGGCTTAAGGTGCTGCAGAACCAGTCTCTCAAAAATCTTCATGACGTTTGACGTCAGAGCAACTGGCCTGTAGTCATTGGGGGTGCTGGGGCGTCCCTTCTTGGACACCGGGACGATGCAGGAGGTCTTCCAGAGTTGGGGCACCTTCTTCAGCCTCAGGGAGAGGCTGAAGAGGTGCTGGAACGCTCCTGCCAGCTGCCCAGCGCACGCCTTGAGCACCCTGGGGTTGGTGTTATCTGGCCCCCTGGCCTTGTTTACGCTGATCTTGGAGAGCTGCTAGTCCTGTTAGAGACTAAGAGGACAGACTCAGTAACGTTAGTCCTGGTTGAGATTGAGAGGTCAGACTCAGTAACGTTAGTTACTGAGTTTGTCCTCTCAATCTCAACAGGCTGACACAGAGAGGAAGCTGATGAGAGCCAAAGACGCGAATTTATAAATCAATGTATTTTATCGGTTATCGGTTAAAAAAATGCCGATACCGATCGGCAAAATGCAATTTCAAGCTTGACTTTAACATAAAGTCCTGGTTTCCTTAATGTGTGTTTCAGTGTTTCCTGCAGACGACCAGCAGCTGTTGGTGGTTAAAGAAGAGGTTCCCCCTGAGCAGCAGGAGTGGAGCTCCAGTCTGGTCCAGGAGGACCCAGAGCCCCCCCACATTAAAGAGGAACAGGAGGAACTCTGGACCAGTCAGGAGGGAGAGCAGCTTCAAGGGCTGGAGGAGGCTGATATCAAGTTCCCATTCACTCCTGTCTCTGTGAAGAGTGAAGAAGATGATGAAGAGAAACCTCAGTCCTCACAGCTTCATCAAAAACAAACTGAACGGATGGAAACAGAAGCTGATGGAGAGGACTGTGGAGGACCAGAACCAGCCAGGAACTCAGATGCGGATAGACATCCAGAACCAGAAACTGATGACAAGACTGGACACTCTTCTGAACCCGAGACTGAAAACAGTGATGAATTGAAGGCGACCAGAGAACCTCAGTCAGGTTTAAACTCTCTGAATCATGATGAAGTCCCTGTCAGTGATTCCAGATGTAGTGCTGGTGAGAAACCATTTAGCTGCTCTGAGTGTGATAAAAGATTTGGCTTCAAGGGAAATCTGAAGAGACACATGAGATCTCACACAGGAGAGAAACAATTCAGCTGCTCAGTTTGTAAGAAATCTTTTACACAGAGTGGAGATTTACAGAAACACATGAAATCTCACACAGGAGAGAAACTTTTCAGTTGCTCAGTTTGTAACAAATCTTTTGCACAGATTGGAGATTTACTGAAACACATGAAATCTCACACAGGAGAGAAACAATTCAGCTGCTCAGTTTGTAAGAAATCTTTTACACAGAGTGGAGATTTACAGACACACATGAAATCTCACACAGGAGAGAAACCATTCAGCTGCTCAGTTTGTAAGAAATCTTTTACACAGAGTGGAGATTTACAGACACACATGAAATCTCACACAGGAGAGAAACCATTCAGCTGCTCAGTTTGTAAGAAATCTTTTACACAGAGTGGAGATTTACAGAAACACATGAAATCTCACACAGGAGAGAAACCTTTCAGTTGCTCAGTTTTGACGAAATCTTCTACACAGAGCGGAGATTTACAGAAACACATGAAATCTCACACAGGAGAGAAACCTTTCAGTTGCTCAGTTTGTAAGAAACCGTTTACCCAGAGTGGGAATTTACAGAGACACATGAGAATCCACACAGGAGAGAAACCTTTCAGTTGCTCAGTTTGTGATAGAGCTTTCATCCAAAGTGATTATTTGAAGATACACATGAGATCTCACACAGGAGAGAAACCTTTCAATTGCTCACTTTGTACTAAATCTTTTAATCAGAGTGGAGATTTACAGAAACACAAGAGAGTCCACACAGGAGAGAAACCTTTCAGTTGCTCAGTTTGTGATAAAGCTTTCAGTCATAGTGGACATCTGAATATGCACATGAGATCTCACACAGGAGAGAAACCTTTCAGTTGCTCAGTTTGTACTAAATCTTTTACACAGAGTGGAGATTTACAGATACACATCAGATCTCACACAGGAGAGAAACCTTTCAGTTGCTCAGTTTGTAAGAAACCTTTTACCCAGAGTGGGAATTTACATAGACACATGAGAATCCACACAGGAGAGAAGCCTTTCAGTTGCTCGATTTGCGATAAAGCTTTCAGTCATAGTGGAAATCTGAAGATACACATGAGATCTCACACAGGAGAGAGACCTTTCAGCTGCTCAGTATGTGGTAAAGGTTTCATTGATAGTGGACATCTGAAGACACACATGATAACTCATACAGGAGAGAAACCTTTCAGAGCCTCCAGCCAGCAGCTCAACTGAACAGATGGAAACAGAAGCTGATGGAGAGGACTGTGGAGGACCAGAAGCAGCCAGGAACTCAGATCCAGATAGATATTTACAACCTGATACTGATGACGAAACTGGAGACTCTTCTGAACCTGAGACTGATGACAGTGATGACTGGAAGGAGACCAGAGAACCTCAGTCAGGTTTAAACTCTGAATGAAGTCGTCCCAGTACGTCGTATGACAATTATTACTGGCAAAAAAAACAGCTACGCTGGTCTGAGTGTAGGGATGGGTATCATTTAGATCTTAATAGTACTAATAATCTTACTGATACTGCTTATCGATCCAGAACTTTAACAATACTCTTATTTGTTTTTTTTCTTTTTTTTTAAGCAAAAATTCTAAAGGAATTGAGATCAGAATTAACATTGTTTCATTTTCTTAAATGTACTGATTATAAATTAACATAATTGAGTATCAACTGTAACAGCAGAAGTGTTGTTTTGATCAAATGTAGGCTGATGGAAATGTAAAAAAACTAATGAAATAAACAGTTTTCTGCAAAGGAAAATACAGTGGTATAGCAACACAGTTGTTAGTAGTTCTTCTGGAGAAAGATCAACATGTTTTCCTTCTCTGGCAGAAGTTGGGACCTTTCCTAGTTTATAGTTTTCCCTGCAGTCATAAATACCCTCTGGCTAGGGGTGGAGGAGGCTTGAGCTCAGAGGTAACTTGTTGTAATGTTTGTGAGGAGGAGCAGAGTAGCTCTCTTCTCCCACCACCACATCACAGGATCTTCAGCCATGGGGGTGGGAGGCATGCCTTTGTAGAGCTCCACCTCTAGTTACGTTGTGTCTCTGTTCCTATTGGCTCACATGCTGAATGCAAAGTGTTCTGCTGGATATTAATAATTTGATCCATGCAGTTGGCTCAGAGTAAACTTGAAAATGAAGGAGGGAGACTTCTGCTGTGATATTTGTTCTGAGGGTTTATGTTTTTCTTTTGCATTTTTCTTTTGCTGCTTTCCCCCGAATTTTGCGAATAGGCAACTATTTTGAGAAATTGGCAACCACAGCAGGGCATGCAAACAGGAAGTGGTGCTTTAGAGATGAAGTAAATGTATTGATCGGAGCATTTTGTTTTTAGAACGTTTTTCAGATTTTTTTTTCAGACATATTTCCGGACATTCTATAGACCTTTTCTTCAGACTTTTTCTTCAGATATTTTATCTAATATTTTTCAGCCATTTTTTGTTTAGAATTTTTTTTCAGTCTTTTTTTGGACATTTTTCAGATATTTTACTTTTGACTTTTTTAAAGTTTTTTTTGTGACTTTTTTTAAAGACATTTTTCAGACTTCTTTTTCGAACTTCTATTAGACATTTTCAGACTTTTTTTTGGGACGCTTTTCAGACTATTTTTCAGACTTTTTTTTGAACATTTTTCAGACATTTTCTCGGACATTTTTAAGACTGTTTTTTCGAACGTTTTTCAGAATTATTTTTTCGAATATCTTTTATACATTTTTTTTTAAACTTTTTTTTTTTTAGACATTTACTGTTTTTTCGAACGTTTTTCAGAATTATTTTTTCGAATATCTTTTATACATTTTTTTTTAAACTTTTTTTTTTTTAGACATTTTTTTCAAAGGTTTTTTTCAGATTTTTTTCCTGAGGATTTTTTTTCCGACTTTTTTTTCCGACCTTTTACAGACGTTCTTTTCCGACTTTTTCTTCAGATATTTTTTTAGACTTTTTTTCAAACATTTTTCAGACATTTTCTTTTTTGACTTTTTTCAGACTTTTTTGGGACATTTTTCAGACAATTTAGTTTTTCACTTTTTTCAACCTTATTCTTTTAGACTTTTTTTTCAGACTTTTTTTTTAAAGACGTTTTTCAGACTTTTTCTCAGACTTCTTTTTCGAACATTTATTAGACATTTTTTTTGGACATTTTGGACATTTTTCAGACTTTTATTGGACTTTTTTCAGACTGTCTTTTGGACATTTCTTTCACATTTTTTTTTAGAGTTTTTTCTTTCTTTTTTTTATGTTTTTTTCAGACATTTTTTCGGTGTTTTTTTTCGGACATTTTTCACACCTTTTTAGACTTTTTTTTAACATTTTTCAGACATTTTATTTTAGACATTTTTCAGACTTTTTTTTCGAACATTTGTCAGACTTTTTTCAGACATTTTCTCGGACATTTTAAAGACTGTTTTTTAGATTTTTTAGACATTTCTTTTTCGGACATTTTTTTTATATTTTTTTTTCAGATTTTTTTGTTTCAGAATTTTTTTCAGACTTTATTCTTAGACTTTCTTTTCCACACTGTTTTCAGACATTTATTTTTAGACCTTTTCAGAGGTTTTTTTTTCAGACATTTTTTCGAAAATTTTTCAGACCTTTAAAAAGTCTATTAATTTATCTTCCTGCGTGTGTTTTTCTGAGGAAGCCTGTTATTTCAATAACACCTCTGGACTTTTATTTTGAAGCTCAGCAACTATAACGTGCCCCGGAAGCTATATTCTTTACTGAGGCTAACTTCACACTGTTTGATCAAGATGGCGTCCAGCAGAAACACGTAACGTTCTGTTAGCAGAGTCTCTTTGTTGTCCATCAGAACTGATCCATCAGAACCTCTGTATGTCTGGATAAACCTGTCTGAATGGACTTTGTGCTCTTCACCTTTTATTCTGAATGTTTTACCTCTGACTCATCTCCCGGTAGCCTACAAAGCTACGGAAGTTAGCTTATCATGCTAGCTGGTTAGCAACACAGCGCTAGTCAGAGTGACCGTTTGATGGAGAGCAAACTGTGTTTTTGACGGAGTTTGAGTGGAGAAAAAGTTTCTGTCATTGTGGTAAAATGTGCAAAGTCTCTGGTTCTACACAGAGCAGGTTGGTTCTCTTTACTTCTTCTTCTCTCTCTGTTCTCTCTCTGGTTCTACACAGAATAGGTTGGTTCTCTTTACTTCTTCTTCTCTCTCTGTTCTCTCTGGTTACTGACATCAGACCAATATGGGTCAACCTAGACGGCTCCTGTCTCCTGAATGGATTCTAACACTCATAAAGGTTAAAATGTATTCTAATGCTACAATGGAGAAGATAAAGAAATTACAAATGCCACAAAACAGAGCAGCGCATGTAGCGCTTCGTTGTGGATACAGAACAAATGTTGCAATCGCACAAGAAAACAGTCAAATTAAATTCAAAATTTAAAGCTTTTACTTTGAGATGGTGATTTAATTTGACTAAGTGTTGAACAAGTTGTGTGTTTATAATATACTGTGAGTTGGATTATGTTGACTATTTTTATACGTAGGCTACTTGCTTCTTGTAGGATGTATGATTTGCAACAACTGTGGGACAATGGAGTGTAACAGACTGCTTCCATTTTTTTTTGATTATCTGATTGTCAGGAGGGTCAGTGTATCTTTTGGTCATTCGATTTTCTTTTTGAACGAAAAAAAGAAAGAAACGCCCGTTTTTTTCACATTCTGCGACCGGAAGTTGCCATTTACAAAGTAAGAGCACGTATGAGGACGGTGCTGCGGTGTAACTGAAGGTGATAGACATGGATCAGTACGTAGTTTTTAGAAACAATAAAAGAGTGTTTCTCAGGGAAGGAGACATGACTGCAGAAAAACTAACTTCAGTAAACTGTAGTGTAGTGCTAATATTGAAAAAAAAAAAAAAAAAACTGTACAGATGACTATTTGTTGAGCTGTTTTACTGAAAGTTTAAAAGCAGAACTACAGCATTGTGATATTGCTGAATGAACACTGTGAAGCTGTTTGATGCTCTGTGATCTCTAGAAGTTCAATAAGGAGTTTTTGAGCTGTGATGATGGGAATGAACATTTCTCTGTAACGTCTCTGTGTGTGTCCACTGTTTTCCTGCAGACGTCCAGCAGCTGTTTGTGGCTAAAGAACAGGGTTCCCCCTGAGCAGCAGGAGTGGAGCCCCAGTCTGGTCCAGGAGGACCCAGAGCCCCCCCACATTAAAGAGGAACAGGAGGAACTCTGGACCAGTCAGCAGGGAGAGCAGCTTCAAGGGCTGGAGGAGGCTGAGCTCACAGCTTAATCAAAGCCAAACTTAACAGATGGAAACAGAAGCTGATGGAGAGGACTCTGGAGGACCAGAACCAGCCAGGAACTCAGATCCAGAGGCACATTTACAACCAGATACTGATGAAAAGACCGGAAACCGTTCTGAACCTGAGACTGAAAACAGTGATGACTGGAAGGAGACCAGAGAACCTCAGTCAGTTTTAAACTCTCTGAAGAATGATGAAGTTACTGTCAGTGATTTGAGATGTAGTACTGGAGAGAAACCATTTAGCTGCTGTGAGTTTGGGAAAACATTTGGCAGCAGTGGAAATCTGAATATACACATAAAAACTCATACAGGAGAAAAACCTTTCAGTTGCTCAGTTTGTAAGAAATCTTTTACACAGCTTGGAAGTTTACAGAAACACATGAGAGTCTCTGTGTGTGTTAAGTGTTCTCCTGCAGACATCCAGCGGCTGTTGGTAGTTAAAGAAGAGGTTCCCCCTGAGCAGCAGGAGTGGAGCTCCAGTCTGTACCAGAAGGACCCAGAGCCCCCCCACATTAAAGAGGAACAGGAGGAACTCTGGACCACTCAGGAGGGAGAGCAGCTTCAAGGGCTGGAGGAGGCTGATATCAAGTTCCCATTCACTCCTGTCTCTGTGAAGAGTGAAGAAGATGAAGACAAACCTCAGTCCTCACAGCTTCATCATAGACAAACTGAACAGATGAAAACAGAAGCTGATGGAGAGGACTGTGGAGGACCAAAACCAGCCAGGAACTCTGATCCAGATACACTTTTAAAACCAGCTACTTATGACAAGACTGGAGACTCTTCTGAACCTGAGACTGAATACAGTAATGACTGGAAGGAGACCAGACCATGTACCGGTGAGAAACCCTTTAGCTGCTCTGAGTGTGGGAAAAGATTTGGCCACAGTGGTAATCTGAAGAGACACATAACATCCCATACAGGAGAGAAACCTTTCAGTTGCTCAGTTTGTAAGAAATATTTTATGAAGAGAGAAAATTTACAGAAACACATGAGAACTCACACAGGAGAGATACCATTCAGCTGCTCAGTTTGTCAGAAATATTTTATGAAGAGAGAAAATTTACACAAACACATGAGAATCCATACAGGAGAGAGACCTTTCAGCTGCTCAGTTTGCAAGAAATCTTTTAGACAGCATGGAAATTTACAGAAACACATGAGAATCCACACAGGAGAGAAACCTTTCAGCTGCTCAGTTTGTAAGAAATCTTTTAGGCATGGAGGAACTTTACAGGAACACATGAGAATCCACACAGGAGAGAAACCTTTCAGCTGCTCAGTTTGTAAGAAATGTTTTACAAAGAGAGGAAATCTACAGACACACATGCGCATCCACACAGGAGAGAAACGATTCAGTTGCAGTGTTTGTAACAAAAGATTTGCTAGTCATCGACAGGTCAAAACACATAAATGTGTTGGTTGTTGGTCTTCACAGCTTCATCAAACTCAAACTGATGAGAACAGAGAGGCAGAGCCTCCAGTCAGCAGCTCAATTGAACAGATGGAAACAGAAGCTGATGGAGAGGACTGTGGAGGACCAGAACCAGCCAGGAACTCAGATCCAGATACACGTTTACAACAAGATACTGATGACAAGACTGAAGACTGTTCTGAGTCTGAGACTGATGACAGTGATGAATGGAAGGGGAGCAGACCATGTAGTACTGGTGAGAAACCCTTTAGCTGCTCTGACTGTGGGAAACGATTTGGCCACAGTGGTAATCTGAAGAGACACATAAGATCCCACACAGGAGAGAAACCTTTCAGCTGCTCAGTTTGTACGAAATCTTTTACACAGAGTGAAACTTTACAGACACACATGAGAATCCACACAGGAGAGAAACCTTTCAGCTGCTCAGTTTGTAAGAAATCTTTTACACAGAGAGGAACTCTACAGACACACATGCGCATCCACACAGGAGAGAAACGATTCAGTTGCAGTGTTTGTAACAAAAGATTTGCTAGGCGTCGACAGGTCAAAACACATAAATGTGTTGGTCGTCGGTCTTCAACGCTTCATCAAACTCAAACTGATGAGAACAGAGAGGCAGAGCCTCCAGTCAGCAGCTCAATTGAACCGATGGAAACAGAAGCTAATGGAGAGGACTGTGGAGGACCAGAACCAGCCAGGAACTCAGATCTAGATACACATTTACAACCAGATACTGATGACAAGACTGGAGACTGTTTTGAGTCTGAGACTGATGACAGTGATGATCAGAATGGGAGCAGACCATGCAGTACTGGTGAGAAATTATTTAGCTGCTCTGACTGTGGGAAAAGATTTGACCACAGTGTTAATCTGAAGAGACACATAAGATCCCATACAGAAGAGAAACTTTTCAGCTGCTCAGTTTGTACGAAATCTTTTGCACAGAATGAAAATTTACAGACACATGCGCATCAACACCGGAGATAAAAGATTCAGTTGAAGTGTTTGTAGCAAACGATTTGCCCAGCGTCTATAGGTCAAAACTTTTCTAATGCTAACTTAGCCTTAGCTTGTGGGGGAATGTATACTGCCATGATTGTTATTGATGTGAATTCCCTCGGTAGAAACAACCGTCTGCATCTTACCATTAGGAGCTCCAAATCTGGGCAGCAATGTTTATCCACCATGTCCGCGGCTGTGCACCAACTGTTGTTTATATACACACACAGACAGTCCTCCTCTTCTGCTCTTCCAGGAGTCCTTTGTTCAGCCCGCTCTGTAAACAGAGCAGCTGATTTGTTCTATAGCAGCGTCTGGGACGTTGCGTTTCGGCCAGGTCTCTGTGATGATTGTCACACAGTGAGGCATAGTTCTCTGTCGGATCTCATCCGTCTTGTTGTTGAGAGACTTGGAGTTAGTGAGGAACAGACTCTGAAGCGCTGGTCTGTACGGGTTAGCCTTCAGCCTAGCATGTAGCCCAGCTCACTTACACCACTTCTGTTTTCTCTCCCTCCGCCGAGCTTTGTGGTTTCAGATGAAAAATAGCTGGGATCTAGGGATGCTAATTTTAATTTTTTTTTTTAAAAACGATAGCCGACCCTCGTTAACCGATAACCGACAAGATAGTGCGTTTCATGCAGCGGTGCTGTGGTTTTAGTGCTAACAAAAGCTGCCCAGCTGCAACGATAAGCTGATGTAAAAACAGGTTAAATCTATCATTTATCACCAGCTGTAGTGTATGTAGCAGTGTATGCTCAGTTTAATTGTCGGTGAATAAATGGTACAACTCCTCAAGACCCAAACCAAGCTCCCGTGTCTTGCCAGGCATTGGCTGATTAAAGTGAAGGTGGTTAGCCCTGTCGTTAGCAACAACACTGGCTCAGACTCCCTTAAGGTGGGCTGTTAAGGTGGACCAGCTATTCTCCCTTAAGTGACAAGCCGCTCCTCTGAGTTTTGCTCAGCTTTTTATTGAATCTTTAATATTTATTTTAACCGTTTAACCGATAGCATTAATCGGTTAAAATTCTTAACGTTGGTTAACGGTTAAACGGTTAATTATTAACTTCCCTACTGGGATCGGTCATATTTATTGGAGGCTGCTACTTTACCGATGAAAAATAGATAAACATCTTCTCATCCTCTGTGGATCTGTTGGTACAAAATGCTAACTGCTGGGTATTCAGACTGACTGGGATGCAGTTTATTTGAGTACTTCATAACAATGGTGGGTAGTGCCACAGGGCCAGAGTCATTCAGGCTGGACGCTGCAGACCCTTTAGCTACAGGGACGATGGTTGTTTGGAAGCAGGTGGGATCGTTCTCCTGTGCAGGTGATGTCAAATAACTTGTCAGGTAAATCTGTTCTGAGGGCTGTTTGGTTCAAATCACCAGCTCCAACCATCTGGTTGTTTTGTCATGTAACTACTGATGACCTCATTACTGCTGGCGCATTGTATTTTTACAGTTTGTGTCTGTCTGTCAGTCTGTTTGGTAACTGTGCACAGGGAGTTTAGGAAGGAACAATTCCAGAAAACACAGTGTATGTTCAACTGTTTCACAAAAAAAATCTGTAACGTCTCAGTGTGTGTTTACTGTTTTCCTGCAGACTTTCAGCAGCTGTTGGTGGTTAAAGAAGAGGTTCCCCTTGAGCAGCAGGAGTGGAGCTCCAGTCTGGTCCAGGAGGACCCAGAGCCCCCCCACATTAAAGAGGAACAGGAGGAACTCTGGACCAGTCAGGAGGGAGAGCAGCTTCAAGGGCTGGAGGAGGCTGATATCAAGTTTCCATTCTCTCCTGTCTCTGTGAAAAGTGAAGAAGATGATGAAGAGGAACCTCAGTCCTCACAGCTCCATCAAAGACAAACTGAACAGATGGAAACAGAAGCTGATGGAGAGGACTATAGAGGACTAGAACCAGCCAGGAACTCAGATCCAGATACACATTTACAGCCAGATACTGATGACAAGACTGGAGACTGTTCTGAAACTGAAACTGAGACTGCTGACAATGATGATTGGAAGCAGACCAGACCATGTACTACTAATGAGAAACCATTTAGCTGCTCTGAGTGTGGGAAAAGATTTGGCCACAGTGGTAATCTGAAGAGACACATAACATCCCATACAGGAGAGAAACCTTTCAGCTGCTCAGTTTGTAAGAAACCTTTTAGACTGCGTGAAGATTTACAGAAACACATGAGAACTCACACAGGAGAGAAACCTTTCAGCTGCTCAGTTTGTAAAAAATCTTTTACGAAGAGAGAAAATGTACAGATACACATGAGAATCCACACAGGAGAGAGACCTTTCAGCTGCTCAGTTTGCAAGAAATCTTTTAGACAGCGTGGAGATTTACAGAAACACATGAGAATCCACACAGGAGAGAAACCTTTCAGTTGCACAGTTTGTAAGAAATCTTTTACGCATAGAGGAACTTTACAGGAGCACATGAGAATTCACACAGGGGAGAAACCTTTCAGCTGCTCAGTTTGTAAGAAATATTTTACAAAGAGAGGAAATCTACAGACACACATGCGCATCCACACAGGAGAGAAACGATTCAGTTGCAGTGTTTGTGACAAAAGATTTGCTAGTCATCGACAGGTCAAAACACATAAATGTGTTGCTCTTCAGTCTTCACAGCTTCATCAAGCTCAAACTGATGAGAACAGAGAGGCAGAGCCTCCAGTCAGCAGCTCAAGTGAACAAATGGAAACAGAAGCTGATGGAGAGGACTGTGGACGACCTGAACCAGCCAGGAACTCAGATCCAGATACACGTTTACAACAAGATACTGATGACAAGACTGGAGACTCTTCTCAACCTGAGACTGATGACAGTGACAACAGTGATTTTTGGGAAGAGATCAGTGGACATCTGTCAGGGTTAAATACTCAAAAATCACAAGAATGAGAATGTCAATAAGAAGTCATTCTTCTTCTGCTGTGAGCAAACAGCATTTAGAGTTGGGCATGTTTTCAGTGTTAGACGTCTCACATGTTGTATGTTAAGTGTTCTGCTGGATATTAATAGTTTCATCCATGCAGTTGGCTCAGATTGAACTTGAAAATGAAGGAGGGAGACTTCTGGTCTGATATTTGTTATGAAGGTTTATGAAGGTTTAAGGTCTATCGTCTTTTGTCCCGTCTCATGAACATTAACTTGACCTTCAGACAAACCAATTTGACAGCAACATTAGATTTACACTCCCAGACCCAAACTTATATCTTCTCTTTTGAAACTTAAAGGCAGGGTTGACGATTTTATCCAGTGTACATTATTTGTTATATTGGTTGAAATGGTCTTTCCCCCCCGACAGCGATCTGTTACTGATGAGCTCTGAAAAAGGACCGGAAAAGAGCTGTCATCTGTAGCTACTGTAATCCTGTAAAAACGTCTACCAATCACTGCCTCGAGGTCCGCTTGGAAAGAACCAATCAGATGCCTCCCTGCCTCCCTGCTCGTTCTCTACCCTTGGCGTGCACCAGCCTGAACTCAAAGCGCGTCGCCGCCGCACGTTTACTGGAGAATGGAAGAATAAACTCAGCCCTGTAGTAGCACTGCTGCGGTTACTTGTCATGAGGTAGCATTGTTGAGTTGAGGTCCTCTCTCCGCTCTGTGTCTGTGAAGTAGTTACGATGCGGCGGTGCTCGTGCATGAGTCAGGGGGGCGTTGCCTTGGAAGGAGCCACGAGGGGAGGGGGGGGGGGCGAGGGTTTAGACGGAGCTCCTGAGGCGATGCTACATTCAAATTATGCTAGTTTTCCAACATCGTCGACCCTATCTTTAAGGGAAAGGGAAACAACTACCATCATCTTTTGAATTTGGTTCATTGTTTCCTCACAACTTTGAAAATGTAATAAAATATTAGTCTTTCTTCAAACTGAGTTGGTTGAATCAGTAAAAAGCAGCGAGATTTGCTAAACTGAAAGGACTTAATAAAGGCAACACAAGAACTGAAAGAGCTGCTTCATTCCTTCCATATTTTTTCTCTAATCCTTGTAAAGATATCACGCCATAGTGTGCCACAACACAAATGACATTTTAACATATCATTTAATGACGTCTGAGCAACAGATTCCCTGAGGACGGTCCAGGTTGTGGTTGAAAGCTCATAAGCAACAACTAATTTGCACCTTGTGTTGATAAATGTTTAGAAGCTTTTGTGTCCGAGTTCAAGAAGCTGTAATTTCTTTCAAAAGGGTGTTTTAATCATTTCTCTTCCTGCGTGTGTTTTTTGAGTAAACTTGTGATTTCTGTGACAACTTTTATTTTGAAACTCAACAACTAATTTGCCCCGGAAGCTATATTCTTTACTGAGGCTAACTTCACACTATTTGATCAAGATGGCGTCCAGCAGAAACACGTAACGTTCTGTTAGCAGAGTCTCTTTGTTGTCCATCAGAACTGATCCATCAGAACCTCTGTATGTCTGGATAAACCTGTCTGAATGGACTTTGTGCTCTTCACCTTTTATTCTGAAAGTTTTACCTCTGACTCATCTCCCGGTAGCCTACAAAGCTACTGAAGTTAGCTTAGCATGCTAGCTGGTTAGCAACACAGCGCTAGTCAGAGTGACCGTTTGATGGAGAGCAAACTGTGTTTTTGACGAGTTTGAGTGGAGAAAAAGTTTCTGTCATTGTGGTAAAATGTGTAAAGTCCAAATGCTGAGAGCGTTGGTGAAGCAGCGACTAACTGCGGCTGCTGAAGAGATATTTGGGCTGTTTGAAAGAACGATAGCAGAGTACGAGGAGGAACTTTCTAGAACAAAAGAGGAGAACGAGCGACAACGGAAACTACTGGACGCTGTTTTCAACCCTCAGCTTCGGCTACACAGAGCAGGTTGGTTCTCTTTACTTCTTCTTCTCTCTGGTTCTACACAGAGCAGGTTGGTTCTCTTTACTTCTTCTTCTCTCTCTGTTCTCTCTCTGGTTCTACACGGAGCAGGTTGGTTCTCTTTACTTCTTCTTCTCTCTCTGTTCTCTCTCTGCTTCTACACAGAGCAGGTTGGTTCTTTTTACTTCTTCTCTCTCTGTTCTCTCTGGTTCTACACAGAGCAGGTTGGTTCTCTTTACTTCTTCTCTCTGTTCTCTCTCTGCTTCTACACAGAGCAGGTTGGTTCTCTTTACTTCTCTCTCTGTTCTCTCTCTGGTTCTACACAGAGCAGGTTGGTTCTCTTTACTTCTTCTCTCTCTCTGTTCTCTCTCTGGCTCTACACAGAGCAGGTTGGTTCTCTTTACTTCTTCTTTTCTCTCTGGTTCTACACCGAGCAGGCTGGTTCTCTTTACTTCTTCTCTCTCTGTTCTCTCTGGTTCTACACAGAGCAGGTTGGTTCTCTTTACTTCTCTCTCTGTTCTCTCTGGTTCTACACAGAGCAGGTTGGTTCTCTTTACTTCTTCTCTCTCTGTTCTCTCTGGTTCTACACAGAGCAGGTTGGTTCTCTTTACTTCTCTCTCTGTTCTCTCTGGTTCTACACAGAGCAGGTTGGTTCTCTTTACTTCTTCTCTCTCTGTTCTCTCTGGTTCTACACAGAGCAGGCTGGTTGTCTTTACTTCTCTCTCTGTTCTCTCTGGTTCTACACAGAGCAGGCTGGTTCTCTTTACTTCTTCTTCTCTCTCTGGTTCTACACAGAGCAGGTTGGTTCTCTTTACTTCTTCTTCTCTCTCTGTTCTCTCTCTGGTTCTACCAGAGCAGGATGGTTCTCTTTACTTCTACTTTTCTCTCTGTTCTCTCTCTGGTTCTACACAGAGCAGGTTGGTTGTCTTTACTTCTCTCTCTGTTCTCTCTGGTTCTACACCGAGCAGGCTGGTTCTCTTTACTTCTTCTCTCTCTGTTCTCTCTGGTTCTACACAGAGCAGGTTGGTTCTCTTTACTTCTTGTCTCTCTCTGTTCTCTCTCTGGTTCTACACAGAGCAGGTTGGTTCTCTTTACTTCTTCTCTCTCTGTTCTCTCTGGTTCTACACAGAGCAGGTTGGTTCTCTTTACTTCTCTCTCTGTTCTCTCTGGTTCTACACAGAGCAGGTTTGTACTCTTTACTTCTTCGCTCTCTGTTCTCTCTGGTTCTACACAGAGCAGGTTGGTTCTCTTTACTTCTCTCTCTGTTCTCTCTGGTTCTACACAGAGCAGGTTGGTTCTCTTTACTTCTTCTCTCTCTGTTCTCTCTGGTTCTACACAGAGCAGGCTGGTTGTCTTTACTTCTCTCTCTGGTTCTACACAGAGCAGGCTGGTTCTCTTTACTTCTTCTTCTCTCTGTTCTCTCTCTGGTTCTACACAGAGCAGGTTGGTTCTCTTTACTTCTTCTTCTCTCTGTTCTCTCTTTGGTTCTACCAGAACAGGTTGGTTCACTTTACTTCTTCTTCTCTCTTTGGTTCTACACAGAGCAGGTTAGTTCTCTTTACTTCTTCTTCTCTCTCTGTTCTCTCTCTGGTTCTACCAGAGCAGGATGGTTCTCTTTACTTCTACTTTTCTCTCTGTTCTCTCTCTGGTTCTACACAGAGCAGGTTGGTTGTCTTTACTTCTTCTCTCAATCTGTTTATACTGTCAGTCTAATATGAAGGGAAATAATGAAAATAATAAAATAATGAATTGTGGGGACTCACAATAACCAGCTCCTCATTCTTATTTTTGTTAATAAAAAGGACACGGTCTTCACACCACTTAGAAAATGTAATGTTGGTTACAGCATAATGCGCAGTCAGATTCCACCAATTTATTATCCATTAAGGAAATGTAAGTGTGGTTAACGATAATTAATGAACACAGGCTCAGGCTCTTTTTTTTAAGATAAATGCGCACAGACTGCATATACAATACTACTACTGATGAATCTGTTATCACCATTTCAAACTTGACTTTAACATAAACTCCTGGTTTTCCTCAATCTGTGTTTCAGAGTTTCCTGCAGACGTTCAGCAGCTGTTGGTGAGTAAAGAAGAGGTTCCCCCTGAGCAGCAGGAGTGGAGCTCCAGTCTGGACCAGGAGGACCCAGAGCCCCCCCACATTAAAGAGGAACAGGAGGAACTCTGGACCAGTCAGGAGGGAGAGCAGCTTCAAGGGCTGGAGGAGGCTGATATCAAGTTTCCATTCTCTCCTGTCCCTGTGAAGAGTGAAGACGTTTATGAAGAGGAAGCTCAGTCCTCACAGCTTCATCAAAGACAAACTGAACAGATGGAAACAGAAGCTGATGGAGAGGACTATGGAGGACCAGAACCAGCCTGGAACTCAGATCCAGATGCACATTTACAACAAGATACTTATGAGAAGACTGGAGACTCTTCTGAAACTGAGACTGATGACAGTCATGACTGGAAGGAGACCAGAGAATCTCAGTCAGGTTTAAACTATTTGAAAAATGATGAAGTCCCTCTCAGTGATTTGAGATGCGATACTGGTGAGAAACCATTTAGCTACTCTAAGAGTAGGAAAACATGTGGCATCAAGACTTCTCATACAGATGAGAAAACTTTCATCTGCTCCTTTTGTAACAAATCTTTTTCACGGAGTGGAAATTTACAGAAACACATAAGAATCCACACAGGAGAGAAACTATTCAACTGCTCAGTGTGTGGTAAAGCTTTTGTTGAACGAGGAAATCTGAAGGTACACATGAGAACTCACACAGGAGAAAAACCTTTCAGCTGCTCAGTTTGTGAGAGATCCTTTGCGCATAGTGGAAATTTACAGACACACATGAGAACTCATACAGAAGAGAACAGATTCAGCTGCTCAGCTTGTGGTAAAGCTTTCAGTGAAAGTGGAAGTCTGAAGGGACACATTGAAAGTCATACAGGAGAGGAAAGTTGTAGCGTCTGTGACCAAAGAGTCACTTGGCTTAAAGGTAAAACAAATTCTAATAACATAATATTTATCGACTGATCCAAGTTAATGTCTCAACATGTTGTTTAGCTTTGTTTTCAGAATCAAAACATTGATTCAGCTTTTTTTACACCCAGACCACATAAGACCAAAGCGGAATTACGCTACCTAAAAGAAAGGCCCACCTAAAAGTATCTAAATCAGTTTAAGTGAACGCTGTATGTAGAATAATTTCACCTCTTACCCTGCTGTGAGACAGTCCGGGGAACTGAAGCCGTTATATCCATCTATGCTCTCGCGAAAGCCTACAGACTCCTTTGAAAAACACAGTAATTTTACCTTGGAGAACACAGGGGTTGCTGGTGCACTGCTGCCTCGATCGGTTAGTTTGTTTGTGTTATTGTGTGAATCCAAACTAACCAAAGTCACACAAAAACACCTATATCGACACAATACATAACTTAAAAAGCAACATATCCTACAGGGACTGGTAGAGGGGGGGGATGAAATGTTGAAATATATAATGATGAAATATATTGTTATTCTGATTTGTTAAAATGTGTGAGAGACTAGAAGGGGAAGCAACTGAGTTAAGAAATACAGAAATCAAACACAAATTTAACACCACAATTTGTCCAAAAACACAAATTTTCTTGGGGACTAGAGTTATACCGATACCAGTATCGGAAATGCTTCCGATACTGCCCAAAATTCGGGATCAGGTATCGGTGAGTACGCCAGTCTATGCACTGATCCGATACCATAATTTATTAACCCAGAAAAAATAATCAATCAATACTCATTTTTCTAACATGCTTAACATAAAACGACATATGTGCTCATTCTTACACGAATACATTTCCTATGCTCTGTGGAAATGAACTAATATTGCTAGCTTGATCTGCTACTCTGCTGCTTCAACACTCCACACTGACCAACTACAGAAACCTCACAGGGTCAAAACTCAACACTAGGTGGAGACATTGTGTACCAGGAGAGGACAGCACAAAGGTGTTAGCTCATGAAAGATGATGTTATGTACAATAATAAAACGATTTAATTATTGTTCATGTTTACTCCAGTCATTGTGCTGTTCTCTGCTGCTAGCCAAGAAAAGAAATGTTGTTGTTATTGTCATGTTATATTTGTCTTTTAATAAAAATTTTATACATTCAATGTTGTGTAAATTTTTCCCTGTGGTATCGAAAATGGTGTTGAATATTTTTTCAAGGTATCGAAGTTAGAAATTCCAGTGACGTGACAACACTGATTGCAGGTAGTTTGTCACGTGGCGATAGCAAACAACAACAGTGCGGTGCTAGCGGAGAGTGTAAATATAACTGACAAACTGAATAATAAAAGAGAGTTCTATTGCATTCATTCTCTGTATGTACATGCATGTTCATGTTTTACAAAGGATTTATCCTGAGCCAGGCCATACAACAAAGATAGTAATCATATCACCTCCATACATGGTCAATAGTAAACAGCTGTTAAATAATAATAATAACTATATATATTTTTTATCATGCTGGTATCGGATCGGTACTCGGTATCGGTAGGTACCGCAAGTTAAGGTTTCGCAATCTCTATTAGAGATCCTCTCAAATGGCCACCTGTGTGTCAACAGACCTCTGGTGTAAACGCTCTGCCGACGCTGTTTTGTTGTGAGACGCGGTTGAGCAAAAGTGTCCCAATGATGAGAAACGTGGTTTTCCATGAAATTGTGGGACTAACTAGTAAACTAGCTAACTGAAAACACAGCTAAGATAAAAAGAAAACAACAAATTAAAGAGGAACTCTGGACCAGTCAGGAGGGAGAGCAGCTCTTAATTTAGTGTATTTTAATCATTTAACTTCCTGCGTGTGTTTTTCTGAGTAATTTCTGTAACAATTTCTGGACTTTTATTTTGAAGCTCAGCAACTATAATCTGCCCCGGAAGCTGTATTCTTTACTGAGGCTAACTTCACACTGTTTGATCAAGATGGCGTCCAGCAGAAACACGTAACGTTCTGTTAGCAGAGTCTCTTTGTTGTCCATCAGAACTGATCCATCAGAACCTCTGTATGTCTGGATAAACCTGTCTGAATGGACTTTGTGCTCTTCACCTTTTATTCTGAATGTTTTACCTCTGACTCATCTCCCGGTAGCCTACAAAGCTACTGAAGTTAGCTTAGCATGCTAGCTGGTTAGCAACACAGCGCTAGTAAGAGTGACCGTTTGATGGAGAGCAAACTGTGTTTTTGACGGAGTTTGAGTGGAGAAAAAGTTTCTGTCATTGTGGTAAAATGTCCGAGCACGAGGAGGAACTTTCTAGATCAAAAGAGGAGAACGAGCGACCAAGGAAACTACTGGGCGCTGTTTTCAACCCTCAGCTTCGGTTACACAGAGCAGGTTAGTTCTCTTTACTTCTTCTTCTCTCTGTTCTCTCTCTGGTTCTACACTGAGCAGGTTGGTTCTCTTTACTTCTTCTTCTCTCTCTGTTCTCTCTCTGGTTCTACACTGAGCAGGTTGGTTCTCTTTACTTCTTCTTCTCTCTCTGTTCTCTCTCTGGTTCTACACAGAGCAGGTTGGTTCTCTTTACTTCTTCTTCTCTCTCTGTTCTCTCTCTGGTTCTACACTGAGCAGGTTGGTTCTCTTTACTTCTTCTTCTCTCTCTGTTCTCTCTCTGGTTCTTCACAGAGCAGGTTGGTTCTCTTTACTTCTTCTTCTCTCTCTGCTCTCTCTCTGGTTCGACACAGAGCAGGTTGGTTCTCTTTACTTCTTCTTCTCTCTCTGGTTCGAAACACAGAGCAGGTTTGTTCTCTTTACTTCTTCTCTCACTGTTCTAACTCTGTTCATTCGAAAGAGCTGAGGTCAGAAAGTGCATTGAAAATGTTACTCAAGTAAAAGTATGTAGTGACGTGCACAGACATTTTTGGGGGCAGGTTGTCAAGGGAAAAAATGGCACCCCTTTCATAATTATTTATAAAAATAAAGTGGCATACAGTAGTACATATACTTTATTTATTTACATATTTGTTTATTTCAATACTCCTACACGATGCAGATGTTTAATACTCAACACGGCTTTGGACCAGCAGAGTGATTTACATGCAAAGTTGTCTTAATCAATGGAAAAAGTGTTGTTTACTTTCAAGATTAATTATGATATTTGATATGAAAATATAGTGTTTGCGCTGCCATTTTTCTTCGGCTGTAACTTGTGTCACTCAGCGCTGACCACCAGACCCCCCCCCTAACCCCTAACCCCTAACCCTAACATCTCACATTCACACATATTATGAGCTTCACATTGGCTTATATTTAAAATTATTTTCGGGCCTACACTCATATTGTTCAGGTTTAAGTGTACGCTATATTTGGAAATTTTTTCACTGATTTATCTTGCCGTCAGACAGCCCTTTCAGACGGGGAGCTGAACTGAAAGTGAAACTTATCTATGCTCTCTTCAAAACCACCAGACACTGTTGACCAAAACATTATAGATAAGTTTCACTTTCAGTTCAGTTCCCCGTCGGAAAATATTCTAAATATACACTTAAATGGATATTGATTTTTTTTTTCTTAGGTGAGCCTTTTTTTAGGTGGCTAAAAATCCTTTTTGCTGCTGCCCCCGTCCACAGCAGTACATTGCTTTGCTCCCATACTGGTACTCCTGTCTGTTTCTCCAAACTGGGGGCATGCTGCTAACCGCGGTCTAATGTAGGTAATAAACCTACTATGGCTAAGTACCTCATACAACCCCACTTCAAAACACCTAAACTATCCCTTTAAGAACAAGGTTGTTGTCCGCTCCATAGACAATGATTTTGTTCACCAGCTCCCTATATGATGACTCGCCCCATCATTAATGAGACCAAGGATGGTCGTGTCATCTGCGTATTTATGATGTCGTTGTCCTGAGTGGAAACACAGTCACAAGTCTGCATATGTATTGAGGAAGTGGATCAGCTTTGCTGCGGTCCAGCCAAACAGAGCAGCTGGGTGCTGGGTTTGTGCGCAGACCTATGGTGCAGTTGCGGGGAGAATGTGAGAGAAGAGAGATGCACTGGCCCGGTTTTACTGAAGCAACGGGATATGTAACTCAACATCAAATTATAATGATATAAACGGTATTATCTCATCCTATATCTCATTTGAAAATATATCGATATACGCCCAGCCCTACCTACATGCAAGGCACTAATCTTGTCTGGTAACACCACGTTGCTGCAAGGTTGTATCAGAGTAGTTTTACGAGTACATGAGCACAGTATTGGACCTGATACTGGTATTGGTATCGGTGCATCCCTAGAAGGAATAATGGCGGGAAAAAAATGTCTGTACATGTGACTATTTGTTCAACTGTTTTACTAAAGTCTAAAGACAGATCTACAGCATTGTGATATTGCAGTCACTTACAGATGTTGTATAGAGAGAGACCTGACACGGCTGAGAGAACACTGTGAAGCTGTTTGATGCTCAGTGATCTGTAGAAGCTCAATAAGGACTTTTTGAGCTTTGATGTGAATGAACGACAACATTTCTCTGTAACTTCTCTGTGTGTGTTCACTGTTTTCCTGCAGAGGACCAGCAGCTGTTGGTGGTTAAAGAAGAGTTTCCCCATGAGCAGCAGGAGTTGAGCTCCAGTCTTGACCAGGAAGACCCAGAGCCCCCCCACATTAAAGAGGAACAGGAGGAAGTCTGGACCAGTCAGGAGGGAGAGCAGCTTCAAGGGCTGGAGGAGGCTGATATCAAATTCCCATTCTCTCCTGTCTCTGTGAAGAGTGAAGAAGATGATGAAGAGGAGCCTCAGTCCTCACAGCTTCATTATATACAAACTGAACAGATGGAAACAGAAGCTGATGGAGAGGACTGTGGAGGACCAGAACCAGCCAGGAACTCAGATCCAGATACACATTTACGACCAGATACTGATGACAAGACTGGAGACTCTTCTGAACCTGAGACTGAAAACAGTGATGACTGGAAGGAGACCGGAGAACCTCAGTCAGGTTTAAACTGTTTGAAAAATGATGAAGTTGCTGTCAGTGATTTGAGATGTAGTACTGGTGAGAAACTACTTAGCTGCTCTGAGTGTGGACATCTGAATAGACATATACTATCTCACACAGGAGAAAAACCTTACAGCTGCTCATTGTGTGGGAAAGGTTTGTTTGAATGTGGAGCTCCTAAGAAACACATGAGAACTCATACAGGAGAGAAACCTTTCAGTTGCTCAGTTTGTGATAAAAGATTTTTGCGCAAGGCAGATGTGAAAATACACATGAGAACTCATACAGGTGAGAAACCTTTCATCTGCTCAGTGTGTGGGAAAGGTTTCACTGAAAGTGGAGTTCTTAAGAGACACATGAGATCTCATACAGGAGAGAAACCTTTCAGCTGCTCAGTTTGTAAGAAATCTTTTACACAGAGTGGAAATTTACAGAAACACGTGAGAACTCATACAGGAGAGAAACCTTTCAGCTGCCCAGTGTGTGGTAAAGGTTTCATTGACAGTGGAGTTCTTAAGAAACACATGAGATCTCATACAGGAGAGAAACCTTTTAGCTGCTCAGTTTGTAAGAAATCTTTTACACAGAGTGGAAATTTACAGAAGCACAAGTTAGTCCATACCGGAGAGAAACCTTTCAGCTGCTCAGTGTGTGATAAAGGTTTCATTGAGAGTGGAGTTCTTAAGAGACACATGAGATCTCATACAGGAGAGAAACCTTTCAGCTGCTTAGTTTGTGAGAAATCTTTTACACAGAGTGGACATTTACTGAAACACATGAGAATCCACACAGGAGAGAAACCTTTCAGCTGCTCAGTGTGTGATAAAGGTTTCAATGAAAGTGGAGATCTGAAGAGACACATGAGAACTCATACTGGGGAGAAACCTTTCAGCTGCTCAGTGTGTGGTAAAAGATTCATTTTAAGTGGAGATCTGAAGAAACACATTAGAACTCATACAGGAGAGAAACCTTTCACCTGCTCAGTGTGTGATAAAAGATTTCCGCGCAACACAGATCTGAAGGTACACATGATAACTCATACAGGAGAGCACCCCCTTTAGTTGTTCTGTTTGTGGTAAACGTTTTGTACAAAACATAAATCTGAAATACCACATGCCACGTCACACAGGGGAGGAACCATTTAGTTGCAAAGTTTGTGGTAAAAAGTTTTTCAGAAGAGCAAGTGTGACACCACATGGCAGTCCACCCGGGAGAAACAAATCAGTTGCAGTGTTTGTGTTACGTCCACTGACTTTCCTCTGGCCTCTTCTTAGAAGAGAGCCCTCTCTTTCTCACTATGTGTTTCAGGTCTGCCATGTCCCTCTCTGAGTGCCTGGATCACCCACCATTGGTTGCGTTAGATTTTCTTGTTAGTGTCGTATAAATGCAGTCATAGCCTAATCTATTATCTCCAGTCATTTTAATTTTATTTTTCTAATTATAATAAGACATAGGCCTATTTAAAGGTAGAGTCTGTGATTCTAATCCAATACACTTTTTGTCAAATTCAGCGAATTTCCTCACAGTCTGCTATCTGTTCTGTTTGTACACTGAAAAAAAGTCCAGTGTTCATACAGCCCTGGCTCTGTAAATGGAAAAGGACTGTACTGAATGTATTTTTTTTTTTTTATATATTTGAAGCGTCTATTGAGGTTTTTAAATGAAACTTTGAATGTCTGTTTATACAGGTGCAGCCTCCCTTTGTGTTTGACAAGTGGGAGAGCAAACAGTTTTTGACTGCAGTGTAAATGTTGTATTTGAAAGGCTAAATGGCAACATATATGGATTGAAGCAGAATATTTTGTTAGATAAAAGCATGGTGTGAATTTTGAAAATGATTTCATTCATCTTTTTTCAATAAATTTTGACTTTTGGATTGAGACAATTACAGAGATGAGGACTGAGCACCGCGGTGGAATTGCCTAAACAACTTTAAATTGGGTCATTTACAGTGTTTCGTGGTTTATAACACTGCTTTTATTTTCTTTCTGCATAGGAGGTGATAATTGAGTGAAACATTTGACTTGGTTGCTGTATTTTGTTTATCTGGTTATAAGTTGATGTTTTGACATATTGATCTGATTTTATATGATAGTGTGAGCCTATTTAGAACATAGACAAGTGAATATCCTCCCCTACTCTGTTTCTTTTTCTTGTTTCATTTACATATATTCATGAATGTTCATTGAAATGTGGTGAGGTACAAGGAGCCCTCTATGTACAGATCTCCACAGATAGCAACGCTGTTGTACAACATTAAACTGTCTAATAAAAGATTCAGAAGCACCAATTTGGCAGCAACAGAAACAGATGAAATAGATTAGATTAGATTTACTCTCCAAGACCAAAATGTATACCTTCCATTTGAAACTCAAAGGAAGGGGAAACAACCTACCCTCATCTTTTGAATTTGGTTCATTGTTTTTCACAGCTATGAAATTGTAATAAAATGTTTGTCTTTCATCAAACTGAGTTGGTTGAATGAGTTAAAAGTGTTTCCCGACTGAAAGGACTTAATAAAGGCAACAGAAGAACCGAAAGAGCTGCTTCATTCATTCCATGTTTCTTTATTTCTCTACTCTTTGAAAAGATATCACACTATAGTGTGCCACAACATCAAGTCGTTATGTCATTTAATGACATCTGAGCAAAAGACTCCCCGATGACGGCCCAGGTTGCGGTTGAAAGCTTCAGAAGCACCTTATTTGTTCCTTGTGTTGAGAAATGTTTTGAAGCTCTTTAAATAATGTATTTTAATCATTTATCTTCCTGCGTGTGTTTTTCTGAGTAATATCTGTAACAATTTCTGGACTTTTATTTTGAAGCTCAGCAACTATGACGTGCCCCGGAAGCTGTATTCTTTACTGAGGCTAACTTCACACTGTTTGATCAAGATGGCGTCCGGCTGAAACACGTAACGTTCTGTTAGCAGAGTCTCTTTGTTGTCCATCAGAACTGATCCATCAGAACCTCTGTATGTCTGGATAAACCTGTCTGAATGGACTTTGTGCTCGTCACCTTTTATTCTGAATGTTTTACCTCTGACTCATCTCCCGGTAGCCTACAAAGCTACTGAAGTTAGCTTAGCATGCTAGCTGGTTAGCAACACAGCGCTAGTCAGAGTGACCGTTTGATGGAGAGCAAACTGTGTTTTTGACGGAGTTTGAGTGGAGAAAAAGTTTCTGTCATTGTGGTAAAATGTGTAAAGTCCAAATGCTGAGAGCGTTGGTGAAGCAGCGACTAACTGCGGCTGCTGAAGAGATATTTGGGCTGTTTGAAAGAACGATAGCAGAGTACGAGGAGGAACTTTCTAGATCAAAAGAGGAGAACGAGCGACAACGGAAACTACTGGACGCTGTTTTCAACCCTCAGCTTCGGCTACACAGAGCAGGTTGGTTCTCTTTACTTCTTCTTCTCTCTCTGTTCTCTCTCTGGTTCTACACAGAGCAGGTTGGTTCTCTTTACTTCTTCTTCTCTCTCTGGTTCTACACAGAGCAGGTTGGTTATCTTTACTTCTTCTTCTCTCTCTGTTCTCTCTCTGGTTCTACACAGAGCAGGTTGGTTCTCTTTACTTCTTCTCTCTCTGTTCTCTCTGGTTCTACACAGAGCAGGTTGGTTCTCTTTACTTATTGTTCTCTCTCTGTTCTCTGTCTGGTTCTACACAGAGCAGGTTGGTTCTCTTCTTCTTCTCTCTCTGTTCTCTCTCTGGTTACTGACATCATCATCAAAAAGTGTCTGTACAGTTGACTATTTGTTCAACTGTTTTACTAAAGTTTAAAAGCAGAACTACAGCATTGTGATATTGCAGTCCCTTACAGATGTTGTATAGAGAGCTGACACGGCTGAGAGAACACTGTGAAGCTGTTTGATGCTCAGTGATCTGTAGAAGCTCAATAAGGAGTTTTTGATCTGTGATGTAAATGAAAAACAACATTTCTCTGTAACGTGTCTGTGTGTGTTTACTGTTTTCCTCTAGACGTCCAGCAACTGTTGGTGGTTAAAGAAGAGGTTCCCCCTGAGCAGCAGGAGTGGAGCCCCAGCCTGGACCAGGAGGACCCAGAGCCCCCCCACATTAAAGAGGAACAGGAGGAACTCTGGACCAGTCAGGAGGGAGAGCAGCTTCAAGGGCTGGAGGAGGCTGATATCAAGTTCCCATTCACTCCTGTCTCTGTGAAGAGTGAAGAAGATGATGAAGAGGAACCTCAGTCCTCACAGCTTCATCAAAGACAAACTGAACAGATGGAAACAGAAGCTGATGGAGAGGACTATGGAGGACCACAACCAGCCAGGAACTCAGATCCAGATACACATTTAAAACCTGATACTAATGACAAGACTGGAGACTCTTCTGAACCTGAGACTGAATACAGTGATGACTGGAAGGAGACCAGAAAACCTCAGTCAGGTTTAAACTGTTTGAAAAATGATGAAGTTGCTGTCAGTAATTTGAGATGTAGTACTGGTGAGAAACCATTTAGCCGCTCTAAGTGTGGACATCTGAATAGACTCATACAATCTCGCACAGGAGAAAAACCTTACAGCTGCTCATTGTGTGGGAAAGGTTTCATTGAACGTGGAACTCTTAAGAAACACATGAGAACTCATACAGGAGAGAAACCTTTCAGTTGCTCAGTTTGTAATAAAAGATTTTTGCGCAAGGCAGATGTGAAAATACACATGAGAACTCATACAGGAGAGAAACCTTTCATCTGTCCAGTTTGTCAGAAATCTTTTACACAGAGTGGAAGTTTACAGAAACACATGATAACACACACCGAAGAGAAACCTTTCAGCTGCTCAGTGTGTGGTAAAGGCTTCATTGAAAATGGAGTTCTTAAGAGACACATGAGAAGTCATACAGGAGAGAAACCTTTTAGCTGCTCAGTGTGTGGTAAAGGTTTCTTTAAAAGTGGAGATCTGAAGAAACACACGAGAACTCATACTGGAGAGAAACCTTTCAGCTGCTCAGTTTGCAAGAAATCTTTTACACAGAGTGGAAGTTTACAGACACACATTTTAACTCATACAGGAGAGAAACCTTTCAGCTGCTCAATCTGTAACAGCTCTTTTTCACAGAAAGTACATTTACAGAGACACATGAGAATCCACACAGGAGACAAACCTTTCAATTGCTCAGTTGGTGAAAAAAAATTTGCGCACAAGGCAGTTCTGACGTAACACATGATAACTCACACTGGAGAAAACCCCCTTTTGTTCTGTTTGTGATAAAGGTTTTAAACAAAATGTAAATCCGACATACCACATGCCACGTCACAGAGGGGAGGAACCATTTCATTGCACAGAAACAACTATTACACACTACATGGCAGTCCACACAGGGCAGAAATTCAGACTTTCCTCTGGCCTCTTGTTGTTATGTGGAAATAAATGACGCTGCAGAGATGCTTGCTTAGCCATCACTTCCAGCAGGATTGAATTACTGAAGGCAAGACTTGGTTCAACACTAATCAGCCAAAAAGTGTCAGACTTCAGGCTAATACAGACTCCAAAATAAAAAAAAAAGTATTTGCAGCTAAGTTGAAGCCACGCAACCATTTTAATTACTTTTTTATTTGTCTCTACGATATGTTGTTGTTTTCTGGGCACTGTGCTTTTTGGTCTTACATGTATTCATTGATTAAATGTTGTTAAATAATAAGTAATAATAATAATAAGTAAATCTTGTTTTACATCGTGTAAAAGTATTTCAAGTCCCCTGGGGCGGCTATGGCT
Source organism: Sebastolobus alascanus (assembly GCA_916701645.2). NCBI lineage: Eukaryota > Metazoa > Chordata > Actinopteri > Perciformes > Sebastidae > Sebastolobus > Sebastolobus alascanus. The sequence continues at coordinate 1,650,393 of CAKAOJ020000075.1, read as the reverse complement.
CAGTCGAAGTGTCCTTGAGCAAGATACTTAACTCCAAATTGCTCCCTAAGGCTGAGCCATCGGTGTGTGAATGAGTATCTAGTTTAGATCCTGATGGGCAGGTTGGCTTCTTGCATGGCAGCCTCTGCCACCAGTGTATGAATGTGAATGGGTGAATGCTGACATGTAGTGTAAAGATCTTTGAGTGGTTGGAAGACTAGAAAAGCGCTATATAAATGCAAGTCCATTTACCATCTGCTACATCTCAACATCACTGGAGTGTCAGGTGTGATATGAGTTACATAATATCAGTTTTCACTGAAACATTTAGCCTAATAAATAATTTCTAGTGTTCAAAAGACACCATAATCATATTCCGGGTTATTAAATAATGAATTCACAATCAGAATATCAATAAATACAGACACTAATAATGAATAAATAATATGAAGGCATTGTGCCAGTAGAAATGGTTCCTGAGCCTCTAAGCAGGACTCAGTCCACAGTATAAATACAGACTGCAGGCGGTTATTCATGTGCAGGTGTTTGTGTTTGACACAAACCAAATCCTAATCTGTTATTTTCTTGACTGATATATGTAAATAAATGTGGGGAATAGCATTCTGTGTGTGTGCGTAAGAGAATGAGAGAATTCAGCTATTTTAATTAAGTAAAAGTATCAATACAAAATACTCTCACAAGTCCTGCATTCAGAAGTGCTGCAACTAGGGCTGTCAATCCATTAAAATATTTAATTGTGATTAATCGCACTTTTTTTATCTGTTCTAAATGTACCTTTAAGGGAGATTTGTCAAGTATTTAATACTGTTATCAACATGGGAGTGGACAAATATGCTGCTTTATGCAAATGTATGTATTTTTTATTTGTTCAACGTAAATAAATAAAAATAAAGGGAAACAAAATGGTCATATATCACTGCCTTCACATATTTATCGACAAGAATCCCAATTAGTATGTAGGAATTGTGGGGCGGCATTATCTCCTTTCCTTTGGTAAAGGATGGTCCAGTGTACCCTCTGCTAAAGGAGATAAGAAAGGAAGCATTGTAGCACCTTTCCTCAGCATTTAGAGGATTATAACAGCTCTTATCATTTTCATGCCACTTTTTTTTGGTTTCATTTACAGAAGAATCTCTCAAAACATTTTGAAAAAAATATCATACTAACAAAGATTGAGATAATACTCACTGTCAACAATCCCAGGTTTTCGGCAGATGAGATTTACATAATTAATTTGATAATTATCTGAGCAAAATATTTTATACATAAAATGATATGGCTTAAAAGAATACCCTCCTTTTTTATTTTTAAAGATACTGATTTTAAAACATATTTGACCATGATTGATAACTTAACTCAAAAATTCTAAATTGACTGAAACTATTAAATTGTTTAGGCATTTTAAATTTATTCAAGTTGTTTAGCAGACCCCAAATGTTTTTTGTGTGTTTGTCTGCTTTTTTTTTTATTCATCAGTTCCTTTCCTTACATTTTATTTGTTGTATAATTTATAATTTATTTTATTTTTATACTGTCAAATATTTTTGCAGAACTGCAATGAAAAATCTGAACATGCAAATATATTGTATTGAACTTTTGAAATAAAGTATTAAAAAAAAAAAATTACTGAGTGAAATGACCTGGAAGTATCTGATAGCAGCCATGATAAAACCTGTTTTTTTTTTTTTAAGTACTTTATTTAAAAAGTTAAATACAATATATTCGCATGTTCAGATTTTTCATTACAATTCTGCAAAAATATATACAAATAATATAAATATAAATTATACAACAAATAAAATGTAAGGAAAGGAAAAGATGAATACAAATAAATAAATAAAGCTATCGGGTCCTGTTAAACAATTGGAATGCATTTAAAATGTCTCAACAATTTAATAGTTTTAGTCAATTTAGAATGTTAGAGTTTTAAGTTATCAATCATGGTCAAATATGTTTTAAAATCAGTATCTTTCAAAATAAAAAAAGGAGGGTATTCTTTTAAGCCATAACATTTTATGTATATAATATTTTGCTCAGATAATAATCAAATTAATTATGAAAATCTCATCTGCCGAAAACCTGGATTGTTGACAGTGAGTAATATCTATATATTATATCTATATATTATAAAAAATAATATAAATATAAATTATACAACAACTAAGATGTAAGGAAAGGAAAATATTAATAAAAATAAATAAATTAAAACAATCGGGGTCTGTTAAACTATTGGAATAAATTTAAAATGTCTAAACAATTTAATAGTTTTAGTCAATTTAGAATTTTAGAGTTTTAAGTTATCAATCATGGTCAAATATGTTTTAAAATCAGACTCTTCGACCGCAGCCATCCCATGGTGGTGCACCGGAAGGGGCGGGACTTCAGATAAGTTTGTCCACTTTTATTTTTGAAGGAGTGGTTAACGGAAGCAAGTCACCGAGGCTTAACTAACTTTAGCGATGCGAAGAAGTTTGTTCCCGTTGCTGCTCTTTACGTCAGTTCATCAGATTACAACTGGAGTGAACCAGCAGAACCCGGATGCATGGATCAACCTGTTTAAAGTGGACTTTGAGCAGAAGATCGGGAAGTTTCACCTCAGACTCCGTTAGCCCAGAATGCTAAAGGAAGTTAGCTTAGCGTGCTAGCTGGTTAGCAACACAGCGCTAGTCAGAGTGAACGTTTGATGGAGAGCAAACTGTGTTTTTGACGGAGTTTGAGTGGACACAAAGTTTCTGTCATTGTGGTAAAATGTGTAAAGTCCAAATGCTGAGAGCGTTGGTGAAGCAGCGACTAACTGCGGCTGCTGAAGAGATATTTGGGCTGTTTGAAAGAACGATAGCAGAGTACGAGGAGGAACTTTCTAGATCAAAAGAGGAGAACGAGCGACAACGGAAACTACTGGACGCTGTTTTCAACCAGGAAGTCCAGATACACAGAGCAGGTTGGTTCCGTTTCATTGTTTTATTATCACTTTAACTAAAAATACTAATGTACAGAGCCCCCCTAGATGATGTACGTCGGTAAAGTTGGGAAGATATTGACAGATTCAAACTTCCTGGATCAACAACTCATAACAGAAACGTTGTTAAAAAACATACAGAGTAAAAAAAATAAATATTCAATAACTTCAGTATTATACAGTGTAGTACCACCAAAATTACTTCACACATCAATGATCTCCTCATAGTTGTACTGCAACACTTAATAATAATAATAATAATAAATAAAATAAAATAAAATAAATAAAAACGAAGTCAATTTTTTTCATACTAGCTCGTCATGAAGGAGGTTAATTAACGCTCCAAACTTGGAAAAGTTGGAAAGATATTGACCGATTCAAACTTCCTGGATCAATAAATCATAACAGAAACGTTAAAAAACACACAAAGAAGGCTCTTTCTAACCGTAGTAAGGTAGACAACGAGTGCAGCGCCAAAAAGAGAACAATATTCAATAAGTTCCTTATTATACAGTGTAGTACCACCAAAATCCCTTCACACATCAATGATCTCCTCATAGTTATACTGCAACACTTGGTTTGGAAAAAATATGCTTTTGCATAATTTTGGTGAATTTTTAATGGGAAAAATATTCAATAACCACTTTTATAAAGTGTAGTGCCATCAAAATGTCTTAATTAGATTAAAAAGTATAATCAAGAAGAGACCATTGATGTGTGAAGTGATTTTGGTGGCACTACACTGCATAATACTGAAGTATAAATAAAAATAAATAACAATAAATAAAAATAAATAAATAAAAACAAAGTCAATTTTTTTCATACTAGCTCGTCATGAGGGAGGTTAAATAACGCTCCAAACTTGCACCAAATTTGGGTGAGGAAAAACTGTCATGGCCATTTTCAAAGGGGTCCCTTGACCTCTGAACTCCAGATATTTGAATGTAAATGGGTTCTATGGGTACCCACGAGTCTCCCCTTTACAGTTTGGGGCAAGTCATAGTGAAGTCAGCACACTGACACACTGACAGCTGTTGTTGCCTGTTGGGCTGCAGTTTGCCATGTTATGATCTGAGCATATTGTTTTATGCTAAATGCAGTACCTGTGAGGGTTTCTGGACAATATCTGTCATTGTTTTGTGTTGTTAATTGATTTACAATAATAAATATATACATACATTTGCATAAAGCAGCATATTTGTCCACTCCCATGTTGATAAGAGGATTAAATACTTGATAAATCTCCCTTTAAGGTACATTTTGAACAGATAAAAAATGTGCGATTAATTTGCGATTGACAGCCCTACTGATTATATAAAAACTAAATATCTCCGAAAAAACTGAAGCTAAACTAAAACTAGCAAATGCACTCTGAAAACTAACTAAAACTAAATTAATATGAAATCAGAACTAAAATAAAATAAAAAACATTATAACTATTATAACCTTTCTTTGGGACAGTTGAAATATTTTTTTTGGGAAGTTGGAGAAAAAAATGTGTCTGGAGCCTTGCTGTCAATTATATTTCTTAGAAAGAAAATCGGCAGGTCAGACTTTTAACAAATCCAAATCGGCCAAGAAGATTGCAATCAGTGCATCTCTATCAGAAAGTGGTTTCTGATGGAATGACTGTTATACTATTATATATTAGATTATTATTACTCATGCATTAATGTAAAAGCAGGAATTTACTGTTATAGTTGGTTGAGGTGGAGCTCATTTTTAACAATTAACTCGTGATTAATGAATAAGTGTTGAAGCATGAAATTACAGTTTTTAAGACACATTTATGTATTTCATTAGTCTCCACAGATGTCCAGCAGCTGTTGGTGAGTAAAGAAGAGGTTCCCCCTGAGCAGCAGGAGTGGAGCTCCAGTCTGGACCAGGAGGACCCAGAGCCCCCCCACATTAAAGAGGAACGAGAGAAACTCTGGACCAGTCAGGAGGGAGAGCAGCTTCAAGGGCTGGAGGAGGCTGATATCAAGTTCCCATTCACTCCTGTCCCTGTGAAGAGTGAAGAAGATGATGAAGAGGATCCTCAGTCCTCACAGCTTCATGAAAGACAAACTGAACAGATGGAAACAGAAGCTGATGGAGAATACTATGGAGGACCAGAACCAGCCTGGAACTCAGATCCAGATAGTCTTTTACAACCAGCTTCTCATGACAAAACTTCACCCTCCTCTGAGTCTGAGACTGATGACAGTAGAGAATGGGAGGAGACTGAGGAGCCTCAATCAGGTTCAAACCCTCTGCAAAATAATGAAGTACCTGTAAGTGATATGGAATATAATACTGGAATAACATCAGTTAGCTCCTCTGAATGTGCTGGAAGCTTTGGCCAGATGGGACATCTGCAGAAACACACTGGAATCCAAACAGGAGCGAAACCATTTAGTTGCTCCGTTTGTGGTAAAGCATTCGCAAAAAGATCAGGTGTGACCGCACACCTCAGGACTCATACAGAAGAAAAACCATTCGCCTGCTCAGTTTGTAAAAAAGCGTTTAAAAGCAGAGGAGAGGTTGTGACACACATGAGAATCCACACAGGGGAGAAACCCTTCAGTTGCGTCGCCTGTGGTAAAAACTTCACACAACAAAGTAATCTGAGAAAACACTTGATTGTCCACACAGGGGAGAAACCCTTCAGCTGTTCAGTTTGTGGTAAAAGATTCGCACAACTAAGTAATCTGAGACAACACTTTACTGTCCACACGGGGGAGAAACCCTTCAGCTGTTCAGTTTGTAGTAAAAGATTCACGCAACAAAGTAATCTGACAAAACACTTGATTGTCCACACTGGGGAGAAACCGTTTAGTTGTTCAGTTTGTAATAAAAGTTTCACACAAAGAAATAATCTGAGAAAACACTTGACTGTCCACAAGGGGTAGAAAACATTTAATTGCAGCGTTTGCAATAAAAGATTTACTCGGCTCCATCTTTTTAAAAAACACACGTGTGTTGGTGAAAGCAGCAGAAATAAGTGAAGCTGCAGAGATGCTTGCTGAGCCATTTTTATTCCAGCAGGATTAAAGTACTGAGGGCAAGACTTGGTTCAACACTGATCAGCTAGAAACTGTGAGGCCGATACAGCCACCAAAATAAGCGCTTTCAGCTAAAATGAAGCTACACAATCATTTAAATTCTGTTTATATTTGTCTTTACTTTGTTTTCTTGGCACTGTGGTCTTTGGTATTTCACGTTTATTACATTTTTATTATTTTCTAAAAGTACCTTATGTCCCGTATACGGTACTATGGTCAACATTTGTTGTTTTAAAATGTGATTAATGAATAAAATTGCTTGACTTACCTCTAGGGTTGCAGCTATTGATTATTTAAATAACTGAGTATTCTACGGATCATTCCATCGATTAATCGAGAAATCGGATACAAAAATACTTTTGCTTCATACTTTTGATTTCCTTTGCATATAATAATATCTGTCAAACCTGAACCCATTTAGTGCCATATTACATTCTGGATTTCAACGCTCCAGACTAACTTTTTTCCACCATCGTCCCTTAACCGTCCCAAAAAAGTATTTAAGTCAGTGTAAACTCTAAATGTTATCCTTTTAATTTGTTCTAGTCATCTATAGTGATTATTTGCATAAAACACACAATTCAAATGATTAGGAAATAGATGATTGTATTTTTATTTTAGATATTTGCTTTGATAGTAGTTTTAATTATGTATTATAAGTTGTTTAGAGCTAGTGTTAGGAAGTTAAACAGTCATAATTCCCTCTCTAATATCTATTTTATATTGCTGTGAAAACATCTCCTTCAAACAACTGTAGTTATTCAAATTTCTCACCAAAAACTACATTTTACAAGATTACATTGGAACATACAGTATCATAACGTTATAATTTACCTTCGCCCAATAGTCATTTTTACTGAATAAAGCTTGGACATATCATAATGTAACTCAATGCAGCCTTTTTTAGTAGTCGAGTTTCTTGAGGAATTGTAGCTCCTAATAAGACAATTTATTTCTACGTTGATGGACTCTCCTGGTCTTGACATGATCTTTCATCATGTGTAAAACATGAACAGTTGATTCTTGAACTGCTCGTACTGTTTTTAGTGTCATTTCGGTCAAATCACAAATCTTCAGATAAACTTTGATTGGACACAATTCAACGGTTGAGATGTTGGATTTACCAAGTTGTGCTTTAAAGGATGGTTTCTGATTTTTCAAGCCTGTCTTCATACAATACTCATATGTATGGTGAGAGACTGGATGCTGACGTGTTGCAGTAATTATTGTAAGTCTCATGGTTACCGGTGTCTCTGTGTTACTGGTAGCATATTTTAGCCTGGATGACCTTGAAAGTTCTGATGTTAAATACAGACAAAACTGAAGATATTCTACTTGGGCCCAAACACCTCCGAAACACATTATCTAAAGATATGGTTACTAGATGGCATTGCCCTGGCCTCCAGCACCACTGTAAAGAATCTCGGAGTTATCTTTGATCAGGATATGTCCTTTAACTCCCACATATTACAAACTTAAAGGACTGCTTTCTTTCATCTACATAACATTGCAAAAATCAGGCACATCCTGTCTGAAAACGACGCAGAAAAATGAGTCCATGCATTTGTTACTTCTAGACTAGATTATTGCAACTCCTTATTATCAGGCTGCTCCAACAAGTCTCTTAAAACTCTCCAGTTAATCCAGAATGCTGCAGCACATTTCTCCCGTATTAGCTTCTCTGCACTTGCTCCCTGTAAAATCCAGAATTAGAATTTAAAATCCTTCTCCTCACCTATGAAGCCTCAAATGGTCCAACACGTTCTCATCCCAACTCGTCACATACTGACGCTTTTCCGTTGCACTGAACACGTGCTTAACGACCCCTCTGCGTCACTTTTCGGTCGCAGTAAACACATGTTTAATGTTGCAAATTAAACAAAAACACTTGTTTAGGTTCTGGCAACAAAACCACTTAGTTAGGTTTAGGAAAAAAAACAACATGGTTGGGCTTGAAATTATTAAGTTTTTACAGTGCAAATGTGACTTGACGTTGTGAACACGGGACACGAACGAACAGCTGATTGTAAAGAGAAGGTGAAACGCAACGCACGGGACGAAAGCTTTGTGTTTCTTGGTTTCAGTCCGGGAGCAAGACACCCTCTCCACATTTAAGAGTAGGTTTAAGACTTTCCTCTTTGATAACGCTTATAGTTAGGGCTGGTTCAGGCTGCCTTGGACCAGCCCTGAGTTATGCTGCTATAGGCCTAGACTGCCAGGGGACTTCCTATGATACACTGAGCTCCTCTCTCCTCCTCTCTGTATGCATTCATGTCCCATTAATGCATGTTACTAACTTGGCATCATCCCCAGAGTTTTTGTGCTTTCTCATCTTTGCAGGTTGCCATGGATCATGGTTGCACCGGGATCGTGCATCGTGGTTCTGCTTGACGCCCACTGCTCGTATTATTATTATTAGTCATATTGCTATTATTTTTATAGTTGCTGTCGTCATTATCGTTGTTGCTGTGCATATCTCTCTCTCAACCCAGATGGCCGTCCATCCAGAGCCTGGTTCTGCTCGAGGTTTCCTCCTGTTAAAGGGGGAGTTTTTCTTGCCGCGGTCGCCCACGGAGGAACGTTGGGGTCTGTAAATTAAAGAGTACGGTCCAGACCTGGGGCCTGTACTAGGAAGCAAGTTCAACATACCCAGGATATCTGCGTTACCTGGCTTCACTAACCCTAACCACTGCGATCACGCTAAGAGGTCATATGACGGTGGTTATCAGCTCGGTAAGTCAACCCAGGGTTTGTGCTTCATGCATTCATTACAGTATGAGAAACATATCTCAGCATTTTACACAAATACAAAGAAAGGCTAATAATAATAATGGGAATTACTAAATCCATTAATATGATTTTATTTTCATGTTTCAACACCAACAGCACCCTGCGGACTTTGAAAACCTTTTAATGCAAAATCAAGATCTCATCATGTGTTATTTCAAAGACAAAGTCAATTGTGTTTAGTCGTTCATGCTTTAAATGAATTAATAACATCTTTCCATTTATTTGCTCAAATAAAAAAAAAAAACAGTTTAGCCTCTCCACAAAAGCACTGCTCAAAATATGGTATGACATTCTTAATTTCATGTTGCAAATACTTTAATTTAAAAGTACTTCTATTACTTCCCTAGTTGTCCACCTGGTGGCAGCAGAGCTTAACTGAACTACATGTATAAAGTGGACGATTCAACTTTTCAGTTTCTGTTAACCCTCTGAGACCCATAATAGAGCCGTTTTTGTCTTTAGGGGGGTCCACGGGGTCTTTAGGGGGAGATAGCAGGTCAACAGTAGATGTCACATAGAAGTGGTGTATATCATCTGAAAGCTGGGAACCTGGAGATTAATTTGAGATGCAGCTCAGCACTGTGTGTCAAGTTGTTGTAGTCATAAATCAGAAATAAACATGAATTAATTATTTAAAATAAATTGTAAAAGTGTATAAGGGTTTAGAACATCATGATTGAAGTATATGATGGTATAGTATATGTATATGGTCTAGAGAAAAAAAAATCATAATATTATGAGAATAAAGTCATAATATTATAAAGTAGTAATTTTACGTGTTATTTTAGAGGGGAAATAGAGCAGCGTGCCGCCTGTGTGAAAGTTATGTTTTTATTCTCGTAATGTTACGACTTTTTTTCTCGTAAAATTACGACTTTATTCTCGTCATATTACGACTTTTTTCTCATAAAGTTATGACTTTCTTCTCATAATATTACGACTTTTTTCTCATAAAGTTATGACTTTATTCTCGTCATATTACGACTTTTTTCTCGTAAAGTTATGACTTTATTCTTGTAATTTTAAAACTTTTTTCTCGTAAAGTTCTGACTTTATTCTCGTAATATTACGACTTTTTTCTTGTAAAATTATAACTTTATTGTCGTAATATTACGACTTTTTTCTCGTAAAGTTATGACTTTATTCTCGTAATATTACGACTTTTTTCTCGTAAAATTATGACTTTATTGTCGTAATATTCCGACTTTTTTCTCGTAAAATTGTGACTTTATTCTCCCAATATTACGACTTTTTTTTTCTCGTAAATTAATGACTATTCTTGCAATATTACGACTTTTCTTTCTCGTAAAGTTATGACTTCAGTCTCGTAATATTATGACTTTTTTTTCGTAAAATTATGACTTTATTCTCGCAATATTACGAGTTTTTTCTCGTAAAGTTATGACTTTATTCGAGTAATATTCTGACTTTTTTTCCTGTAAAGTTGTGACTTTATTCTCGCAATATTACGACTTTCTTCTCGTAAAGTTATGACTTTATTCCGTAATATTACGACCTTTTTTCACGTAAAATTATAACTTTATTGTCGTAATATTACGTCTTTTTCTCGTAAAGTTATGACTTTATTCTCATAATATTACGACTTTTTTTCTTGTAAAGTTATGACTTTATTCTCGTAATATTACGACTTTTTTCTCGTAAAGTTTTGACTTTATTGTCGTAATATTACGACTTTTTTTCATATAAAATTATGACTTTATTGTCGTAATATTCCGACTTTTTTTCTCGGAAAGTTATGACTTTAGTCTCATAATATTATGACTTTTTTTTCGTAAAATTATGACTTTATTCTCGCAATATTATGACTTTTTTCTTGTAAAGTTATGACTCTATTCTCGTAATATTACGACTTTTTTCTTGTAAAGTTATGACTTTATTGTCGTAATATTACGGCTTTTTTCTCGTAAAGTTATGACTTTATTCTCGTAATATTACGACTTTTTTCTTGTAAAGTTATGACTCTATTCTCGTAATATTACGACTTTTTTCTTGTAAAGTTATGACTTTATTGTCGTAATATTACGGCTTTTTTCTCGTAAAGTTATGACTTTATTCTCGTAATATTACGACTTTTTTTTTGTAAAGTTATGACTTAATTCCCGTAATATTACGACTTTTTTTCACGTAAAATTATGACTTTATTGTCGTAATATTCCGACTTTTTTTTTTGTAAAGTTATGACTTTAGTCTCATAATATTATGACTTTTTTTTCGTAAAATTATGACTTTATTCTCGCAATATTATGACATTTTTCTCATAAAGTTCTGACTTTATTCTCGTAATATTACGACTTTTTTCTCATAAAGTTATGACTTTATTCTCGTAATATTACGACTCTTTTCTTGTAAAGTTATGACTCTATTCTCGTAATATTACGACTTTTTTCTTTTAAAGTTATGACGTTATTGTCGTAATATTACGACTTTTTTCTCATAAAGTTATGACTTTATTCTCGTAATATTACGACTTTTTTTTTTGTAAAGTTATGACTTAATTCACGTAATATTACGACTTTTTTTCTCGTAAAGTTATGACTTTATTGTCGTAATATTACGACTTTTTTCTTGTAAAGTTATGACTTTATTCTCGTAATATTACGACCTTTTTTTCTCATAAAGTTATGACTTTATTCTCGTAATATAACGACTTTTTTTTGTAAAGTTATGACTTTATTCTCGTAATATTACGACCTTTTTTTCTCATAAAGTTATGACTTTATTCTCGTAATATAACGACTTTTTTTTGTAAAGTTATGACTTTATTCTCGTAATATTACGGTTTTTTTTCTTGTAAAGTTATGACTTTTGTCTCGTGATATTACGATTTTTTTCCCGTAAAATTATGACTTTATTCTCGTAATATTATGACTTTTTTCTCGTAAAGTTATCACTTTATTCAAGTAATATTCTGACTTTTATTCTTGTAAAGTTATGACTTTATTCTCGTAATCCCAGATTTATTTTTTTTCCTCAGTGTGGCTTTAATACTGGGTCCTAAACTACAAATGATTCATTGAGAATAAAGAGGGCGCACACACACAGCAACGCACCATCATACCAATGACGTGTGTGTGTTTGTGTGTGTGGGCGTGGACAGATAGGGGGAGTGTGTGTATGTGTGTGTGTGTATGTGTGTGTTCACCTTGTCTGGGTGTGTCCCTGTAAAAGCAGCAGGTATCGACACACTTTCGTCTCTGTCTCTGCTGGAAACACTTGAATCGTTCGGGATGGATCTGTTCGCCTTTAAGACGCTTCTGTTTCTGCTCTCTTTTATCGGTAAGAAGAAAATAAAATAGTGTGAATGAGCTGCTATTTGTATTATTTATGATTTTTTTTTTTTTTAAATGAATGTTCTTGCTGCGTTTCCATCGTGTGCACAATGTGGTTCCCTGGGTGTAGCTCTATTTGAATTCTTTTCTAGGGAACAAGCACATTTTTTTTTTTAAGATACTTTATGATTCAAGTTATATATTTCTTCTTCTATATATATATTTCTCTTATTTCAGGATGCTGTGCGGGTGAGAACATGCTGCCAAAGGGTCCCGTGGACGCTAAAGTGGGGACAGATGTGGTTTTCAAGACCCTGCTTGTCCAAGAAGCGGCCGTTATGATCTGGAGCTTCGACAACAGGAAGGTCGCGTCGGTTAATGTCGTTACCGTGACGGCGGGGGTGGCGATGGTGGACAAAGCTTACACAGGTAGAGTGGAGGTGAATGTCACAAACGGCTTCCTGACCCTGAGAGGCCTGAAGCTGGAGGACAGCGGGGACTACGACATCGTCATAATAATACCCGGCGTCGGCACTAAGAACGGGGACACAGAGCTCCGAGTTCTGGGTGAGTCATTTTCTAGTAACATTTCACCACAAATAGGTACCACACCTATGCCGAACTGCTCAGCGGCTCTCTCAGCGGATCTACATTTCTTAATATCTATATCTCCTATATTTAACCACCCAGCACTATATCACTTTCTGCACTACATTCACTTTTTCTTTAAATAATCCTGTATCTCAGTTGTTTACCCTGCACTATATTCACTTTTAACAGTTCTTCTGCACACTGCATATTTTGTTTTATACTCTGTATTACTTACATGTGTCTTGTTACTACCTGTGACGTTTTTACTAACATGTTTGCACTATGGAACTGTGATGCTGGAAACTTGAATTTCCCTCGGGATCAATAAAGTCACTATCTATCTATCTATCTATCTATCTTAGAGATCCAAATAAAAGTGTTTCATTCATGTTTTTGGGCTCATAGAGTCTCCCTAAAACAATTACGCTTACAATTGCTAAACTTTCTAACGCAACTATGGTGCAGTTAGGCGCAGGCCACACCTGTTACCTGTGCGGACCGATGAGCCATGCAGTGCAGGTATCCCTGCGCGAGCAGAAAATTGAGCAGCTTGCACGTCGCTTGGCAACCACACAGTGCAGCCACCGTTCTAGGACTATATTCCTCCGCGGACTACTTTTTCCGTTTGTTTTGCCCTTAAATTTAATTTAAGTGCTTTTCTGTGTAATGCTGTATTTTGATTTGATTATTAATATTGTGTCATGCATAAATAATATGCTAACACACCATTATTTAGAAAATAAAGAAAAGACAAAGACAGAAACCAGAGTAGGAAAATAAATTATAAATAATACTAAACAAATAAACCATCCTGATGTTTTTTTTTTCCAAGCTCGAGAAACAAAAGTAGCCGACTTATAAGCATTAAAATTGAATAGCCGTTCCTTTCTGTCGTCATCCGAGCACCAAAACATTTCTGGATTTTGAACATTTAAAATAGAAGTTCATCATAGTAACGACATTACAAAAGAAAATGTGATTCATTTTCTCCTAACTCGCATACTTGGCACAACCTGTTGTCCTCCTGGATGTTTTTTTTAAATCTACCGACTTTTTCCTGTTCTTAACTGTGCAACTAAACACCTTTGACTCCTCGATAAGTTTGCTAGAACATCAGATTCAGCGCCGTAATTGTGCCCGATTTGAATATATGTTCGTAATTTTGGCTTTAACAACAGACAGAAAAAAAAATCAGCAGCCTCTTACTTAACACCAGGGTGTGGCTGTTGTTGGTTTATGTCTTGGTGCAGTGTTACGGGTGTACTTTACAGCCCTCATACTGTAGTAGTGCTGCTTCAAAGCTTTAAATTTGAGTGCTGGCATATCCACTGGGTGGATTTGAGTGATATTTTAGCTAAACGTTTGACAGTAATAATGTTTATATCAAAGGATCAGGGGTGTGTTTAGCAAAACCTGTTGACTTTAGGAAAGTCAACAGGTTCACCAACTCTACAGAGCTTTTTTTTAGCCACTTTTAGCTCCTGGTTTTGCAGCTGTTTTCACCAAACAAGCTCTGATGAAGCCAAAGTTAGAGACTAGCTGGTGAACATAGTGGAGCATTTAGCAGCCAAAGAGACAGATATTTCCCTCAGGTGTTGGTGGAGACCAAAAACAGAGCTATAAGAGAGAGAATATCGGGTTTAATCACTCCAATGGGATGAAACTGTTTGTCTCAAGTAGTTGTGACATGTTCCCTGATTACCATGAACACACACTCACACACACACTGTAGTTTATTTTGACTCAATAAACACATGCACCGTCCTGCTGCCACAGATACTCTCTGAAGCAGTGGTTTCTCAACCACAACCCCCCACTTTTGTTTAGTGTGAACAGGTAGCGACTGGGCGTTGTCCAATGTGCTCCAGGCACTGTGGACTTTTAATGACTTTTTCTCTTTCCCCCTGACCCGCCGGAAACCCCCCCCATCAGAAACTCACGTGCACAAACGCACTCAATAAAATCTGTAATGTATAACCTAGTGCTGTCAGTCGATTAAGATATTTAATTGCAAATTAATCGCACATTTTTACCTTAATGGGAGATTAGTCAAGTATTTAATACTCTTATCAACATGGAAGTGGACAAATATGCTGCTTTATGCAAATGTATGTATATATTTATTATTGTAAATCAATTAACAACACAAAACAATGACAGATATTGTCCAGAAACCCTCACAGGTACTGCATTTAGCATAAAACAATATGCCCAAATCATAACATGGCAAACTGCAGCCCAACAGGCAACAACAGCTGTCAGTGTGTCAGTGTGCTGACTTGACTATGACTTGCCCCAAACTGCATGTGATTATCATAAAGTGGGCATGTCTGTAAAGGGGAGACTCGTGGGTACCCAGAGAACCCATTTACATTCACATATCTGGAGGTCAGAGGTCAAGGGACCCCTTTGAAAATGGCCATTACGGTTTTTCCTCGCCAAAATTTAGTGCAAGTTTGGAGCGTTATTTAACCTCTTTCACTACTAGCTAGTAGGACCTGGTTGGTACCAAAGGATTCATCCGGTTTTCTAGTTTCATATGATACCAGTATCTTCACTCTAGCTTTAAAACTGAGCCGCTACAACCTCCAAAAGAAATAAGTGGTGTTAGAGCAAATTAGCGTTAACTCGTTATTATCGCGTTAAGTTTGACAGCCCTAGCTAGTTTACTTTTTTGTCCACAACCACCATTTTTGTTTGTTCAATCAGTTGATAGTTACATAGTTAAATGTCTTGTTTTGTCCAACCAGCAGTCCAAAACTCAAAGATATTCAGTTTGCATCAAATCCTGACATCTGAGAAGCTGGAAATCAGCAAGTGTTCGACATTTGTTCTTATCAAAACAGTTTCATGTTCTATTGTTCGACTAATCGATAGCTTTACTCAGCTGTGTACAGTAATACTTGGTGCCACAGTCGGCTTTATTTAATATAAACTACATGATGTCAGTTTGAATCTTTGTTTATCAAAGGATGGTTGGCGGTGGAGCGTGCCTGCTTTTCCCAGCTTTCCTTTTGACTGTCATTCATACGTTTCCACTCATTTCCACACACACTGAGCGACCAGGAAAACCACACTTGACAAATACTCAGAACAAAACCACATGTGTTTGTTTCTTTAGTCCCTTCCGTTTGCATCAGAGTAGCGTAGAACCTCGACGGACCCTCGACGTCCTGCAGGACATTTTGGTTTACAGATAAAACACACTGAAGTTAGTTAATGGATGAGCTCTTCGACGCCTCTGCCCCGCCGTCAGAACTGGTTACCACTCCTTCACATTGTTCCCACGCACCCGCTGTTGCCTAATCGTCAATAAAAGGCCCCGCACATTTAGAAACGGAGCTCAAGGATAATCGAGAACGAGTCCAGCAGGTCTAGTTGGTGGGATTTCTCTCTTCGTTCGCTCCATTCAAATGTTGAATTCAGAGCACAATTAGGATACTGTGAAGAGAAACCGGCCTTCTCCACCCCCCACGTTAAACCAGCCTATGTAGGATTTCTTCAACAACACTATTTATTACTTTAAACTCTATGGAAAAAATCAGTCATTAGAATTAGGGATGCACCGATACCTGTATTTAATCAATAAGATGTATGCCTCACTGTGTGGATGTGACTAGATCATTCTGTTATGTGTAAAGAAACATCAGGCTTGGGTTAAACATTACTTTCCTAACTTTGTAAAATAAAATGTAACAAATAAATTAGGGCTGTCAATCGATTAAAATATTTGATAATAAATCGTACACCAGTAACTTGGTTAAAAAAAATCGTCAAAATTAACAGAATTTTTGTTTATTATTAAAACAATAAATCGTACACCAGCATCTTATTAGAAAATCTTCAAAATTAAAAGAATATTTATTTATTTTTTAAATAATTAATTATACACCAGTAACTTGGTATAAAATCTTCAAAATTAAGAGAATATTTATTTATTTTTAAAATAATAAATCGTACACCAGTAACTTGGTAAAAAAATCTTCGAAATCAAGAGAATATTTATTTATTATTAAAATAATAAATCATACACCAGTAACTTGGTAAAAAAATCTTCAAAATTAAGAGAATATTTATTTATTTTTAAAATAATAAATCGTACACCAGTAACTTGGTAAAAAATCATCAAAATTAAGAGAATATTTATTTATTATTAAAATAATAAATCATACACCAATCATACAAATGGCGGATTTTTTGGGCGTGTTTGATAGTACAAAAGGAACTAAATGCCAGATTTTTGTTCCTAAGAATCAAACTGTATCCCTGTTATATACAGTATACTACGTACTAATCCTTAAAGTGTACTGCTCTTACAAGCAGGATAGGGTTGTTTTTCTTCCTCCCAAATTCAGGTCTATTGGTTCAACATTTCGTTCATCTGTTCCTCAACAACCTCCTTGTTTCTCCCCGCAGAGCCGGTGTCCGACGTGGCTATCAAGTCCAACGTGCCCGATGCGATTGAGCTCGCTACGGTGATTCTGACCTGCTCGGCTAAAGGCTCCTTCCTCAAGTACGCCTGGCTCAAGGGCGCCGTGCCCTTCGTCATCGACGGCATACGGATCACAAATGCAGATGTCAGTTTATTGTTAAATGTTTTTTTTTAAATGTTGTTTGCTGTAAAGATTGAAGATGATTTTGATCCCATTTTGTCTTATCGTATTTCATTCATTCATTCATCTGTTATTTATTTGTTCATTTTTATACTACAATAAAAATTCTGCTGCTTTTTAAGTATTCATTTTTAACTGAGATATAACTGATGTGCTTTGGATTGAATCACAGACGGATAAGTCGAGTGTTCTGACCATCCGAGACATTGCCCGGTCTGACGTGGTCGATCCCATCTTCTGCACGGCGACTAACAACCTGGAATCGGAGAAAAGCCCCTCCTTAAACCTCATGGTTTACTGTAAGTACTGCACCGACACCGCTAGTCTCCTGCCTGGTAACTCCTCCCACACAGGAAGTGACGTGTTTGGACTAAACGGATGATCTCATTGGTTAGCATGAGCAGTGATCGCCAACACGAGTCAACACAACACAACCTCCAGAGAACTGCTTCAGTAGAAAATCCATATACTCTTTAGCATTTTAATTAAAAAAAAAAAAAAAAAAATCTTTAAAGCGTTTAAGGTCTGTAAGAAAGTATCGATGCAATATTATATTTTCTGATACTGTATCGATTCTTGAATTAATAGTTTGGGTCATTTTGTGTTGTGTTTAAAGTAGGGTAAATCGATTGTCCATGATTAATTAATTTAATTTTGTATCTATTCTAAATGTACTTTAAAGGGAGATTGGCTGGGACCAATGGATTACTTAGGTTCTCTAGTTTCATATGATACCAGCATCGTACTTCTCTTCTGTCTTTCTTTCGGACTTTTTCCGGATTTTTTCTGAACTTCTTCGGACATTTTCAGACTTTTTTTGGGGCATTTTTTTTTTTTATTTTTTTTTATTTTATTTTACTATTTTTTAGACGTTTTCTGACTTTTTTTTCTTGAATATTTTTCAGACTTTTTTCGGACATGTTTTGGGAACTTTTGGACATTTTTCACTTTTTTTGGACTTTTTTTTTTTTACATTTTTCATCCATGACAGTTTTTCCTCACCAAAATTTAGAGTAAGTTTGGAGCGTCATTTAACCTCCTTCTCAACAAGCTAGTATGACATGGGGGTTTTTTTTGGGACATTTTCAGACTTTTTTTGGACATTTTTTGATCATTTTTTTTATTTTTTATTTTTTACTATTTTTCTGACTTTTTTTCAGACGTTTTCTGATTTTTTTTGAATATTTTTCAGACTTTTTTCAGACTTTTTTTGGAACTTTTTGGGCATTTTTCAGATTTTCGGACATTTTTCATCCATGACAGTTTTTCCTCACCAAAATTTAGCGTAAGTTTGGAGCGTTATTTAACCTCCTTCTCAACAAACTAGTATGACATGGGTTTTTTTTGGGACATTTTCAGACTTTTTTTGGACATTTTTTGATTATTTTTTTATTTTTATTTTTTACTATTTTTCTGACTTTTTTCGAATATTTTTCAGACTTTTTTCAGACATTTTTTGGAACTTTTTGGGCATTTTTCAGATTTTCGGACATTTTTCATCAATGACAGTTTTTCCTCACCAAAATTTAGCGGGGGAGTATTTCGCATTTCCGTGTCATTTATTTTTGACACAACCCCCGCTGTGTAAAGGCCGTCTTGCATTCTTTTAAACGCTGCGTTTCAGCGAATGAGCTCCGCACCTGTTGGACAAGAAAGAAAATCAGTCATGAGTCAGTCGCAGTCACTCCTTCACACACACACACACCAACATTTGTTTTAGATAGTTTAACTGGTTTCCTTACTCTGAATCACACTGATGCCTGACCTTTGACTGTATCACTGGCTCTATAGAGGATACATCACTGTTGAGGCTTTAAACCGGCTCTGATTCCTAAAACACTCCCGTCTTGTCGCCATGTGACTGCTGCAGTTTAGATTGTGGTGTGTGTTCGCTGGGCGCTCCCTCTCAGCCTGAACTGAACCCACATGTGTACACAGCGGCCTGCACTTCCACTCCTTCCCCATGACTAACCTGAAAGGCAGTGAAACCACACCGACCGCTGGTTAACCCTGTTATTAATTAATCAAAAAGCGCTCCGCTTCATCTGGCCCGGCTTTATGTTGACGTTGGTGAAAATGTAACTCTAATACAACATGAAGATGTGCATGAATTCACAATGAAAATGTATTTTAACAACTTCTTTTGAAGGATTTTAAAACATTTTTAGAAAATAGTTTGAGTTTATTTGTGACTCATAAGAAAAACTGAGATGAGAGCCAAGCCCACTGGCTTCATTCAGATTAATAATTTAACCCTCTGAGAGCCGTTGTTGTCTTTTTTTAGGAGTTGTTGTCTTTCTTTAGGGGGAGATGCATTAAGTTCGGAGCGTTATTTAACCTCCTTCATGACAAGCTAGTATGACATGGTTGGTACCGATGGATTCATCAGGTTTTTTAGTTTACTATGTTACCTGTATCGGACTTTTCTCCTGACTTTGTTCTGGACGTTTTCTGGACTTTTTTAAAACTTTTTTGTCTG
This sequence comes from Sebastolobus alascanus, assembly GCA_916701645.2. Lineage (NCBI taxonomy): Eukaryota > Metazoa > Chordata > Actinopteri > Perciformes > Sebastidae > Sebastolobus > Sebastolobus alascanus. The sequence goes on along the minus strand of CAKAOJ020000075.1, from coordinate 1,630,627 downwards.
ACATTTTTTTTTTTTTTTTTTTTACTTTTTTGAACTTTTTGGGACAGTTTTTTCAGACTTTTTCAGACATTTTTCTGATTTTTTTTCAAATTTTTTTCCCAAAATTTTTTGGACATGTTTCGAGCATTTTTTCTTTTTTTTTTTTTGGACATTTTTCAGACTTTTTGTCAGATACTTTTCGGACATTTTTCGGACATTTGTCGGACAATTTTCAGACATTTTTCGGACAATTTTGATTTTTGGATTAAACCCTGACACATTCACATATCTGGAGGTCAGAGGTCAAGTGACCCCTTTGAAAGGTTGTACCCGGACTAGGTATCAGCAGAAACTCAATATTTAAGGACTCGATCCCTAATGAGAAGCTGTGGTGTAATAAGTACTATGAGGATTAATGAGGTCGACCATCTATATTACATTTAAGTTGAACCTTCCATGTGTTTCCGCCCCACAGACGGACCAGAGAAAGTCACCATCACTTCCAAGACCCCACCCAAGTTCGTCAGATCCAAATCCGTCTTCAACCTGACATGTTCAGCCGTCTCCAAGCCGCCCGCCACCTTTGGCTGGAACCGCAACGGGGTGATCATGGAGAAGGCCGTGGGTCCTGTCCTGGATCTGGATGTGATCGAAAAACAGGGATTCGGGACAACGTCGGGGGAATACACGTGCGAGGCCACAAACGCCAAGACCAAACTCAAAGTCTCTTCATCTGTCGTTTCCTTCGCTGTGATGGGTGAGTAATCTAAACTGTTTCCTTGCAGCCGTTCAGTCACTTTTTAGTGCCGTTTGATTGTAAACTACGGTCTCCTTCACCTACATGGAGTTCTTCAATGAGCTCATATTCAAATTCTGGGTCAAAGTTCTGCTTTTTAGCCATGCTAGACGGTTGGTCTGTCCTGAAACATCTCAAAAACAAATTGCCATTGAATAAATTCAGAAGTTTGAGAGAAAAAAAAGTCGTAATATTATGAGAATAAAGTGATAATATTATAAAGTAGTAATGTTACGTGTTATTTTAGAGGGGAAATAGTGTGAAAATGAGGAACGTGGAGCATCTTGTGAAGTTCTACTCTAGTTTAGGTTTCCGAAAATAACCAAATACTTCATCGTTTGGCTCATCAGCACCACATTATTATCAGTATCAGGACCTGTAAAAGATTGTTAAAAAAACTGAGTTTATTCTGAAGAAAGAACCACACGGACCTGATGGAGAAAACTGACTCTTTAGAGGAGGAGGAGATGACTTTTTATCTCGTAAAGTTATGACTTTATTCTCGTAAAGTTATGACTTTATTCTTGTAATATTACTTTTTTTCTCGTAAAGTTATGACTTTATTCTCGTAATATTACGACATTTTTTCTCGTAAAGTTATGACTTTATTCTCGTAATATTAAGAATTTTTTTCTCATAAAGTTATGACTTTATTCTTGTAATATTACTTTTTTTCTCATAAAGTTATGACTTTATTCTCGTAATATTACGACATTTTTTCTCGTAAAGTTATGACTTTATTCTCGTAATATTAAGAATTTTTTTCTCATAAAGTTATGACTTTATTCTTGTAATATTTTGACCTTTTTTCTCGTAAAGTTATGACTTTATTCTTGTAATATTACTTTTTTTCTCGTAAAGTTATGACTTTATTCTCGTAATATTACGACTTTTTTTCTCATAAAGTTATGACTTTATTCTTGTAATATTTCTTTTTTTCTCGTAAAGTTATGACTTTATTCTTGTAATATTTTGACCTTTTTTCTCGTAAAGTTATGACTTTATTCTTGTAATATTACTTTTTTTCTCGTGAAGTTATGACTTTATTCTCGTAATATTATGACTTTTTTTCTCATAAAGTTATGACTTTATTCTCGTAATATTTCTTTTTCTCTCGTAAAGTTATGACTTTATTCTTGTAATATTTCGACCTTTTTTCTCGTAAAGTTATGACTTTATTCTCGTAATATTTCTTTTTCTCTCGTAAAGTTATGACTTTATTCATGTAATATTTCTTTTTTTCTCGTAAAGTCATGACTTTAATCTCGTAATATTACGACTTTTTCTCTTGTAAAGTTATGACTTTGTTCTCATTAAATTACGACTTTTTTCTCGTAATATTATGACTTTATTCTCGAAATCGGAAAAATTTAAATCAACGTTGACAGCTGGTTTCACACCAATAGAAGTCTCCTGGGTTTTTTTTACCCAGCCCGACCTCCTCCCTACGCAGCATTTGTCGCTTTTCATACTTCCTGGTTCACGATTACGTGGATTAAATTCAAATCGATATACAAAACACAGTGTATTACTTTTCGTAGGTATAACTATGAACGGGTGTCTGAGAACAGCCTGTTCAGAATGAGGCAGAAGTTCACTTGAACTCCACCAACAGACGGCTGAAAACAAAAGAAAGCAGACTGAAACCTTTTCTGTTCTCGGTGACACACCTTCGAGGCACGAGACTGTTACATGGACTCACATTAGTCATACAAGCTGCTCGTTACACTTCCAGCACATACCGGGCAGCTGTTGTGACCCACAGCGGATACATCACAGTTTCTTTTTACCTGTGAGGTGTTGAAACGTTGTGTAACTCACACAGAATCCTGCGCTGTCTATAATTTTACTGCGGAGGAATCTTTTTCTTCTTGTTTTTGGAGGATGTTGTTTTCTAGTTGGCGACAGACAGTTTCTGTGTGTGTGAGAATGTGAAACCTGCTGGGTTGGTCTTACATTACGGCCTGAAGAGTTTCTGTGTTTTCTTTCTGGATGATAATAACGGAGGAGGAGGAGGAGGAGGAGGAGGAGGAGGAGGAGGAGGAGGAGGAGGCAGATTAATCCAGTACAGTGAAGCTTAAAGTATGAGATTACTAACATTTAGGGCTGTCAATCGATTGATTGCATGATTGTTCATAGTTATTGCAAATTAATTTATCTGTTGAAAATGTACCTTAAAGGGAGATTTGTCAAGTATTTAATACTCTTATCAACATGGGATTGGACAAATATGCTGCTTTATGCAAATGTATGTATATATTTATTATTGGAAATCAATTAACAACACAAAACAATGACAGATATTGTCCAGAAACCCTCACAGGTACTGCATTTAGCATAAAACAATATGATCAAATCATAACATGGCAAACTCAAGCCCATGTCTGACTCGTAGGTACCCATAGAACCCATTTTCATTCACATATCTGAAGGTCAGAGGTCAAGGGACCCCTTTGAAAATGGACATGACAGTTTTTCCTCTCCAAAGTTTAGCCCAACTTTGGAGCGCTATTTAACCTCCTTCATGACCAGCTAGTCTGACCTACCGATGGATTCATCAAGTTTTATAGTTTCATATGATACCAGTATCAGACTTTTCTTCTGCCTTTCTTTTGGACATTTTTCGGACGTTTTTCAGACATTTTTTAGAATTTTTTCAGGCTTTCTTTCTTTTTTTTTTATATATATTTTTCAGACTTTTTTTTCAGACATTTTTTTGACTTTTTTTTCAAACTTTCTTTTCAGACATTTTCAGACATTTTTTAGACTTTTTTCAAACTTTCTTTCAGACATTTTTCGGACATTTCTTTGGACATTTTTTTAGACTTTTTTTCAGACATTTTTTAGACTTTTTTCAAACTTTCTTTAAGACATTTTTCAGACATTTCTTTGGACATTTTTTTAGACTTTTTTTCAGACTTTTTAAAAATATTTTTCACACTTTTTTCGGACTTTTTTTTCAACAATTTTCGGACATTTTCAGACATTTTTTAGACTTTTCTTAGACTTTTTTTGAGACATTTAACCCCCATAACAAGTTAGTATGAAATGGTTGGTAACAATGGATTCATTAGGTTTTCTAGTTACATATGATTCTAGTATCTTCTCTGTAGCTTTAAAACTGAGGCTGCTACAACCTTAAAATCGCAAGTTCTGTTAATGTGTTAAAGAAATAAGTGGCGTTAAAACAAATTTTTGACGCGTTATCGAGTTAACTTTGACAGTCCTGAGTGCTCATGCCCATCCCGAGTATGGAGTTTGAAAGACATGGGTGTTCACCAAACAGGATGGCTCTAATTAAAGACACTATTCAGTTGCATTATGGGAAATGTAGTTGTGTACGTATGTTTTTGGAGCTGACTTATAGTAGGGACTAAATGTCGGTCTTCACCTTAGTTGATCAACGTTTTAACTCGGTTCTGTTTCATTTAATGAGGTTTATTGTCTAGCAAAAGTTGGTTAGCCATTTTACCAACGTTTTGAAAATAAATATATGAAATCAAAGTAGGAATGATTTCAATGAAAGGAAAGTATTGAAGTACATTATAGAAAGACTGTAAAAAGAGAATCTCTCTCTCCTGTTAATGTTTACAGAGGCGATCTCAGGTGCTGCAGTCAGCGGTCCGACCGACGTCCTCATCGCCGGAAACAGCACGGCAAACCTCAGCTGCAAGGCAACGGCCGGCTCCGTGAAGACCGTGAACTGGCTGAAAGACGGCAAACCTCTGGCTGCCTCCGCCCGCATGGTGTTCGCCGACGACAAGAGCTCCGTGATGATCAGCCCGCTGCAGAAAGAGGACAACGGACAGTTCGTGTGCGAGCTCGCCAACCCCGTCAACACCGACAGAGCCTCCTACAAGATGGTGGTCAACTGTGAGTGTTTGTGAAGATCCGGGTTCTACATTGTGATTGTATGTGCGCTCCACGCAGGTAATAACCCCCCCCCCATTCCTCTCTGTTTGACCTCCAGACGGTCCCGAGGCAGCGATGGTTACGGGTGAAAAAGCCGTCGAGGTGATGGAAGATGTGAAGCTCACCTGCACCGCCGTCTCCGTCCCACCGGCCAACTTCACCTGGAAGTTTAACGGCACAATCACCCCCGTGAAAACGGCCGTCTTCGACATCAAGGAGGCTCGTTACAAAAACACCGGAACGTACACGTGCATGGCGAACAACGAAGTCACCGGCAAGAACGCCACGTACACCCACACCCTGTCTGTCAAAGGTAAGATCCATGTCCACCCGTCACCTGCACATAACGTCCTCTTGACCAATACATACTTACTTTAGGCATGGCAACAAGCTAATGTTAGCAATCAGGTCAAAGCTTAGAGATATCACGACAGAATACGTCTAAATCTGACGTCAAACCCGCCTTCATGATATGAAACGTCTAAAACTAACCAGTGAATTCCTGCAAGACTTCGCTGTATTTAAGGTTGCTGCTAATGTTAGCATGCTAAAGTGCTGAAAGCTACATGTTACCATCCAATAACCTGGAGGAGTTTAACATGCTAATTGTAGCCTGAGGACAGAAGTCAGATTCTTTTTTTTATGTATCAATGCATAATATTAAATAACACTTTTATTTTTGAGTTATGAAACAGGGAAAGATATCTGATTACAATTTGAGCCTGTAACATACAAAAATTTACTCTCTTAGACTTTGTGAAATTAATGTGAGTGCAGCTCACAATGCAAACAGTAAATATTTTTGCGATAGATTTAATGTTAATTTACAGACTGTTATAGGACATCCCGCTACGTCTCAGCAGCAGATTATAAATCTTGTTGTTGTTGTTGTTGTTTTTCTAGAGGAAGGAGCGTTGGATGATGACGGTCTCTCAGACGGAGCCATCGCTGGAATCGTCATCGCCATCCTCGTTGCTCTTGGTGCCGCCATCGCCGTAATCATGTACTGCAGACAGAAAGTACCGTAAGTACTCTTTTTTTTTTAATTTTTTTTTTTAATCATGCTTTTTATTGTTTCCTTAAAGAAAAATTACTACAACAACATAAACCATAACAACTAAAGTAATATGTTCATATTATAAACAGATAGTAACTGAAAAACAGAGTATTCTAAAAAAAAGGGAGGTCAGGAAATGGTAATAATAATAATAATAATATATAAAAATAAAAAAAGTATAGTAAAATAAAAATAAATATAAATAAAAAAATAAAAAATAAATTAATAAATTAAATTTACGCACCAGATTCCCCAAACTTACTTATTGCTTTCTTAAGTCATTTTTTTAATCATGCTTTTTATTGTTGTATTGTTTTTATTGTTGTTTTGTAATATGTATATATAATAATAATAATAATAATAATAATAATAATAAGAGTAACTGTAAATTGAAAAACAAAGTATTCTTCCAAAACAAGGGAGGTCAGGAAATGGTAATAATAATAATAATAATAATAATAATAATAATAATTGTTGTTGTTATTATTATAATAAAATAAATATAAAAAAATTAAAAAATATAGTATAGTAAATTTAAAAAAAATAAAAAAAATATAAATTGATAAAGAAATCATTAATAACATTTTTGTAACTGTGAATTGAAAAACAGAGTTTTCTAAAACAAGGGAGGACAGAAAATGGCAATAATAATAATACAAATAATAAAATAAATAAGAAATAAAAATATTTAAATGTATATTAGATTTAAATAAATACATAAATAAATAAAAATAAATGAAAGAATTAATAAAATAAATTCACACACCAGACTCCCCTAACCTACTTATGGCTTTTCTGTGGTTAATCTGTGGAGTTCTCGCAGTGATCTGGTTCTGGTGTGCCTTTTGACTAGTTTCCATGTGGGTTCTTGGCTGAAAGTGTGTTTTTGCAGAACATTTGTTTGACTTTGGCCGTATGAGCACGGCTGTCTGATTGTCTGTTTTGGAAAGTTACTAAATTGTCAGACGCTCCCTAATTCCCACGTCGGAAAAGCTGTTGGACAACTGACGAGCACCTTGTTTCAAGCCTTTACACATCCTAGAAAGTTGTGTTATCTCAGAGAGTTTTCAGGTGTTTGTATTTTGCTCTTTAAATAGTGCTCTATTCTTCCTGTTTATTACTATTTATTTATTTAGGCAGTTAGTGATTGGAAAACTCCGCTAGGCTCTATGATTGTTATCTGGTGTAAAATAGCAGATTCATTGGAAAACCGACCCGGGAGAGTTTTATCCGTCATACCTTTTGTCACTGCATGACATTTTTCTTCATTTCTTTACACGAAAAATCTTTATTTCAGTAGTATCTTTGCTGCTGTTTTCTCCATGATTTCATGCTTTAGTGTTAAAATGTCTATCAGTACAGAATAGGTGTGTATGTGTGTTATCTGAACCTGTTTATTTAAGTCTGTGTGTGTGTGTGTGTGTGTGTGTGTGTGTGTGTGTGTCTGTAGCATGTCTGCCGTTTTCTTTGTTTGCGCGTCCGTAACCTTCTAGGAAATTCTCTTCATTCCTGTCATGCCTTGGCGTCTTGCAACATGTTAGATTAATGTACTCAGTTATACACACACACACACACACACACACACACACACACACACACACACACACACACATGTAAATACATGCACACACTCTGCCAAGCTGCCACACCCTCCAACACTGTTGCAACAGTAACTTTCACAGAAGCGCCGTAATTCACGACATACCGTCAGAAATGCTTTTTTTTTTGTCGTTTTGAAAATGTCTCTAAACAGAATCCAGTTGTCGTATCAACGTGTATCTTAGTGCTTCAGGGAAACGTCAACGGCAGCTCCGGGTTTGCAGCTGGAAAAATCATGGAACAATAAAACTGTGAGACCTTGTACAGACCAAACGGCAACCTCCGGGTCTGAAAAACGAAGCCAAAGCAGTTCATCGAATGGCCGCTTGAGGCTCCAAAAGCGAGTCAATCCCCACAGACCTCCATGTTAAAACGCCCGACTTTACAGAACCCGTTTAAATTATATTTAATTATATTACGCTAGAGATGGGAACAGAGAACTGTTTCCAAGTTGTCTGCTTTCTTGGCATCTCATGCCTCTGTGACTATCGATTCCTCTTATTGATGCTTTCCGACAGTTACACATGCACAATGACTCATACTCACGCTGGATCATGTTTCATTTTGTTTGGGACCGGAGCCACGGCGGAGAGAGAAAAAAAGCAGCGTGGCACTACTACTAAACCTGAGGGGGTGCACCCTATTTTTCCCTGATAAAGCGACACTGTAAACAACAAATCTGTGTTGAAATCAGCAGGAGGAGAGTTAGTAACGTTAGCTGTTAGCAGCCGTTAGCAGCACATTCCTGACTGGTTAAATAACGGAGCTACTAACGTTAACGGATGTTCCATTGAGTTACATTATGGTGCGTTCAAGCTCTGTTCTGTAAAAATGAGTATGTAATCTCATAAAAACTTGAATAAATCCAGTTGTTTGAAGGAGATGTTTTCACAACAATATAAAATAGGTATTAGAGAGAATTATGACCTGTTTAACTTCCTAACACTAGCTCTAAGCAGCTTATAATAATAGCCTAATTAAAACTACTGATGCCAAGATTTTTTTTTTTTCAAAGCAGATATTTAAATAAAAATACAATAATTTATTTCCTAATATTTCAATTGTGTTTTTATGCAAATAACCACTATAGATGACAATAACAAAGTACAGTACTCTCCCACCCTCCAAAAATAGGGTAATTTACCATGCATATAATGTTTATTTTAATGTAAAATATATCTAACATTGAATGACATCAGATCTAAAATGTTATTCATTCATTTAGTGCAAGTGACAGATAAAAAGAGCCTGCCGCAGTGGCAGGAAGTGGAAAAAAGCTAATTTCAGACCCTGTAGCTAGCGCTAGTGTTAGCTGCTAACGGTACCGGGCCTCGCTCCTCTCCAGCTCCACCCTCTCGCCCAAATATGGTCACTTCTGGTGTCCAAAAAAACAACATGGCGACGCCCAAAATGCCAAACTCAGTATATATCGAGATAAACTTTTATATACAGTCACATAGCTTGAACGTCTAATTTTTGTTGAAAAAATTCCAGATATGTAAAAATGATGCTTATGAAAACATTAGACTGAATTTAAAAGCCTTAAAGACGTCAGGTGCAGCCACATGAAGCAGCAGAGCGTGACGAGCTGCAGCAGATTATATCTGGCATCAGTGGCAGTGATGCAATCCTGAACCACATCCTGTCAGATTTCAACATAATGTGGAACGAAGCAGGAAGCTGCCATCCCGAAACAAAGAACAAATGAATGAGTCGGTGTCGGCTGCAGCTTCATGCCAACACTTTGGCAATTTGGGCACCGAGAGTTTGCAGCTCTGACACACATTTGCTCAGAGGAAATCTGAAATCTGATGCTTTTCCTTCTCCATCGTCTCCTCTTACACCTCTCCTTCCTCTCTTTATGGTAACTCATGCTGGACAGCCTCCGTCCTCGTGACTCTTACTGCTTTACTGCACATTCACATTCACTTCATACATTTCAAACAGTTGGCAAACAACTCTTCTTTTTTTTTGTGCTGATGAGGTTTACGAAACTATATTTAGTGTAACTGATTGTCTGGAGTTGAGACAATTTTTCTCAGCCTTGAGGACATTCTGGAGGATTGTTTGTAAAAGCAGAGGAAACCCTGTTTGTCCACACCCGCCCCCCCCCCCCCCCTTCGGCTTCGTCTTTAACAGACTCTGCTGTCAGTCAAGCGAGACCCGATGATCACATGATGTCACGGAGGTCATCAGGTGTCGGGTAGAGGTGGTGTTTCATGTGTAGAGCGCCTCTCTGGATGATTGACTCGTGTTTCCTTCTGTCATTATATCTTCATCGTCACTGTTAGCAGGAAGTCTTTGTTCTGCAGCGAACCTCCGTGTTGGTGACTCTCAGGCGATGGTTTGGGTTTCATTTTCGATGTCTACAGGGCATAGACTGCTGAGAGGAGTTTTTGTTTTGGGTTATAAATATAGCAGCTCGTCTTGTTTGGTTGTTTTTTTACCCTACAACAGTCAGCTGGAAGTGGAGATCTGCCAGACGGGTTTCTCTAGATATTTGTGTGCTTCCGTGGAGTCTGAGTTGTGGTGGAGGCTGGTCGTTTGTTGGCGTTAGCGGACTCCATTTCTAACCGAACGCTGTTAGCTGTTAGCCCTGAAGAGCGCAAAGTCACTCGCGAGCACAAAAGCGATCTACAGGCTGATAGAGGAAACCCAGAAAGTTGCGCAAGGTCTCATTTTTTAAGGTTTAGGTTACAACCTGTTCACACACTGGCAATAAAAAAGGTTTATATTTGTAAAAACCTGACCTCACTACACAACAATGTCCTTGTCCTGAAGGTCTAAAACTAAAACCGGTTCTGGTCAGGTCTCAATAACACAAACACCTGTTTTATGGGGCCATGGGAGAGGAACGCAGACATCAACATACAGATCTGCTGATGTGAGCATCAGATAGGAACCAGTATGAGCTTTAAAATGAAAAGGAAGGGGAGTGAGCCGATTCAGCAGACAAAGTCGACACCAAAACCACCGGCCACAAACATGCTGATCCATGTCTGAGAAAAAGTTATGCAATTCATGAGAGGATTTAACTGATAAAATCCGTAACAGGTCCCGTCCGAGTGCTCTAAACAGCCCAGAAAGAAAGAAAAACACAGATTATTCAAGCAGCTCACTTGTATTTTACAGTTGAGTGTTGGAGGAAGTGTTGAGGACGTTTCTCACCAGTGCAACGCGAAAATGCGGAAAAAGTCGAGGTCCATCTAAATATTTTTTTCACCCACACGAATGTTCTGCAGGAGTGTGAAAGCATTCATGAGAACCCACAAATGCAGTTTTTATCAATTCTAGGGCTGTCGATCGATTAAAATAGTTAATCGCAAATTAATCCTACATTTTTTATCTGTTCAAAATGTACCTTAAAGGCAGATTAGTCAAGTATTTAATCCTCTTATCAACATGGGAGTGGACAAATATGCTGCTTTATGATGTGAGTGTCTACATTTATTCATTAAACACAAACTCTGAATTTGAAAAAAAAACGACATAAAAAACAAGCCTGAATTCACTCTGTAATTTACTTCATGCTGCGGTTGTTTTGTAATGTGATAAATTGACTCTGCAGATAAAAGCTTTATTTCTCAGTAATTACAGGGAACCGCTGACTGTAACTATAACTGCTGAGATATACATGTATATTGGTGGTGTAACACTAACCAGTATGGATGCTTTTCATATTCTTTGAATCTTCTAAATACCAGTTAATTTTTCTTTATGCAAACCGGTCCTCGTGCGCAATCATTCAAATTAACACAATTAAAAAAACCCGTCGTCTCCTCTCGATGCTGCGCTGAGAAAAACAAGCTGGCAGCGGGGGAAAACCCGTTCGCGTCACGCCCCTCGGTCATAATTACAAGTTAGATATTGAAGGAATTTTTTCCACGTCTCCCACCCAGCGTTATTAGCTCCAGAGATGCAGAAGCAGATGACAAACACGCCATCAAATGACTTTTATCCAACAGTAATGCTGAAGGATCTACTTGAGAAATGTGACAATCCTTTAATGTAGCTTGTTTTTGGTTGATTTTTAGATTCAGAAATGGAAATATTAGGGCGGGTTTTAGAGCTAGAGTGAAGATTCTGGTATCATATGAAAGAATAAAACCTGTTGAATCCATCGGTACCAACCATGTCATACTAGCTTGTAGTGAAGGAGGTTAAATAACGCTCCAAAGTTACGCTAAATTTTGGTGAGGAAAAATATTTATTTGTTGGGTTAAACCTGTAATTTACTAACTAAACAAAGTGCCTCCTAAAACAAAACTTAAAGTGTTCAGACAGGTGAGATCATTGAAGTGCTGTATGTAACCTTTCACCTGGATTCACCTGCTCAGTCTGCTTCACGCAGTAGAAACCGGAGATTTTCCTGTAAACGTAACAAAAGTTCTCCAACGACCTTTGACCTCTTTAAAAAGCGCTCGGCCTCGGCCGCGTATCTGAGAACGAGCCGTTTCTTTCTCTCTCTCCGACGAGGGAGAGGCCGGCGTTACGGAGAGAATGGCAGGAATGTCACTGTCATGTCTGCACTCGTCTCCTTCAGCTCACGTTGGTGTCGCTGCTCAGTTCTTCTTTATCTCTCTTTAACCCACCAGCTCTTCTTTTAGCTTCTTCTTTATTACATTTTCTACTTTAGTTTACTTATTTAATTAAATTAATCTTAACCCTCTGAGAGCCACAATAGACCAGTTTTAGTCTTCTTTAGGGGGAGATAGCAGGTCAACAGTAGATGTAACATAGAAGTGGTGTATATCATCTGAAAGCTGGGAACCTGAAGATTAATTATATTGTAAAGGTGTATAATGGTTTAGAACATTATGATAGATGATGTCCATCCCCATGCTCTATTATGTCTCAGAAGTTGTTGCAGCATTTTTTTTTGGGTTGATACCATTTGTTCCACAGATTTGGTGCTAAATTTAACAATTTTTTACCACTGGAGAATTGATAAAAACGATCAATAATCCCTCCAACATACCACATTAAGACACCAAGACCTTGAGGAACACCAGAGAAAAAGACATGCTGTGATTTGGGATCAAAAACTTTTGACATTTTTTGAGATTTCTGCAAGAATTGCATTTTTCGGCAATCGGTTGGTGAGCACTTGTGTTGTGTAAACTGCTCAGAAACCCCCTTATTGATCAATCTAGCTAGGAAAGCCATCCATCCTCTGAATGCTCTAGGTCTCTAGTTTGATCCATCCATCCTCTGGATGCTCTAGTTCTCTAGTTTGATCCATCCATCCTCTGAATGCTCTAGATCTCTAGTTTGATCCATCCATCCTCTGAATGCTCTAGGTCTCTAGTCTGATCCATCCATCCTCTGAATGCTCTAGGTCTCTAGTCTGATCCATCCATCCTCTGAATGCTCTAGGTCTCTAGTTTGATCCATCCATCCTCTGAATGCTGTAGGTCTCTAGTTTGTGGCTGTAAAGTTTCATGAGGCTGTGATTATCCTAGAGGTCACCACAGGTCATTTTATACAGTGAGGTCAAGTTTTTAAAAAAAATGGCGACTTCATTGTTGTTTTGGACAAACAAACATGGCTCCACCCCGACCAGACGGAGCCTCTTTGTCTCCTCTTAGATGTTTCTTCTCTGCTGCTATGTAAACTCTGTTAAAGACACGTCGTAAAGACGATAAATAGCTGAAGGGTTGAAGTTTATTCTTTTTCTCTGTCCTGTCTTCAGCTCTCATTCCTCACCTCTCTGTATCCGACCGTTTGTTATCTTATTATGAACTTTATTTTTATCCTATGACCTCTTTTCTGGCTGCCGCTCGTATCAGCGGCCCAAAAAAAAAAAAAATGTCTCAGAGTTTCAGTGATAAGATTCAGTGACTCAACAAAAAGGTATTTGTAAAGACGCTGGCTGGTGTTTGCTCTGTAGTCGCTCCCTGACTCGCTCAATGAACCTCCCTGAAGGTTTCATGAAGAGTAAACACAGAGACGGCTGAGCAGGTCGAACATTTTGCAACCGTTTAATCAGTCAGAATGTAAAGTTTAAATTAACTGAGATTAGATTTCACTGTATACATGTGCTAAAGAGTTCTCTAATGTGAGCTAACACTTTAAAAATATATACTTTTCATCATCAACCATTGTATATTCAGGGGAAATTGAGCATTAAGCTCTTTCACAGCAATGCCCTGAAACTATTATGGGCTACAAGGATATACAATATATAAGAAGATACACAACAGAAATAAACCCTTTTGTGATTTGTTCCATTTATTTGGTGAAAAAGAAGCTAATTTTCCAAGCTCAGTATTGATCGGAGGAATTTCAAGGGATGATAATTCCTGTGAGCGCGTGTGATGACAAATGGATTTGGATTTTAAAGGAGAAGTGAAGTAGAAGGGTAACTTGCAGTTCACTGCAAATTTCATGGTGATGATTAGTAATCTATTTGAAATTTCTTTGGAATTACTGCCAAATTACCCCAATATTTACCTCAAAATTGATCGAAAATTACTTTTAATTTGCATAAAGTTGAGGTCTAGGCTACTTTATGCATATGTTTGTTGTGAGTCGTTGTGAGTCGCTAGTCACGTGAGTTGTAAGTCATTAAGTCACTGAAAGTTACTTTACTATAAACACGTTGGCCGCTCTTAATTTGCATAAAGTCAAGGCTACTTTTTTTTTCGCCGCCTCTGGAAACTCCTGAGAAACATTTTTAAACTAACCGTTGTGGATCTAAAATAAGGACAGATTCATCAACTGCATGTCTTATTTCTCGCATAAAATGTTTTCAGGTACACATTTCGGTGAACTTTTTTTTGCGATTATAAGAGAAGAAAGTTTCCAAACGAGCTGCCATGTTGGTTCCGGTTTGAAAGCTGCGAGGGGAAGCGTTCGTCCAATCAGGTGTCTCGTGGCATCCCATCAAGCGTCCCAACGCTGGGAAGCGAGACGATCCCTCGCGATAAAAAAACTTCCCTGTGGACACGAACCATCACGTAATTTGCCAAACAAAACACCCGCTTGAAAGTCCTGTGTTTGTTGGACCCACCATAAGTGGTCTTTCTCACTTCATATATTTCTAATCTACTCGATATCACATCTCCATGTCGGCCTGATTTACGTTAAGTGTTCTCAAACAGCTAGAACCAACCGGAAAAGACAAAAAAAATACTGTTTCTATTAGATGTTGAGAGCACAAAATATCAAAAATATCAATTTGGGTTTTATTTTTTTTGCTGTGTTTTCTTACAAATCCTATAACTTCCGTCCTGAAATCCAACCTTTTTTAGGAGATCTGAAAGTGAATGTTTTAAGAGTTAAAGAGTCTCTTAGCTCCGTCTTTATTCTTAAGTCACTACTTGAGAGACCTTTCACCTTCTTCCTGTGTTTGTGTGATGAGGTTACATCATCCTGAAAGTATGTGAAGGAAATGCTGATGCTGTCAGATAGACGCGTCAGTGAGTCAACTAAACCACAGAAGTTAATTTAATAAATAAAAGATATTTACGTTAAAGTACAACAAAACTGTAGTGAGAGTTTGGTGCTAATCATAATAACGTGAGACAAGAAATTAAAGCTCCATCTGTTAAATAAAACATTTTAATCTTATTTTTATTTGTTTACGTATTGTCTGTCTCCCTTTATTTCTATTTAATCTTGTTTATTCTCAGTGTTCGTACCATCTGAAGCCATAAACAATGTCACCGTGTCGTCGGCGTGCACCACAGCGAGGTCATCAGTACTAATCACTGTTTTCTGTTCTCTGTTCTCAGGGTCGAGTCACCGTACTAAAGAAGTTCCTGCACACTGCTGGTGAGTCTCTCTGATAAATACACTCTTTATAACGAGCTGATAAAAGCAGCGACATCAACGTCAATCGGTGTTAAAGAACGTAAACAGATATTCACACATAAACTGCTGAATAGGAATAGTATACGTTATTCTAATATCAACCGATTTATGTTATAATAAAGTTAAAGGCCGTCTCAACCCTTTAAAAAACACCAGTTTAAATCGATCTAAAATAAAAACTATAACAACTAGAGCATTCTTTCTTTTTACATAATATTACAGTATTACAGGAAGTCTGGAAAAAAATATTATTATTTAACTGCTGCCCTAAACTTTCATCGATTTGTTCCAACTAAATTCTTTGTACCTTCCTTAACTCTACGTATATATATATTTGTTTTTCCTTAGGGCTGTCAAAGTTAACGTGATAATAATGCAAATTCGTTATAACGCCACTAATTTCTTTATCGCATTAACGCAACTTGCGATTTTTAGGTTGTAGCGGCTCAGTTTTAAAGCTACAGTGAAGATACTGGTATCATATGAAACTATAAAACCTGATGAATCCATTGGTACCAACCATGTCATACTAGCTTGTCATGAAGAAGGTTAAATAACGCTCCAAACTCAATGTAAAAAAAATAAATAAAATATGGTAACACTTCATTTTACAGGTCCGCAAATTTCATGGTAATTATAAGTTATAATTAGCAATTATTTCTTCGGAATTACTGCCAAACTACCCCAATATTTACCTCAAAATTCATCGAAAATTACTTTATTATAAACATTATTTAATAATTATACTCTGCTATTTCCCAATAATTTATTTAATACATTTCCAGGAAGTTAATTGATAAGTTCTATTTCCATGTCTGCTGGTAAATAGATAATAATTAGCAAATAAGCTCTTTAAAATTACCTTAAAAAACTCCCTGAATCATTAAATTAGCTACCAGGTTACATTAGTGTAGACAGTAAGTCACAATAGTGATCAGAAGTGTCTTCTTCACCATTTTATGCTATTCTAGCATATAATCATTAAATCATGTTTATAATAAAGTAATTTTAGATAAATTTTGGGGTATTTTGGCAGTAATTCCAAAGAAATTTCAAATAGGTTAATTATCACTTATAATTACCATGAAATTTGTGAACCTGTAAAATGAAATGTTACCATAATTTACATCATTCAAATAATGTTAGTTGTGTTGAGAAAGTAGTGTTCCACCGCTACTGCTGAAGCTTTGAGAGGTGGTATGTACAGTAGATTTAATAGAAACCTACAGTAGTAGAGCGTGTGTGTTTTGAGCTGTCCGTGTTGAAACAGTAGCCACCGAGGTCGTCTCCACTCGGCCGATCAAACAAAACCTTGTGTTTCTGTGTGTGTGTGATAACTTCCTGTTTAAGCATTTTATGTGTTGTTCGTGTGTTTTGAGATAAAACGTCTGTCTGAGCGTCTGAGCCCTGCAGCGACTTCCTGCTTTACGCTTCTTCTTACCTGCAGCTTTTCAGGTGGAAATTAGTGTGTTTTTATTTCATCTCGCGACACGTGATGACAGATTAATGAGTGGAATCAGAAACTAGAAACACAAAACAACCGAAGCTCTTAATACTTTTAAAATGACATAGAACTTTATTCATCTTCAAGGACAGTTTTTGCTCAGTAGACAGTAAAAATATATGCATACTCTATATACTGTACATACAATAAAGTAAAAGTATAAACATTTTGAATTGTACAAAAAAATTAAGAAATTTAGAAATTGATGATTTCTCAAGAACTTTTTCCAAATATTTACATAAAATCAAATTTCCCAGACTTCCAGCTTCCTGTCATTGAAAGTGACAAAATTCATCAAAAATATGTTTGTAAAGTTTTGACAAAGCCCCCAAAATACATTTTTCAGATGATATTCAGCACTAATGAGGAATGAACTTAAAGAATATAGTTTTCAGTGTTTGACTAATTATGGTCTTTTAAAGTTTAACGTTTTAAAAACAACAACATAAGACTGATGTTATCACGCTAAACAAGTAGTCAGTTACCTGAAAAATAGCTGATGCATGAATCATAAGAAAGTAATCCTCTGTCCTCTCTTTAAGTTGGTGAAGCAAAACAAAACATAACAGGTTTATACAGACAGGTGTGGCAGAACAACATGCTTATAAATAGGGATGTACTGTAAGTGCATGTTGGGGGTTGATTCGGTGCAGAAGCTCATGTCTGGGTGTGGTTTGTTAGGAGATATTTGTGTAAGACAGATGTAGATTTAAGCAATAACTCACTTCAGGCCGTCGTATGTTGTGATCAGATCACTGATATGAACGTTATTGACACTTTTGAATTTAAATAGCTTTTTTTTTTATTAATAATGTTCACAATAAAATAGGCCCTCCTGCTGGTACATACCGGAGCGGTTGCTATGGAACGGCGGTTGCTAAGGAACGGCGGTTGCTATGGAATGTAAACTAGCAGCTAGCATGTTTCTTTTTTCATCAGAAGCTAGCGTTACATTGATTTCATTATTTGGCTGTTTATTTACATTATTGGAGTTACGCTAGTCAGTAGTCACTCGCTAGTCACGTAAGACGTCGTAGGTCAGTCTCTAGTC
Source organism: Sebastolobus alascanus (assembly GCA_916701645.2). NCBI lineage: Eukaryota > Metazoa > Chordata > Actinopteri > Perciformes > Sebastidae > Sebastolobus > Sebastolobus alascanus. The sequence goes on along the minus strand of CAKAOJ020000075.1, from coordinate 1,612,914 downwards.
ACGTAAGTCGTTGGGAGTCGTAGGTCAGTCTCTGGTCACGCGAGTCGTCGTAGGTCAGTCTCTAGTCACGTCACGTGAGACGTCGTGCGTCGTAATTCCTCTTAAAATGAAAACAACTGATATTTGCAGCTCTGCTAACATCCTCTTCCTCTCCTCTTCCTCCCTTCGTCTCCTCTTCCTCTCCTCTTCCTCCCTTCTCCTCCTCTTCCTCTCCTCTTCCTCTCCTCTTCCCCCCTTCCTCACCTCTTCCTCTCCTCTTCCTCTCCTCTTCCTCTCCTCTTCCTCTCTTCAGGGGATGCCGGCCCAAACATCCAACCATTTTGTTTCCCACGATCCATCTGTGCAGCCGGGAGGAGCGTCCTGTTGGATCCCGCTGGTTTCCAGTGAAGCCCTCGCCGGACCAGACTTCCCATCATCCCTCTCTTTCTCTGGCCGATGAAGACGATGGAAACTTGATTCAACCCAAACGATGGATTCTATCACAGTTTGGATTATTAGCTGAAATCTTCACCGCTTGTTCTGGTCTAAGGTTTTTACTTCTTTATTTTATTTTACCTTTTTTTCACCTTCAGCTTCACTGTAAACTCGTCCACCATCTCTGGATCGTCACCCTCTTCTCTTCTTCTCTTCCACCTGGTGTTAACAAACGTCATCCTTCACCTTTTGTCTCGCTCGCCGCTTCCTTTAGGAAACTTAAAGCACAGAGGAACTCTGTGTGACAGAGACGTTTCCTGGACTAAAGCTGATGGACTGACGGTTACGATGAGTGACTCTCTTTATCCTCCTGGAAACCTGAGGAGGAAACACACACACACACACACACACACACACACACACACACACACACTAACACACACACACACACACACACACACACAGAGACACTCTGGTTTTTAATAATATCTGAAAACAGTTTTTTTGTGGTTTGATTGATGGGGGACGCCTCGAGTGCAGCGAATGATTTCAAAGTAAAGTTTTAGATGCTTCGCTGTTCTTGACAGCGTTATCGGAGGACAGTTTGATCCTAAATACCTCAGTTTCTCTGGTGCTCACCAGAAGTCTTTCTATCTTACCAACATGTTGCCAGTTGAGATTTATTTTTTACTGCTTTTACTACAAAACTTCCATCTCTTTCCCTCTCCGTCCAGCTGCTTTCCTTCATGTTTCTGTTGTCGTTTCACATCCAACACGTTCAACACTACTGAGCTTTAAGCTGAAAACAACTGGAGATAGAACGGTTGTTTAACTGTTGATCAGAACATGTTTTACCATATTTGTTTTTACAGACTACCAATCAGAAAAACTACAATATATATTTTTTAATTAAAATTTTGAACTGTCTTGATGTTCCTGAAGGAGTTTCAAACGTGTTTTAGAACCTGTAAACACAAAATAGATCCAATTATCAAGGTCGCTATTCTTTAAAAATCTAATTTAACTTTTAATTTTACTCCGTACCTATGAAAAGTAATGCACTGTAATTCGTGTATATCCCACAAAATCAATTCGTATTTAATCTACGTAATCGTGAACCAGGAAGTATAAAGAGCGAGAAACGCCCCGTAGGGAGGAGGTCGGGGTAGTCACGTTACTAGTTAAGTCACTCGCTAGTCATAAGTCACTGGCTAGTGGCGTTAGTAGTTAAGTCAGTCGTTAGTTACGTGAGTAGTTAAGTCATTGGCTAGTCACGTGAGTCGGTAGTTAAGTGAGTTGCTAGTCACATGTGTTGTTAAGTTACTGGCTAGTCATGTGAGTCGTAAGTAACTGGCTAGTCTCACGCGAGTCGTCGTTAGTCACTCATAACGTCCGTACTCTAGTAACATTACTTCTGTAGTTATTTTAACCCAAACCACCATCTTTTCCTGAACCTAACCATGTAGTTTCCTGTGAAAACGGAGCTTTATTTTGAAAAGACTGTATGCACGATACGAGCGGCAATTGACGCGTGTTGCTGGACATTCGTAGGAGAACGCACGAAAAATGAGGAATAACTTTTCGTAACATTATGAGGCTACGTTGATATATATGAACAACGTTACTTTTTTAAATATCAATATTGGCTTTAAAAATCCGACATGTTTGTACACATGAAAATAAATAAAAATAGAAATAGATACATACACTCCATAATCTTCGCTGGGATTCTGGATTTCTTTCTTCCTGCTGTACCTTCATCCTCCCCTTCTCTGCGGTCCAGGATCCTCTTCAGTGTTTGTTTAAATCATCCTAAGTCGTCTTCTATGGAAATACAAGAGCATAGAAACAGGAGGTGGGAAAAGTTTAAGACAAGATTCAACACGCAGGGACGAGTCAGGGTGGTGGAGGTGAAGAAGAAAGAAAACCAAAAGGGCGGGAAGGTATTTGTTGGCGGCGACATACTTTGAGTTTTGGAGGGAAAGTTTGGTGAGCTTCAGGGCGGTGCTACTGATTTTTTTTTTTCAAAACTGTTTTTACCACAATTGGATCGAAGTTGTTTTAAAGTAAATTATAGTTTCTGCAGGTTCATTAATACGCCAACGTAAAAGAAAACAAACCACTTTTTGTATTATTTGAAGTTCAGCTTTTTTCGCCGGATCATCTTTTAGTATTTTCTAATCAAACCAGATGATTTCTCCTGCGCTCTGAGCTGGTTGATGATTTTTATTTTTGTTTTGTTTGTGTGGTTGTGTGTGATCTCAGACTTCAACATGCACTGATCTCCAGTGAGATAAGTATTTATTTTGTTTAGAAAAAAACCTTAATAACTGGAGCTGAAGATCATAGCTAGTCTGCAGATCATGCATTCAAATTCTCATTTGCTTTTTTTTTTTTTTTTGTGGTGACTTTTCGGTTTGCGCGTTTTCACCCTGAACTCTGCAGTTGAAGACGCTCAAACTGAATTTAAAAAGTCTTAAAAACGAGGTGTCACCAGCCGTGTTTCCGTTCAAATGTCAAGCGATTCTTTTTTAAGCAAACTTCTGAAATGTCGCAAAATAAGGAATGTGAATCAGGCGCGTTTCCATCAACTGGTTTTGAAAAACAATTGTCGCCTTGACCATCTAACCGTCTAGCTAGTATTGGTCACGTTTCATGCTGTCTGGAATCGAAGACAAACATTCGCACGTTATGGAAATATCCGAGTAGACGCCGACAGTGGAAACAGCTGATCAGTCATGTGAGCTATTCGCTACGTCAGAACTTATTTGGCAAAGTCGTCTCCATAATCTATTTAGCGCATCAACTCTTTTTCAAAGGCAAAAAACGCCTCAAGCGAGCGTCACTTTTTTTTCGCATAATAAAATGTTTCCGTTTCCATACAGCTTTTCTAACGCAATTAGGGGTGCTAATTTTGAATATTTTTTTTAACCGATAACCGACCCTCGTTAACCAATTATTAACTGACAAGATTAGTGCGTCGCATTCAGCGGTGCACCAGCTGCAGTGTATGAGCACAACAGACAACTGAGTTAGCGAGTGTTTGGTTTGTGCTACGTTAGCAGCTGTAGCATTAGCGTTTCTGGTGGCTTTGTGCTCGCCGTTGTCACACACACACGGTCTGTCAGCGCGGCATAACGTTAGCGAGACCGTGTGTGTGTGTGGCGGCGTTGAGTGTGGGGTTGTCGGTGGCGTTATAGCTGTGAACGTAGCTGTAGCAGTGTCGGTGAATAAATGCTACAACTCCTCAAGACCCGAGCCAACTTCCTGTATCCTGCAATGCCCGATTAATCGGTTAAACTTCTTAATGTCGGTTAACGGTTAATTATTAACATCCCTAAATGCAATACTTCAAAATGTGCATAGAAACACGTGAATGGAAACACGGCTACTTTCAACGTATTTATTTCTCCAGTTTGGGACAACACGCAGCACAGAATGTATAAATAACAACACATCTGTTGTCCTAAACAAGACGTATGTTTGAAAACGACACAAAGAGGCCTTAAAGCAAACCGCCCTCACTGTAAATAATAGAGATAGATACACTGTAAACAATTTATTTGTGACATTTTTTGGAAATATGGGGTTTTTGATTTCTTATCGTGATTTATTTGTTTTAAAAAAAATGTTTCTCTTGTTTTGTTAATGTTTACAGAAACTGTCTCGTCTCTGCAAAAAATTTCTGTAAAAATCTTAAATGTCCCCGAGGTAAAAATTCATGTCCAATTTGACATCCTTGTAAAGCCATAAAAGTTGTGGAAATATTTTCCTAATTTTGATTTTTGCCCTGTTTGTTGTGTTTTTATTCATTTGTATTGGCTCCGGTTTGAATGGTTCAAAACGAGGAAACGACCAATCAGGAGTCTGAGTATCTTCAAACCAGCCAATCACAGAAAGAAGGGAGTGCTTTCTTAGACACTGTGTGTGTGTGTGTGTGTGTGTGTGTCTATGTGTGTTTTCTCTACAGAGTAGGAGATTAGGGCGTGGCAGGTGAGGAAGGAGAGAAAAAGCCCTCGGCTGTAGATCACTGACACACAAAACCATCCGTCTCAACAAGTCTCAGGTTCAGCTTCTAGTTCTTCTTCTTCTTCTTCTAAAACACACATTGATTGATCGTTTAGTACAAGAAGTAACACTAGACAGGAACTAAATGTAGGAAATTCGTTCTAAATTTTGCAAAACTCTGTGTTCTTATTGGCAGGGTCTGAAATTCGCTTTTTAAGTATTTTATTTTTGTCTTTAACTCAGAAATTTTAAAATCTCTGCGTTAAATGAAGGAATAACATTTTAGATCTGATGTCATTCAATGTTCGATATATTTAACATAAAAAAAACATTATACGCATTGTTAATTACAGTGTACGAATAACACCATAGCTCCCGGGAGAGCCCTATTTTTCGGGGGTGGGAGGGTACTGTACACAGTACTGTACTTTGTTATTGTCACCTATAGTGGTTATTTGCAAAAACACACAATTCAAATGATAGGAAATACATAATTGTATTTATATTTAAATATTTGCTTTGGAAAAAAACAACAACGCAACGTAACAACTTAGCGTAACAACTCAGCGTAACAACTTAGCATAACAACTTAGTATAACAACTTAGCATAACAACTTAACGTAACGTAACAACTTAGCGTAACAAATTAGCGTAACAACTTAATGTAATGTAACAACTTAGCATAACTACTTAGCATAACGTAACAACTTAGCGTAACTACTTAACGTAACGTAACAACTTAACGTAATAACGTAACGCAATAACGTAACGCAACAACGTAACGCAACAACGTAACGCAACAACGTAACGCAACAACGTAATCAGTAGTTCTAATGATGTATTAGAAGCTGCTTAGATCTAGTGTTAGGAAGTTAAACAGGTCATAATTCTCTCTCTATTATCTATTTTATATTGATGTGAAAACATCTCCTTCAAACAACTGGATTTATTCAAGTTTATTTTTGCACAAATCTAATTTTACGAGATTACATTTGAACACATCATGATAAAGTTAGACTTTAACCTCGCCCAATACTCATTTTGACTTGAACGCACCATGATGTAACTCAGTGGCCAACTTTAACCAAGCAGGACTTGTAAATGTGCAGATGACACTGTAATGTAAAGAAATCTGTCCATTAGATCCCATAGAACCAAATATATCAAATGCCATTCAAATAAAGGTTATAATCTACAAAACGGCTCAACAAAATTCTCTCCAGTCTGAACAGTCGGCTGCAACTAAAAGTAAACGCCTCACACAAGCCTCTCCTACATGAAATCACTTTCAACAGTCTCCAATATAAAGGCGACTAAACGCTGAGCGATGTGGATACAGCGAGTTGTGACTAGATCATAGTGAAATGTCAGCTACATGTTTGAGGTTAGTGGTTCGGTTAGTCAGTGGAGATCAGTTCTGTGGTTCCTATAAACACACAGCAGAGCAACACAAAGACAGCCACTGTTTACTCCAACAGGGGGGTAAATACTGGTTATCAACACACACAGAAAAACAGCTTTTATAACTTAAAGCTGCTTCTTTCACCATCAATCCACTTTGGAATTGAACCAAACGTAATTAACTCTTTAAAATACATTTAACTCTATTAATCGCTGTGTTGTTAAATACATACTCTCTATTAGGGCTGGGACGATACACCTATCTCCCGATTCGATATGTATTGACAATTCGATATTGCGATTTTTGTTAACTTTTTTAACACTAGACCATGGGGGAAAAGTTGAATCATACACTTCTAGGGACTTTTATTTTGGAAAATATCTAAATTAATACAGTAAGAATGTCTCATTCATGAATCACAAAGCCAACCGAGTTATTCGCTTTTGGCAAGAGAGAGAATAATTCTCAAAATGTCAAACGTTCCTTTTAAACCCGCCCAAATCCTTAACAATAGTTCAATAAAGAAAAGCGCTGAAGGGCTGAATGTAAATCAAAATTCAGTTGGACGTACGTCAACTTTTCCACAGCATGTTTTTTTTTTTCAAGTTCAAAAATCAAACGCAGACGGACCAATGAGCAGCCAGTGAGAGGCGTGTTCATCCAATCAGGTGCAGGAGGAGGGTGAGCTGTCATCACTCGTACTACCTACTGTAGTTTAAATAGAGCCTGTTTCTCAGGTAGGCTCTGCCAGAACCAATGAGAGGAGAGAACACATGGTTTTACAAGAACGACACTCGTTAAATGAGTCTAAAGTCAATCGTCTTGGACTCACAAAAGTCCCAAAAAGTTAGTTCAAAACCCTCAAGAAACTTAAAATAAAGCTGCAGAAGGTTAAAAAAAAAGTAGTAAAGTCGGTCCTCTCCTCTACTAGCATGCACACACACACTTTGGTGTTTCTGTGTGTGTTGAATCAGGTATATGTGACAGGACTGAACACGCCTGCAGCATTTAGTGAGGAATGTGGGTTACATCTCTTTGAGAGAGGGAGGGAGGGAGGCGGGGTTAACCGGAAAAACACTCAACACCACCACCCGTTTCACTTCCTCACTGCAGCCTTTGAGGTCGACTGTCGTGGTTTCAAGTGAAATATCTTAAACAAATATTGGACGGATTGTCATGACATGTGGTTCAGACCTTCATGTTCCCGTCATCTAGCGCCGTTATCAGATCAAACTGTTTGGTTTATGACCAAATACCTGCAGAACTAATGACACTGTCACACTGAGCCCCATAAAAAACACATGATAAACACCAAACAAAGTGATGGACTATTCATTATTTTTCTCTTCTGACCATTTTACAAGTTATTGTCAGAAGCCATTTCCAATAGATCATTTTGAACACTATGTTTCAGTATATTTACCGCCCCCTTGTGGTGAAGCAGTTTGTAAACTCACAGTGTGAATGAAGACGGTTGATGTGTGTTGTCTGTGGAAATATGGGCTGTCAATCGATTAAAGTAATTGATAGTTCAAAATGTTCAAATACATTCAAAATTTCTTCTGCCTTTCTTTTGGATATTTTCCGGACATTTTTTCAACTTCTTTCGGACAATTTTCTGACAGTTTTAGACTTTTTTTCCAGACATTTTTCAGATATGTTTTTGACTTTTTTCTGACATTTTTTTGATTTTCTTTTTACTTTTTTTCATATATTTTTCGGATATTTTTTGGACAATTTTCAGACATTTTTTCTGACATTCTTTGGATTTTCTTTTTCCTTTTTTTCTGACATTTTTCAGACTTGTTTCTGACATTTTTGATTTTTGCACAAAAACCCTCACACATTCACATATATGGAGGTCAGAGGTCAAGGGACCCCTTTGAAAATCGCCATCCCAGTTTTTCCTCGCCAAAATGTAGTGCAAGTTTGGAGCGTTATTCATCTTCCCTCCCGACAAGCTAGCATGACAAGGTTGGTAGGTTGGTAAGGTTGTAGTGTAAAGCGCGGTGGTCGGAAGACTAGAAAAGCGTTATATAAATGAAAGTCCATTTACCATTTACCACCCATTGGTACCGATGGATTCATCAGGTTTTCTAGTTTACTATGATACCAGTATCTTCACCGTAGCTTCAAAACTGAGCTGCTACAACCTAAAAATCACAAGTTGCGTTAATGCGTTAAAGAAATTAGTGGCATTCAAATTAATTTGCACTAACGTGTTATTGTTGTGTTAACTTACACAGCCCTAGTATACGTATGCATATATATATATTTTTTTCTACTTGTATGTACTGTATATACAATTAAGTAAAAGTACAGAAGTTACGTTAACGCCTTTGCACTGAAAGCCAAAAACTAAAAAATGTACATAGTTGATAAATATTTTGTTGTTTCTACTTTCAGAATTGAACAATAAACGTATGCATCTAGAAACGTAGTCTTACACCTCTACTGCTGAAGCTTCGAGAGGTGGTAGGTTTAGTAGATTTTGTAGGAAACTACAAAGTAGTAGTGGAACCCTGAAAGAGCTTCTTTAAAACTGAGCCCGCTACAACCTCTGAAGAAATTAGTGGCGTTCAAACAAACTTATGTTAACGCGTTATTATCACGTTAACTTTGACTTGTTTAAATGAGTTACATGAGCATTGAGACTTGATGTAAACACAGTTTAAACTAATGAGTGTGATTCTTTGACACTGCAGGAGGAGATCAGTGTGAGCAGCCTGTGGGCTTGTACCAGCAGGTTACACTGTATACCTCTGTGTGTGATTACAGGTTACAGTAATAACGGCCTTGTTGGGTGGAAGAGCAGAATAATAACTCACAGGTATGGAAGCTGACTGAAAACAAAACCCAGAGAGCACAGAACTGATCTGAGGTGTGTTTTCTCTTCCTGTATTCATAGATAAGAGTTTACCACTACTTATCTCCATCTTCTATCACATTTTAAATCTTTCTAAATCCACTTGGTGATTTAAGTGATATCACAGATGACTCTCACTATGAACAACAGTATGAAGAGTACTGAATGGTTTCGTTTTCTGGGCACATTTAGACTGTGTTTCTTACTAGATTTAAGAATAGACTGACATTTTGTGAAATACGCTGACTCTCTTTCTTTGATTAGTACTCTCATGTCTGTACAGTAAATATGCATTTATATGATAATATTTGGCATACTATACTATAACTCTTTTATGACATTTTTCAACAGGCTATACTATGACTTTTCGTGACATATTTCGACATACTATACCATGACTTTTTCTTCAACATTACTATACTATGACTTTTATCATGAAAATTTTCGACATTCTATACTATGAGTTTTTTTTCCACAAAATGAATCTAAGTACTATACTATGACGTTTTTTTCCCCACAAAATTAATCTACATACTATACTATGACTTTTTTTTCATGAACATTTTCGACATTCTATACTATGACATTTTTTCATGAAAATTTTCACAATACTATAGTATTACTTTTTTTTTTCATGAAAATCTTCGACATTCTATAATATGAGTTTTTTTTCTCCACAAAATTCATCTATATTCTATACTATGACTTTTTTTTCATGAAATATTCGAAATACTATACTATGACTTTTTTTTCATGAAAGTTTTCGACATTCTATACTATAACTTTTTTATTCCACAAAATTAATCTACATACTATACTATGACGTTTTGCATGAACACTTTCGACATTCTATACTATGACATTTTTTCATGAAAATTAATCTACATACTATACTATGACTTTTTTTTCATGAAAATTTTCGACATTCTATACTATAACATTTTTTCATGAAAATTTTCACAATACTATAGTATGACTTTTTTTTTTCATGAAAATCTTCGACATTCTATAATATGAGTTTTTTTTCTCCACAATATTAATCTATATTCTATACTACGACATTTTCTCATGAAAATATTCGACATACTGTACTATGACTTTTTTTTCATGAAAGTTTTCAACATTCTATACTATAACTTTTTTATTCCACAAAATTAATCTACATACTATACTATGACGTTTTGCATGAAAATTTTCGGCTTTCTATACTATGACATTTTTTCATGAAAATTAATCTACATTCTATACTATGACTTTTTTTCATGAAAATTTTCGACATTCTATACAATGATTTTTTTTTTTCCTCAAAATTAATCTACATACTATACTATGACGTTTTTCATGAAAATGTTCAACATTCTATTCTATGACTTTTTTTTCCACAAAATTAATCTACATACTATACTATGACGTTTTGCATGTCAATTTTCGACATACTATACTATAACTTTTTTTCATGAAATTTTCGACATACTATTATACTATGACTTTTTTTTCATGAAAATATTCGTCATTCTATACTATGAGTTTTTTTTCAACAAAATTAATCGACATACTATACTATGACGTTTTTCATGAAAATTTTCATCATTCTATACTATGACATTTTTTCATGAACATTTTCGACATACTATACTATGACTTTTTTCGTCAATTTTCATGAAAAGTCATACTATACTATGACTTTTTTCATGAAAATGTCGAAATTTTAAACTGAGTTTTTTTTCCACCAAATTAATCGACAGACTATACTATCCCTTTTTTCATTAAAATTTTCGACATTCTATACTATGACATTTTTTTACGAATATTTTAGACATTTGTTCACGAAAATTTTCGACATGCTATAGTATGACTTTTTTCATGAAAAGTCATACTATAGTATGACTTTTTTTATGAAAATTTCGAAATTTTAAACTGAGTTTTTTTTCCACCAAATTAATCAGCAGACTGTACTATGCCTTTTTTCATGAAAATGTTCGACATTCTATACTATGACATTTTTTTACGAATATTTTCGACATTTGTTCACGAATATTTTCAACATGCTATAGTATGACTTTTTTCAAGAAAAATTTTCGAAAATATTCGAAAAAAAATGTCATAGTATAGAATGTCGAAAATTTTCATGAAAAAAGGCATAGTATAGTCTGTCGATTAATTTGGTGGAAAAAAAACTCAGTTTAAATTTTCGTCAATTTTCATCAAAAGTCATACTATAGTAGACTTTTTTCATGAAAATGTTGAAATTTTAAAATGAGTTTTTTTTCCACCAAATGAATCGACAGACTATACTATGCCTTTTTTCATTAAAATTTTCGACATTCTATACTATGACATTTTTTTACGAATATTTTCGACATGCTATAGTATGACTTTTTTCATGAAAATGTTCGAAAATATTCGTAAAAAAATGTCATAGTATAGAATGTCGAAAATTTTCATGAAAAAAGGCATAGTATAGTCTGTCGATTAATTTGGTGGAAAAAAAACTCAGTTTAAATTTTCGTCAATTTTCATGAAAAGTCATACTATACTATGACTTTTTTCATGAAAATGTCGAAATTTTAAACTGAGTTTTTTTTCCACCAAATGAATCGACTGACTATACTATGCCTGTTTTCATGAAAATTTTCGACATTCTATACTATGACATTTTTCATGAAAAGTCATACTATAGTATGACTTTTTTTATGAAAATTTCGAAATTTTAAACTGAGTTTTTTTTCCACCAAATTAATCATCAGACTGTACTATGCCTTTTTTCATGAAAATGTTCGACATTCTATACTATGACATTTTTTTACGAATATTTTCGAAATTTGTTCACGAATATTTTCAACATGCTATAGTATGACTTTTTTTATGAAAATGTCGAAATTTTAAACTGAGTTTTTTTTCCACCAAATGAATCGACAGACTATACTATGCCTTTTTTCATTAAAATTTTCGACATTCTATACTATGACATTTTTTTAAGAATATTTTCGACATTTGTTCACGAAAATTTTCGACATGCTATAGTATGACTTTTTTCATGAAAAGTCATACTATAGTATGACTTTTTTTATGAAAATTTCGAAATTTTAAACTGAGTTTTTTTTCCACCAAATTAATCAGCAGACTGTACTATGCCTTTTTTCATGAAAATGTTCGACATACTATACTATGACATTTTTTCATGAACATTTTCGACATACTATACTATGACTTTTTTTTCATGAAAATATTCGACATACTATACTATGACTTTTTTTTCAACAAAATTAATCGACATACTATACTATGACATTTTTTCATGAACATTTTCGACATACTATACTATGACTTTTTTTTCATGAAAATTTTCGACATTCTATACTATGACATTTTTTCATGAAAATTTTCAGCATACTATACTGTGACTTTTTTTCATGAAATTTTCGACATTCTATACTATCAGTTTTTTTTCTCCACAAAATTAATCGACATTCTATACTATGAGTTTTTTTTTTTCGAAAAATTAATCTACATACTATACTTTGACGTTTTGCATGAACATTTTCGACATTCTATACTATAACTTTTTTCCATGAAATTTTCGACATACTATACTATGACTTTTTTCATGAAAGTTTTCGACATTCTATACTATAACTTTTTTCCATGAAATTTTCGACAGACTATACTATGATGTTTTTCATGAAAATTTTCGACATTCTATACTATGAGTTTTTTTTTCCTCAAAATTAATATACATACTATACTGACGTTTTTCATGAACATTTTCGACATTCTATACTATGAGATTTTTTCATGAAAATTTTCGACACACTATACTATGACTTTTTTTTCATGAAAATTTCGACATACTATACTATGATGTTTTTTTCATGAAAATTTTCGACATGCTATACTATGAGTTTTTTTTTCCTCAAAATTAATCTACATACTATACTATGACTTTTTTCAGGAAAATTTTCGACATTCTATACTACGAATTTTTTTCATGAAAATGTTCGACATACTATACTGACTTTTTTTTCATGAAAATTTTCAACATTCTATACTATCTGTTTTTTTTTCCACAAAATTAATCTACATACTACACTACGACGTTTTTCATGAAAATTTTCGACATTCTATACATGACATCTTTTCATGAACATTTTCGACATACTATAGTTTGACTTTTTTTTAATGAAAATTTCGACATACTATACTTTGACTTTTTTTTCATGAAAAGTTTTGACATTCTATACTATGACTTTTTTTCATGAAAATTTCGACATACTATACTATGAGTTTTTTTTCATGAAAATTTTCGACATGCTATACTATGAGTTTTTTTTTTCAAAAAATAAATCTACATACTATACTATGACGTTTTGCATGAACATTTTCAACATTCTATACATGACATTCTTTCATGAAAAGGTCAACATACTATAGTATGACTTTTTTCCTCAAAATTAATCTACATTCTATACTATGACATTTTTTTATGAAAGTTTTCGATATTCTATACTATGATTTTTTTTTTCAAAATATTAATCTACATACTATACTATGACATTTTTTCATGAAAATTTTCGACACACTATACTATGACTTTTTTTTCATGAAAATTTCGACATACTATACTATGATGTTTTTTTCATGAAAATTTTCGACATGCTATACTATGAGTTTTTTTTTCCTCAAAATTAATCTACATACTATACTATGACTTTTTTCAGGAAAATTTTCGACATTCTATACTAAGAAATGTTTTCATGAAAATGTTCGACATACTATACTGACTTTTTTTTCATGAAAATTTTCAACATTCTATACTATCTGTTTTTTTTTCCACAAAATTAATCTACATACTACACTACGACGTTTTTCATGAAAATTTTCGACATTCTATACATGACATCTTTTCATGAACATTTTCGACATACTATAGTTTGACTTTTTTTAATGAAAATTTCGACATACTATACTTTGACTTTTTTTTCATGAAAAGTTTTGACATTCTATACTATGACTTTTTTTCATGAAAATTTCGACATACTATACTATGAGTTTTTTTTCATGAAAATTTTCGACATGCTATACTATGAGTTTTTTTTTTCAAAAAGTTAATCTACATACTATACTATGACGTTTTGCATGAACATTTTCAACATTCTATACATGACATTCTTTCATGAAAAGGTCAACATACTATAGTATGACTTTTTTCCTCAAAATTAATCTACATTCTATACTATGACATTTTTTTATGAAAGTTTTCGATATTCTATACTATGATTTTTTTTTTTCAAAATATTAATCTACATACTATACTATGACATTTTTTCATGAAAATTTTCGACATACTATACTATGACTTTTTTTTCATGAAAATTTCGACATGCTATACTATGACTTTTGTTTTCAAAAAATTAATCTACATACTATACTATGACTTTTTTCATGAAAGTTTTCGACATTCTATACTATGACATTTTTCATTTAAATGTTCGACATACTATAGTATGACTTTCTTTTCCTCAAAATTAATCTACATACTATACCATGACTTTTTTTTCATGAAAATTTCGACATACTATACTATGACTTTTTTTTCATGAACATTTTCGACATGCTATACTATGAGTTTTTTTTTTCAAAAAATTAATCTACATACTATACTATGACTTTTTTCATGAAAGTTTTCGACATTCTATACTATGACATTTTTTCATGAAACTTTTCGACATTCTATACTATGATTTTTTTTTCGAAAAATTAATCTACATACTATACTATGACTTTTTTCATGAAAATGTTCAACATTCTATACTACGACATTTTTTCATGAAAATTTTCGACATACTATACTATGACTTTTTTTCATGAAAATTTCGACATACTATACTATGAGTTTTTAAAAAAAAAAAATTAATCTACATACTATACTATGACGTTTTGCATGAAAATTTTCAACATTCTATACTATGACATTTTTTCATGAAAATTTTTGACATACTATACTTTGAGTTTTTTTTCAAAAAAAATTAATCTACATACTATACTATGACTTTTTGAATGAAAGTTTTCGACATTCTATACTATGACATTTTTTCATGAAACTTTTCGACATTCTATACCATGATTTTTTTTCCTCAAAATTAATCTACATACTATACTATGACTTTTTTCATGAAAATTTTCAACATTCTATACTGTGAGATTTTTTTCATGAAAGTTTTCGACATTCTATACTATGACATTTTTTCATGAAACTTTTCGACATGCTATACTATCACTTTTTTTTTCTCAAAATGAATCTACATACTATACTATGACGTTTTGCATGAAAATCTTCAACATTCTATACTATGACATTTTTTCATGAAAATTTTCGATATTCTATACTATGACTTTTTTTTCCTCAAAATGAATCTATATACTATACTATGTTATTTTTTCATGAAAATTTCGACATACTATACTATAACTTTTTTTTCATGAAAATATTCGACATACTATACTATGACTTTTTTTTCATGAAAATTTCGACATACTATGTCTCTCTGTATGTATGTCTAGTCTGTCGATTAATTTGGTGGAAAAAAAATTTCGTCAATTAAATTTTCGTCAATTTTCATGAAAAGTCATACTATAGTATGACTTTTCATGAAAATGTTGAAATTTTAAACTGAGTTTTTTTTCCAACAAAAAAATCGACAGACTATACTTTGCCTGTTTTCATGAAAATTTTCGACATTCTATACTATGACATTTTTTTACGAATATTTTCGACATGCTATAGTATGACTTTTTTCATGAAAATGTTCGAAAATATTCGTAAAAAAATGTCATAGTATAGAATGTCGAAAATTTTCATGAAAAAAGGCATAGTATAGTCTGTCGATTAATTTGGTGGAAAAAAAACTCAGTTTAAATTTTCGTCAATTTTCATGAAAAGTCATACTATACTATGACTTTTTTCATGAAAATGTCGAAATTTTAAACTGAGTTTTTTTTCCACCAAATTAATCGACAGACTATACTATCCCTTTTTTCATGAACATTTTCGACATTCTATACTAGGACATTTTTATATGAAAATTTTCGACATGCTATAGTATGACTTTTTTCATGAAAAGTCTTACTATAGTATGACTTTTTTCATGAAAATTTCGAAATTTTAAACTGAGTTTTTTTTCCACCAAATTAATCAGCAGACTGTACTATGCCTTTTTTCATGAAAATGTTCGACATTCTATACTATGACATTTTTTTACGAATATTTTCGACATTTGTTCACGAATATTTTCAACATGCTATAGTATGACTTTTTTCAAGAAAAATTTTCGAAAATATTCGTAAAAAAATGTCATAGTATAGAATGTCGAAAATTTTCATGAAAAAAGGCATAGTATAGTCTGTCGATTAATTTGGTGGAAAAAAAACTCAGTTTAAATTTTCGTCAATTTTCATGAAAAGTCATACTATAGCATGACTTTTTTCATGAAAATGTTGAAATTTTAAAATGAGTTTTTTTTCCACCAAATGAATCGACAGACTATACTATGCCTTTTTTCATTAAAATTTTCGACATTCTATACTATGACATTTTTTTACGAATATTTTCGACATGCTATAGTATGACTTTTTTCATGAAAATTTTCGAAAATATTCGTATAAAAATGTCATAGTATAGAATGTCGAATATTTTCATGAAAAAAGGCATAGTATAGTCTGTCGATTAATTTGGTGGAAAAAAAACTCAGTTTAAATTTTCGTCAATTTTCATGAAAAGTCATACTATACTATGACTTTTTTCATGAAAATGTCGAAATTTTAAACTGAGTTTTTTTCCCACCAAATGAATCGACAGACTTTACTATGCCTTTTTTCATTAAAATGTTCGACATTCTATACTATGACATTTTTTTACGAATATTTTAGACATTTGTTCACGAAAATTTTCGACATGCTATAGTATGACTTTTTTCATGAAAAGTCATACTATAGTATGACTTTTTTTATGAAAATTTCGAAATTTTAAACTGAGTTTTTTTTCCACCAAATTAATCAGCAGACTGTACTATGCCTTTTTTCATGAAAAGGTTCGACATTCTATACTATGCCATTTTTTTACGAATATTTTCGACATTTGTTCACGAATATTTTCAACATGCTATAGTATGACTTTTTTCAAGAAAAATTTTCGAAAATATTCGTAAAAAAATGTCATAGTATAGAATGTCGAAAATTTTCATGAAAAAAGGCACAGTATAGTCTGTCGATTAATTTGGTGGAAAAAAAACTCAGTTTAAATTTTCGTCAATTTTCATGAAAAGTCATACTATACTATGACTTTTTTCATGAAAATGTCGAAATTTTAAACTGAGTTTTTTTTCCACCAAATTAATCGACAGACTATACTATCCCTTTTTTCATTAAAATTTTCGACATTCTATACTATGACATTTTTTTACGAAAATTTTAGACATTTGTTCACGAAAATTTTCGACATGCTATAGTATGACTTTTTTCATGAAAATTCATACTATAGTATGACTTTTTTTATGAAAATTTCGAAATTTTAAACTGAGTTTTTTTTCCACCAAATTAATCAGCAGACTGTACTATGCCTTTTTTCATGAAAATGTTCGACATTCTATACTATGACATTTTTTTACGAATATTTTCGACATTTGTTCACGAATATTTTCAACATGCTATAGTATGACTTTTTTCAAGAAAAATTTTCGAAAATATTCGTAAAAAAATGTCATAGTATAGAATGTCGAAAATTTTCATGAAAAAAGGCATAGTATAGTCTGTCGATTAATTTGGTGGAAAAAAAACTCAGTTTAAATTTTTGTCAATTTTCATGAAAAGTCATACTATAGTATGACTTTTTTCATGAAAATGTTGAAATTTTAAAATGAGTTTTTTTTCCACCAAATGAATCGACAGACTATACTATGCCTTTTTTCATTAAAATTTTCGACATTCTATACTATGACATTTTTTTACGAATATTTTCGACATGCTATAGTATGACTTTTTCCATGAAAATGTTCGAAAATATTCGTAAAAAAATGTCATAGTATAGAATGTCGAAAATTTTCATGAAAAAAGGCATAGTATAGTCTGTCGATTAATTTGGTGGAAAAAAAACTCAGTTTAAATTTTCGTCAATTTTCATGAAAAGTCATACTATACTATGAATTTTTTCATGAAAATGTCGAAATTTTAAACTTAGTTTTTTTTCCACCAAATTAATCGACAGACTATACTATCCCTTTTTTCATTAAAATTTTCGACATTCTATACTATGACATTTTTTTACGAATATTTTAGACATTTGTTCACGAAAATTTTCGACATGCTATAGTATGACTTTTTTCATGAAAAGTCATACTATAGTATGACTTTTTTTATGAAAATTTCGAAATTTTAAACTGAGTTTTTTTTCTACCAAATTAATCAGCAAACTGTACTATGCCTTTTTTCATGAAAATGTTCGACAATCTATACTATGACATTTTTTTACGAATATTTTCGACATTTATTCACGAATATTTTCAACATGCTATAGTATGACTTTTTTCATGAAAATTTTCGAAAATATTCGTAAAAAAATGTCATAGTATAGAATGTCGAAAATTTTCATGAAAAAAGGCATAGTATAGTCTGTCGATTAATTTGGTGGAAAAAAAACTCAGTTTAAAATTTCGTCAATTTTCAAAAAAGTCATACTATAGCATGACTTTTTTCATGAAAATTTTGAAATTTTAAAATGAGTTTTTTTTCCACCAAATTAATCGACAGACTATACTATGCCTTTTTTCATGAAAATTTTCGACATTCTATACTATGACATTTTTTTACGAATATTTTCGACATGCTATAGTATGATTTTTTTTCATGAAAATGTTCGAAAATATTCGTAAAAAAATTTCATAGTATAGATTGTCGAAAATTTTCATGAAAAAGGCATAGTATAGTCTGTCGATTAATTTGGTGGAAAAAAACTCAGTTTAAATTTTCGTCAATTTTCATGAAAAGTCATACTATACTATGACTTTTTTCATGAAAATGTCGAAATTTTAAACTGAGTTTTTTTACCACAAAATTAATCGACAGACTATACTATCCCTTTTTTCATTAAAATTTTCGACATTCTATACTATGACATTTTTTTACGAATATTTTAGACATTTGTTCACGAAAATTTTCGACATGCTATAGTATGACTTTTTTCATGAAAAGTCATACTATAGTATGACTTTTTTTATGAAAATTTCGAAATTTTAAACTGAGTTTTTTTTCCACCAAATTAATCAGCAGACTGTACTATGCCTTTTTTCATGAAAATGTTCGACATTCTATACTATGACATTTTTTACGAATATTTTCGACATTTGTTCACGAATATTTTCAACATGCTATAGTATGACTTTTTTCAAGAAAAAATTTCGAAAATATTCGTAAAAAAATGTCATAGTATAGAATGTCGAAAATTTTCATGAAAAAAGGCATAGTATAGTCTGTCGATTAATTTGGTGGAAAAAAAACTCAGTTTAAATTTTCGTCAATTTTCATGAAAAGTCATACTATAGCATGACTTTTTTCATGAAAATGTTGAAATTTTAAAATGAGTTTTTTTTCCACCAAATGAATCGACAGACTATACTATGCCTTTTTTCATTAAAATTTTCGACATTCTATACTATGACATTTTTTTACGAATATTTTCGACATGCTATAGTATGACTTTTTTCATGAAAATGTTCGAAAATATTCGTAAAAAAATGTCATAGTATAGTCTGTCGAAAATATTCGTATAAAAATGTCATAGTATAGAATGTCGAATATTTTCATGAAAAAAGGCATAGTATAGTCTGTCGATTAATTTGGTGGAAAAAAAACTCAGTTTAAATTTTCGTCAATTTTCATGAAAAGTCATACTATAGTATGACTTTTTTCATGAAAATGTTGAAATTTTAAAATGAGTTTTTTTTCCACCAAATGAATCGACAGACTATACTATGCCTTTTTTCATTAAAATTTTCGACATTCTATATTATGACATTTTTTTACGAATATTTTCGACATGCTATAGTATGACTTTTTTCATGAAAATTTCGAAATTTTAAACTGAGTTTTTTTTCCACCAAATTAATCGACAGACTATACTATCCTTTTTTCATGAAAATTTTCGACATTCTATACTATGACATTTTTTTACGAATATTTTCGACATGCTATAGTATGACTTTTTTCATGAAAATGTTCGAAAATATTCGTAAAAAAATGTCATAGTATAGAATGTCGAAAATTTTCATGAAAAAAGGCATAGTATAGTCTGTCGATTAATTTGGTGGAAAAAAAACTCAGTTTAAATTTTCGTCAATTTTCATGAAAAGTCATACTATAGCTATGACTTTTTTCATGAAAATGTCGAAATTTTAAACTGAGTTTTTTTTCCACCAAATTAATCGACAGACTATACTATCCCTTTTTTCATGAAAATTTTCGACATTCTATACTATGACATTTTTTTACGAATATTTTAGACATTTGTTCACCAAAATTTTCGACATGCCATAGTATGACTTTTTTCATGAAAAGTCATACTATAGTATGACTTTTTTTATGAAAATTTCGAAATTTTAAACTGAGTTTTTTTTCCACCAAATTAATCAGCAGACTGTACTATGCCTTTTTTCATGAAAATGTTCGACATTCTATACTATGACATTTTTTTACGAATATTTTCGACATTTGTTCACGAATATTTTCAACATGCTATAGTATGACTTTTTTCAAGAAAAATTTTCGAAAATATTCGTAAAAAAATGTCATAGTATAGAATGTCGAAAATTTTCATGAAAAAAGGCATAGTATAGTCTGTCGATTAATTTGGTGGAAAAAAAACTCAGTTTAAATTTTCGTCAATTTTCATGAAAACTCATACTATAGTATGACTTTTTTCATGAAAATGTTGAAATTTTAAAATGATTTTTTTTTCCACCAAATGAATCGACAGACTATACTATGCCTTTTTTCATTAAAATTTTTCGACATTCTATACTATGACATTTTTTTACGAATATTTTCGACATGCTATAGTATGACTTTTTTTCATGAAAATTTTCGAAATTTTAAACTGAGTTTTTTTTCCACCAAATTAATCGACAGACTATACTATCCCTTTTTTCATGAAAATTTTCGACATTCTATACTATGACATTTTTTTACGAATATTTTCGACATGCTATAGTATGACTTTTTTCATGAAAATGTTCGAAAATATTCGTAAAAAAATGTCATAGTATAGAATGTCGAAAATTTTCATGAAAAAAGGCATAGTATAGTCTGTCGATTAATTTGGTGGAAAAAAAACTCAGTTTAAATTTTCGTCAATTTTCATGAAAAGTCATACTATACTATGACTTTTTTCATGAAAATGTCGAAATTTTAAACTGAGTTTTTTTTCCACCAAATTAATCGACAGACTATACTATCCCTTTTTTCATTAAAATTTTCGACATTCTATACTATGACATTTTTTTACGAATATTTTAGACATTTGTTCACGAAAATTTTCGACATGCTATAGTATGACTTTTTTCATGAAAAGTCATAATATAGTATGACTTTTTTTATGAAAATTTCGAAATTTTAAACTGAGTTTTTTTTCCACCAAATTAATCAGCAGACTGTACTATGCCTTTTTTCATGAAAATGTTCGACATTCTATACTATGACATTTTTTTACGAATATTTTCGACATTTGTTCACGAATATTTTCAACATGCTATAGTATGACTTTTTTCAAGAAAAATTTTCGAAAATATTCGTAAAAAAATGTCATAGTATAGAATGTCGAAAATTTTCATGAAAAAAGGCATAGTATAGTCTGTCGATTAATTTGGTGGAAAAAAAACTCAGTTTAAATTTTCGTCAATTTTCATGAAAAGTCATACTATAGCATGACTTTTTTCATGAAAATGTTGAAATTTTTAAACTGAGTTTTTTTTCCACCAAATGAATCGACAGACTATACTATCCTTTTTTCATTAAAATTTTCGACATTCTATACTATGACATTTTTTTACGAATATTTTCGACATGCTATAGTATGACTTTTTTCATGAAAATGTTCGAAAATATTCGTAAAAAAATGTCATAGTATAGAATGTCGAAAATTTTCATGAAAAAAGGCATAGTATAGTCTGTCGATTAATTTGGTGGAAAAAAAACTCAGTTTAAATTTTCGTCAATTTTCATGAAAAGTCATACTATACTATGACTTTTTTCATGAAAATGTCGAAATTTTAAACTGAGTTTTTTTCCACCAAATGAATCGACAGACTATACTATGCCTTTTTTCATTAAAATTTTCGACATTCTATACTATGACATTTTTTTACGAATATTTTAGACATTTGTTCACGAAAATTTTCGACATGCTATAGTATGACTTTTTTCATGAAAAGTCATAATATAGTATGACTTTTTTTATGAAAATTTCGAAATTTTAAACTGAGTTTTTTTTCCACCAAATTAATCAGCAGACTGTACTATGCCTTTTTTCATGAAAATGTTCGACATTCTATACTATGACATTTTTTTACGAATATTTTCGACATTTGTTCACGAATATTTTCAACATGCTATAGTATGACTTTTTTCAAGAAAAATTTTCGAAAATATTCGTAAAAAAATGTCATAGTATAGAATGTCGAAAATTTTCATGAAAAAAGGCATAGTATAGTCTGTCGATTAATTTGGTGGAAAAAAAACTCAGTTTAAATTTTCGTCAATTTTCATGAAAAGTCATACTATAGCATGACTTTTTTCATGAAAATGTTGAAATTTTAAACTGAGTTTTTTTTCCACCAAATGAATCGACAGACTATACTATCCCTTTTTTCATGAAAATTTTCGACATTCTATACTATGACATTTTTTTACGAATATTTTCGACATGCTATAGTATGACTTTTTTCATGAAAATGTTCGAAAATATTCGTAAAAAAATGTCATAGTATAGAATGTCGAAAATTTTCATGAAAAAAGGCATAGTATAGTCTGTCGATTAATTTGGTGGAAAAAAAACTCAGTTTAAATTTTCGTCAATTTTCATGAAAAGTCATACTATACTATGACTTTTTTCATGAAAATGTCGAAATTTTAAACTGAGTTTTTTTTCCACCAAATTAATCGACAGACTATACTATGCCTGTTTTCATGGAAATTTCTGACATTCTATACTATGACATTTTTTTACGAATATTTTAGACATTTGTTCACGAAAATTTTCGACATGCTATAGTATGACTTTTTTCATGAAAAGTCATACTATAGTATGACTTTTTTTATGAAAATTTCGAAATTTTAAACTGAGTTTTTTTTCCACCAAATTAATCAGCAGACTGTACTATGCCTTTTTTCATGAAAATGTTCGACATTCTATACTATGACATTTTTTTACGAATATTTTCGACATTTGTTCACGAAAATTTTCGACATGCTATAGTATGACTTTTTTCATGAAAATGTTCGAAAATATTCGTAAAAAAATGTCATAGTATAGAATGTCGAAAATTTTCATGAAAACAGGCATAGTATAGTCAGTCGATTAATTTGGTGGAAAAAAAACTCAGTTTAAATTTTCGTCAATTTTCATGAAAAGTCATACTATAGTATGATTTTTTCATGAAAATGTCGGAATTTTAAACTGAGTTTTTTTTCCACCAAATGAATCGACAGACTATACTATGCCTTTTTTCATTAAAATTTTCGACATTCTATACTATGACATTTTTTTACGAATATTTTCGACATGCTATAGTATGACTTTTTTCATGAAAATTTTCGAAATTTTAAACTGAGTTTTTTTCCCACCAAATTAATCAGCAGACTGTACTATGCCTTTTTTCATGAAAATGTTCGACATTCTATACTATGACATTTTTTTACGAATATTTTCGACATTTGTTCACGAAAATTTTCGACATGCTATAGTATGGTGCCTTCACCCTGCTGGGGCATCAGGGTGAAGGCAGCCGATGCTAATAGACTCAATAAGCTCATCAGGAAAGCTGGTTCTGTCCTGGGAGTGGAACTGGAGTCTTTGGTGGAAGTGTCGGAGAGGAGGATGCTGAGGAAACTACTCAGTATTAGAGACAACGCCTCTCATCCCCTGCACGCCACTCTGGTGTCATACCAGAGCACCTTCAGCTGTAGACTGAGACCACCGAGGTCCACGACAGAACGCCACAGGAGGTCGATCCTACCAGTGGCCATCAAACTATATAACTCCTCCCCCTTCTGCAGGAAGGACAACTGATAACACTGGTCACTGAGAACAATGATAACGTCAATTTCATGTGCAATAGTACTTTCTCATTCTCATGTGCAATATCACTGTCCATTGTGTGCAATAGTACTTTCTCATTCTCATGTGCAATATCACTGTTCATTGTGTGCAATATTCAGGTACATCATGTGCAATATTACCTCTTTTCTGTTTTTTGGCTTGCCGTACCTTCTTTCTATTTCACTTATCTTATCTTATTTACTCATTTTACTTAATGCTACTTACTTAATTAAATTGTCATTCTACTAGGCACTGGTGCTAGAAATAGTACGTTTTTACTTTTTATTTTATACACTTGTATTTTATACACTTGAAACTCGTTGTAATTTGTTGTATTTTTTGTATTTTTTGAGCATTCTCTGGCACAAGAATTTCCTTCGGGATTAATAAAGTTCTATCTTATCTTATCTCTTATCTTATGACTTTTTTCATGAAAAGTCATACTATAGTATGACTTTTTTCATGAAAATGTCGAAATTTTAAACTGAGTTTTTTTTCCACCAAATGAATCGACAGACTTTACTATTCGTTTTTTCATTAAAATGTTCGACATTCTATACTATGACATTTTTTTACGAATATTTTCGACATGCTATAGTATGACTTTTTTCATGAAAATGTCGAAATTTTAAACTGAGTTTTTTTTCCACCAAATTAATCGACAGACTATACTATCCCTTTTTTCATTAAAATTTTCGACATTCTATACTATGACATTTTTTTACGAATATTTTAGACATTTGTTCACGAAAATTTTCGACAAGCTATAGTATGACTTTTTTCATGAAAAGTCATACTATAGTATGACTTCTTTTATGAAAATTTCGAAATTTTAAACTGAGTTTTTTTTCCACCAAATTAATCAGCAGACTGTACTATGCCTTTTTTCATGAAAATGTTCGACATTCTATACTATGACATTTTTTTACGAATATTTTCGACATTTGTTCACGAATATTTTCAACATGCTATAGTATGACTTTTTTCAAGAAAAATTTTCGAAAATATTCGTAAAAAAATGTCATAGTATAGAATGTCGAAAATTTTCATGAAAAAAGGCATAGTATAGTCTGTCGATTAATTTGGTGGAAAAAAAACTCAGTTTAAATTTTCGTCAATTTTCATGAAAAGTCATACTATAGCATGACTTTTTTCATGAAAATGTTGAAATTTTAAAATGAGTTTTTTTTCCACCAAATGAATCGACAGACTATACTATGCCTTTTTTCATTAAAATTTTCGACATTCTATACTATGACATTTTTTTACGAATATTTTCGACATGCTATAGTATGACTTTTTTCATGAAAATGTTCGAAAATATTCGTAAAAAAATGTCATAGTATAGAATGTCGAAAATTTTCATGAAAACAGGCATAGTATAGTCAGTCGATTAATTTGGTGGAAAAAAAACTCAGTTTAAATTTTCGTCAATTTTCATGAAAAGTCATACTATAGTATGATTTTTTCATGAAAATGTCGGAATTTTAAACTGAGTTTTTTTTCCACCAAATGAATCGACTGACTATACTATGCCTGTTTTCATGGAAATTTCTGACATTCTATACTATGACATTTTTTTACGAATATTTTAGACATTTGTTCACGAAAATTTTCGACATGCTATAGTATGACTTTTTTCATGAAAAGTCATACTATAGTATGACTTTTTTTATGAAAATTTCGAAATTTTAAACTGAGTTTTTTTTCCACCAAATTAATCAGCAGACTGTACTATGCCTTTTTTCATGAAAATGTTCGACATTCTATACTATGAAATTTTTTTACGAATATTTTCGACATTTGTTCACGAAAATTTTCGACATGCTATAGTATGACTTTTTTCATGAAAATGTTCGAAAATATTCGTAAAAAATTGTCATAGTATAGAATGTCGAAAATTTTCATGAAAACAGGCATAGTATAGTCAGTCGATTAATTTGGTGGAAAAAAAACTCAGTTTAAATTTTCGTCAATTTTCATGAAAAGTCATACTATAGTATGATTTTTTCATGAAAATGTCGGAATTTTAAACTGAGTTTTTTTTCCACCAAATGAATCGACAGACTATACTATGCCTTTTTTCATTAAAATTTTCGACATTCTATACTATGACATTTTTTTACGAATATTTTCGACATGCTATAGTATGACTTTTTTCATGAAAATTTTCGAAATTTTAAACTGAGTTTTTTTTCCACCAAATGAATCGACAGACTTTACTATTCGTTTTTTCATTAAAATGTTCGACATTCTATACTATGACATTTTTTTACGAATATTTTCGACATGCTATAGTATGACTTTTTTCATGAAAATTTTCGAAATTTTAAACTGAGTTTTTTTTCCACCAAATGAATCGACAGACTATACTATCCCTTTTTTCATTAAAATTTTCGACATTCTATACTATGACATTTTTTTACGAATATTTTAGACATTTGTTCACGAAAATTTTCGACAAGCTATAGTATGACTTTTTTCATGAAAAGTCATACTATAGTATGACTTCTTTTATGAAAATTTCGAAATTTTAAACTGAGTTTTTTTTCCACCAAATTAATCAGCAGACTGTACTATGCCTTTTTTCATGAAAATGTTCGACATTCTATACTATGACATTTTTTTACGAATATTTTCGACATTTGTTCACGAATATTTTCAACATGCTATAGTATGACTTTTTTCAAGAAAAATTTTCGAAAATATTCGTAAAAAAATGTCATAGTATAGAATGTCGAAAATTTTCATGAAAAAAGGCATAGTATAGTCTGTCGATTAATTTGGTGGAAAAAAAACTCAGTTTAAATTTTCGTCAATTTTCATGAAAAGTCATACTATAGCATGACTTTTTTCATGAAAATGTTGAAATTTTAAAATGAGTTTTTTTTCCACCAAATGAATCGACAGACTATACTATGCCTTTTTTCATTAAAATTTTCGACATTCTATACTATGACATTTTTTTACGAATATTTTCGACATGCTATAGTATGACTTTTTTCATGAAAATGTTCGAAAATATTCGTAAAAAAATGTCATAGTATAGAATGTCGAAAATTTTCATGAAAACAGGCATAGTATAGTCAGTCGATTAATTTGGTGGAAAAAAAACTCAGTTTAAATTTTCGTCAATTTTCATGAAAAGTCATACTATAGTATGATTTTTTCATGAAAATGTCGGAATTTTAAACTGAGTTTTTTTTCCACCAAATGAATCGACTGACTATACTATGCCTGTTTTCATGGAAATTTCTGACATTCTATACTATGACATTTTTTTACGAATATTTTAGACATTTGTTCACGAAAATTTTCGACATGCTATAGTATGACTTTTTTCATGAAAAGTCATACTATAGTATGACTTTTTTTATGAAAATTTCGAAATTTTAAACTGAGTTTTTTTTCCACCAAATTAATCAGCAGACTATACTATGCCTTTTTTCATGAAAATGTTCGACATTCTATACTATGAAATTTTTTTACGAATATTTTCGACATTTGTTCACGAAAATTTTCGACATGCTATAGTATGACTTTTTTCATGAAAATGTTCGAAAATATTCGTAAAAAAATGTCATAGTATAGAATGTCGAAAATTTTCATGAAAACAGGCATAGTATAGTCAGTCGATTAATTTGGTGGAAAAAAAACTCAGTTTAAATTTTCGTCAATTTTCATGAAAAGTCATACTATAGTATGATTTTTTCATGAAAATGTCGGAATTTTAAACTGAGTTTTTTTTCCACCAAATGAATCGACAGACTATACTATGCCTTTTTTCATTAAAATTTTCGACATTCTATACTATGACATTTTTTTACGAATATTTTCGACATGCTATAGTATGACTTTTTTCATGAAAATTTTCGAAATTTTAAACTGAGTTTTTTTCCCACCAAATTAATCAGCAGACTGTACTATGCCTTTTTTCATGAAAATGTTCGACATTCTATACTATGACATTTTTTTACGAATATTTTCGACATTTGTTCACGAAAATTTTCGACATGCTATAGTATAATAATGAATTGAATTTATATAGCACACTTTAAAATACAACGAAATCTCAAGGTGATTCACAACAAGGGCAAAACAATCACAGACAACATTAAAACAATTTACACCAGAAACACAATTAAAAGCGTCAAAAAGGGACAAATAAAATGATAGACAAATTACTTCCCGATGTAAGTTTAAAAGCATAAAATACTATGAAATCATAGTGATTATAAAACCTTAGGGGAAAGCTAAAAGGAACAGGTGAGTTTTAAGATTAGATTTAGTATGGTGCCTTCACCCTGCTGGGGCAGCAGGGTGAAGGCAGCCGATGCTAATAGACTCAATAAGCTCATCAGGAAAGCTGGTTCTGTCCTGGGAGTGGAACTGGAGTCTTTGGTGGAAGTGTCGGAGAGGAGGATGCTGAGGAAACTACTCAGTATTAGAGACAACGCCTCTCATCCCCTGCACGCCACTCTGGTGTCATACCAGAGCACCTTCAGCTGTAGACTGAGAGCACCGAGGTCCACGACAGAACGCCACAGGAGGTCGATCCTACCAGTGGCCATCAAACTATATAACTCCTCCCCCTTCTGCAGGAAGGACAACTGATAACACTGGTCACTGAGAACAATGATAACGTCAATTTCATGTGCAATAGTACTTTCTCATTCTCATGTGCAATATCACTGTTCATTGTGTGCAATATTCAGGTACATCATGTGCAATATTACCTCTTTTCTGTTTTTTGGCTTGCCGTACCTTCTTTCTATTTCACTTATCTTATCTTATTTACTCATTTTACTTAATGCTACTTACTTACTTAAATTGTCATTCTACTAGGCACTGGTGCTAGAAATAGTACGTTTTTACTTTTTATTTTATACACTTGTATTTTATACACTTGAAACTTGTTGTAATTTGTTGTATTTTTTGTATTTTTTGAGCAATCTCTGGCACAAGAATTTCCTTCGGGATTAATAAAGTTCTATCTTATCTTATCTCTTATCTTATGACTTTTTTCATGAAAAGTCATACTATAGTATGACTTTTTTCATGAAAATGTCGAAATTTTAAACTGAGTTTTTTTTCCACCAAATTAATTGACAGACTTTACTATTCCTTTTTTCATTAAAATGTTCGACATTCTATACTATGACATTTTTTTACGAAAATTTTCGACATTTGTTCACGAATATTTTCGACCAGTTATAGTATGACTTTTTTCATGAAGATTTTCGAAAATATTCGTAAAAAAATGTCATAGTATAGAATGTCGAACATTTTCATGAAAACAGGCATAGTATAGTCTGTCGATTAATTTGGTGGAAAAAAAACTCAGTTTAAATTTTCGTCAATTTTCATGAAAAGTCATACTATAGTATGATTTTTTCATGAAAATGTCGGAATTTTAAACTGAGTTTTTTTTCCACCAAATGAATCGACTGACTATACTATGCCTGTTTTCATGAAAATTTTCGACATTCTATACTATGACATTTTTTTACGAATATTTTCGACATGCTATAGTATGACTTTTTTCATGAAAATGTTCGAAAATATTCGTAAAAAAATGTCATAGTATAGAATGTCGAAAATTTTCAT
Organism: Sebastolobus alascanus; assembly: GCA_916701645.2. Classification (NCBI taxonomy): domain Eukaryota; kingdom Metazoa; phylum Chordata; class Actinopteri; order Perciformes; family Sebastidae; genus Sebastolobus; species Sebastolobus alascanus. The sequence goes on along the minus strand of CAKAOJ020000075.1, from coordinate 1,583,256 downwards.
GAAAAAGGGCATAGTATAGTCTGTCGATTAATTTGGTGGAAAAAAAACTCAGTTTAAATTTTCGTCAATTTTCATGAAAAGTCATACTATACTATGACTTTTTTCATGAAAATGTCGAAATTTTAAACTGAGTTTTTTTTCCACCAAATTAATCGACAGACTATACTATCCCTTTTTTCATTAAAATTTTCGACATTCTATACTATGACATTTTTTTACGAATATTTTAGACATTTGTTCACGAAAATTTTCGACATGCTATAGTATGACTTTTTTCATGAAAAGTCATACTATAGTATGACTTTTTTTATGAAAATTTCGAAATTTTAAACTGAGTTTTTTTTCCACCAAATTAATCAGCAGACTGTACTATGCCTTTTTTCATGAAAATGTTCGACATTCTATACTATGACATTTTTTTACGAATATTTTCGACATTTGTTCACGAATATTTTCAACATGCTATAGTATGACTTTTTTCAAGAAAAATTTTCGAAAATATTCTTAAAAAAATGTCATAGTATAGAATGTCGAAAATTTTCATGAAAAAAGGCATAGTATAGTCTGTCGATTAATTTGGTGGAAAAAAAACTCAGTTTAAATTTTCGTCAATTTTCATGAAAAGTCATACTATACTATGACTTTTTTCATGAAAATGTCGAAATTTTAAACTGAGTTTTTTTTCCACCAAATTAATCGACAGACTATACTATCCCTTTTTTCATTAAAATTTTCGACATTCTATACTATGACATTTTTTTACGAATATTTTAGACATTTGTTCACGAAAATTTTCGACATGCTATAGTATGACTTTTTTCATGAAAAGTCATACTATAGTATGACTTTTTTTATGAAAATTTCGAAATTTTAAACTGAGTTTTTTTTCCACCAAATTAATCAGCAGACTGTACTATGCCTTTTTTCATGAAAATGTTCGACATTCTATACTATGACATTTTTTTACGAATATTTTCGACATTTGTTCACGAATATTTTCAACATGCTATAGTATGACTTTTTTCAAGAAAAATTTTCGAAAATATTCGTAAAAAAATGTCATAGTATAGAATGTCGAAAATTTTCATGAAAAAAGGCATAGTATAGTCTGTCGATTAATTTGGTGGAAAAAAAACTCAGTTTAAATTTTCGTCAATTTTCATGAAAAGTCATACTATAGTATGACTTTTTTCATGAAAATGTTGAAATTTTAAAATGAGTTTTTTTTCCACCAAATGAATCGACAGACTATACTATGCCTTTTTTCATTAAAATTTTCGACATTCTATACTATGACATTTTTTTACGAATATTTTCGACATGCTATAGTATGACTTTTTTCATGAAAATGTTCGAAAATATTCGTAAAAAAATGTCATAGTATAGAATGTCGAAAATTTTCATGAAAAAAGGCATAGTATAGTCTGTCGATTAATTTGGTGGAAAAAAAACTCAGTTTAAATTTTCGTCAATTTTCATGAAAAGTCATACTATACTATGACTTTTTTCATGAAAATGTCGAAATTTTAAACTGAGTTTTTTTTCCACCAAATTAATCGACAGACTATACTATCCCTTTTTTCATTAAAATTTCGACATTCTATACTATGACATTTTTTTACGAATATTTTAGACATTTGTTCACGAAAATTTTCGACATGCTATAGTATGACTTTTTTCATGAAAAGTCATACTATAGTATGACTTTTTTTATGAAAATTTCGAAATTTTAAACTGAGTTTTTTTTCCACCAAATTAATCAGCAGACTGTACTATGCCTTTTTTCATGAAAATGTTCGACATTCTATACTATGACATTTTTTTACGAATATTTTCGACATTTGTTCACGAATATTTTCAACATGCTATAGTATGACTTTTTTCAAGAAAAATTTTCGAAAATATTCGTAAAAAAATGTCATAGTATAGAATGTCGAAAATTTTCATGAAAAAAGGCATAGTATAGTCTGTCGATTAATTTGGTGGAAAAAAAACTCAGTTTAAATTTTCGTCAATTTTCATGAAAAGTCATACTATAGCATGACTTTTTTCATGAAAATGTTGAAATTTTAAAATGAGTTTTTTTTCCACCAAATGAATCGACAGACTAAGCCTTTTTCATAATCGCCTTTTTCTATACTATGACATTTTTTTACGAATATTTTCGACATGCTATAGTATGACTTTTTTTATGAAAATTTCGAAATTTTAAACTGAGTTTTTTTTCCACCAAATTAATCAGCAGACTGTACTATGCCTTTTTTCATGAAAATGTTCGACATTCTATACTATGACATTTTTTTACGAATATTTTCGACATTTGTTCACGAATATTTTCAACATGCTATAGTATGACTTTTTTCAAGAAAAATTTTCGAAAATATTCGTAAAAACATGTCATAGTATAGAATGTCGAAAATTTTCATGAAAAAAGGCATAGTATAGTCTGTCGATTAATTTGGTGGAAAAAAAACTCAGTTTAAATTTTCGTCAATTTTCATGAAAAGTCATACTATACTATGACTTTTTTAATGAAAATGTCGAAATTTTAAACTGAGTTTTTTTCCCACCAAATTAATCGACAGACTATACTATCCCTTTTTTCATTAAAATTTCCGACATTCTATACTATGACATTTTTTTACGAATATTTTAGACATTTGTTCACGAAAATTTTCGACATGCTATAGTATGACTTTTTTCATGAAAAGTCATACTATAGTATGACTTTTTTTATGAAAATTTCGATATTTTAAACTGAGTTTTTTTTCCACCAAATTAATCAGCAGACTGTACTATGCCTTTTTTCATGAAAATGTTCGACATTCTATACTATGACATTTTTTTACGAATATTTTCGACATTTGTTCACGAATATTTTCAACATGCTATAGTATGACTTTTTTCAAGAAAAATTTTCGAAAATATTCGTAAAAAAATGTCATAGTATAGAATGTCGAAAATTTTAATGAAAAAAGGCATAGTAGTCTGTCGATTCATTTGGTGGAAAAAAAACTCATTTTAAAATTTCAACATTTTCATGAAAAAAGTCATACTATAGTATGACTTTTCATGAAAATTGACGAAAATTTAAACTGAGTTTTTTTTCCACCAAATTAATCGACAGACTATACTATGCCTTTTTTCATGAAAATTTTCGACATTCTATACTATGACATTTTTTTACGAATATTTTCGACATGCTATAGTATGACTTTTTTCATGAAAATGTTCGAAAATATTCGTAAAAAAATGTCATAGTATAGAATGTCGAAAATTTTCATGAAAAAAGGCATAGTATAGTCTGTCGATTAATTTGGTGGAAAAAAAACTCAGTTTAAATTTTCGTCAATTTTCATGAAAAGTCATACTATACTATGACTTTTTTCATGAAAATGTCGAAATTTTAAACTGAGTTTTTTTTCCACCAAATTAATCGACAGACTATACTATCCCTTTTTTCATTAAAATTTTCGACATTCTATACTATGACATTTTTTTACGAATATTTTAGACATTTGTTCACGAAAATTTGCGACATGCTATAGTATGACTTTTTCATTAAAAGTCATACTATAGTATGACTTTTTTTATGAAAATTTCGAAATTTTAAACTGAGTTTTTTTCCCACCAAATTAATCAGCAGACTGTACTATGCCTTTTTTCATGAAAATGTTCGACATTCTATACTATGACATTTTTTTACGAATATTTTCGACATTTGTTCACGAATATTTTCACATGCTATAGTATGACTTTTTTCAAGAAAAATTTCGAAAATATTCGTAAAAAAATGTCATAGTATAGAATGTCGAAAATTTTCATGAAAACAGGCATAGTATAGTCTGTCGATTAATTTGGTGGAAAAAAAACTCAGTTTAAATTTTCGTCAATTTTCATGAAAAGTCATACTATACTATGACTTTTTTCATGAAAATGTCGAAATTTTAAACTGAGTTTTTTTTCCACCAAATTAATCGACAGACTATACTATCCCTTTTTTCATTAAAATTTTCGACATTCTATACTATGACATTTTTTTACGAATATTTTAGACATTTGTTCACGAAAATTTTCGACATGCTATAGTATGACTTTTTTCATGAAAAGTCATACTATAGTATGACTTTTTTTATGAAAATTTCGAAATTTTAAACTGAGTTTTTTTTCCACCAAATTAATCAGCAGACTGTACTATGCCTTTTTTCATGAAAATGTTCGACATTCTATACTATGACATTTTTTTACGAATATTTTCGACATTTGTTCACGAATATTTTCAACATGCTATAGTATGACTTTTTTCAAGAAAAATTTTCGAAAATATTCGTAAAAATATGTCATAGTATAGAATGTCGAAAATTTTCATGAAAAAAGGCATAGTATAGTCTGTCGATTAATTTGGTGGAAAAAAAACTCAGTTTAAATTTTCGTCAATTTTCATGAAAAGTCATACTATAGTATGACTTTTTTCATGAAAATGTTGAAATTTTAAAATGAGTTTTTTTTCCACCAAATGAATCGACAGACTATACTATGCCTTTTTTCATTAAAATTTTCGACATTCTATACTATGACATTTTTTTACGAATATTTTCGACATGCTATAGTATGACGTTTTTCATGAAAATGTTCGAAAATATTCGTAAAAAAATGTCATAGTATAGAATGTCGAAAATTTTCATGAAAAAAGGCATAGTATAGTCTGTCGATTAATTTGGTGGAAAAAAAACTCAGTTTAAATTTTCGTCAATTTTCAAGAAAAGTCATACTATAGTATGACTTTTTTCATGAAAATGTTGAAATTTTAAACTGAGTTTTTTTTCCACCAAATTAATCGACAGACTATACTATGCCTTTTTTCATTAAAATTTTCGACATTCTATACTATGACATTTTTTTACGAATATTTTCGACATGCTATAGTATGACTTTTTTCATGAAAATTTCGAAATTTTAAACTGAGTTTTTTTTCCACCAAATTAATCAGCAGACTGTACTATGCCTTTTTTCATGAAAATGTTCGACATTCTATACTATGACATTTTTTACGAATATTTTCGACATTTGTTCACGAATATTTTCAACATGCTATAGTATGACTTTTTTCATGAAAAATGTTCGAAAATATTCGTAAAAAAATGTCATAGTATAGAATGTCGAAAATTTTCATGAAAAAAGGCATAGTATAGTCTGTCGATTAATTTGGTGGAAAAAAAACTCAGTTTAAATTTTCGTCAATTTTCATGAAAAGTCATACTATACTATGACTTTTTCATGAAAATGTCGAAATTTTAAACTGAGTTTTTTTTCCACCAAATGAATCGACAGACTATACTATGCCTTTTTTCATTAAAATTTTCGACATTCTATACTATGACATTTTTTTACGAATATTTTAGACATTTGTTCACGAAAATTTTCGACATGCTATAGTATGACTTTTTTCATGAAAAGTCATACTATAGTATGACTTTTTTTATGAAAATTTCGAAATTTTAAACTGAGTTTTTTTTCCACCAAATTAATCAGCAGACTGTACTATGCCTTTTTTCATGAAAATGTTCGACATTCTATACTATGACATTTTTTTACGAATATTTTCGACATTTGTTCACGAATATTTTCAACATGCTATAGTATGACTTTTTTCAAGAAAAATTTTCGAAAATATTCGTAAAAAAATGTCATAGTATAGAATGTCGAAAATTTTCATGAAAAAAGGCATAGTATAGTCTGTCGATTAATTTGGTGGAAAAAAAACTCAGTTTAAATTTTCGTCAATTTTCATGAAAAGTCATACTATAGTATGACTTTTTTCATGAAAATGTTGAAATTTTAAAATGAGTTTTTTTTCCACCAAATGAATCGACAGACTATACTATGCCTTTTTTCATTAAAATTTTCGACATTCTATACTATGACATTTTTTTACGAATATTTTCGACATGCTATAGTATGACTTTTTTCATGAAAATGTTCGAAAATATTCGTAAAAAAATGTCATAGTATAGAATGTCGAAAATGTTCATGAAAAAAGGCATAGTATAGTCTGTCGATTAATTTGGTGGAAAAAAAACTCAGTTTAAATTTTCGTCAATTTTCATGAAAAGTCATACTATACTATGACTTTTTTCATGAAAATGTCGTAATTTTAAACTGAGTTTTTTTTCCACCAAATTAATCGACAGACTATACTATCCCTTTTTTCATTAAAATTTTCGACATTCTATACTATGACATTTTTTTACGAATATTTTAGACATTTGTTCACGAAAATTTTCGACATGCTATAGTATGACTTTTTTCATGAAAAGTCATACTATAGTATGACTTTTTTTATGAAAATTTCGAAATTTTAAACTGAGTTTTTTTTCCACCAAATTAATCAGCAGACTGTACTATGCCTTTTTTCATGAAAATGTTCGACATTCTATACTATGACATTTTTTTACGAATATTTTCGACATTTGTTCACGAATATTTTCAACATGCTATAGTATGACTTTTTTCAAGAAAAATTTTCGAAAATATTCGTAAAAAAATGTCATAGTATAGAATGTCGAAAATTTTCATGAAAAAAGGCATAGTATAGTCTGTCGATTAATTTGGTGGAAAAAAAACTCAGTTTAAATTTTCGTCAATTTTCATGAAAAGTCATACTATAGCATGACTTTTTTCATGAAAATGTTGAAATTTTAAAATGAGTTTTTTTTCCACCAAATGAATCGACAGACTATACTATGCCTTTTTTCATTAAAATTTTCGACATTCTATACTATGACATTTTTTTACGAATATTTTCGACATGCTATAGTATGACTTTTTTCATGAAAATGTTCGAAAATATTCGTAAAAAAATGTCATAGTATAGAATGTCGAAAATTTTCATGAAAAAAGGCATAGTATAGTATGCCTTTTTTCATGAATTTTTTTAAATTTTAAACTGAGTTTTTTTTCCACCAAATTAATCAACAAACTATACTATGCCTTTTTTCATGAACATTTTCGACATTCTATACTATGACATTTTTTTACGAATATTTTCGACATGCTATACTATGCCTTTTTTCATGAAAATTTTCGAAATTTTAAACTGAGTTTTTTTCCACCAAATTAATCGACAGACTATACTATGCCTTTTTTCATGAAAATCTTCGACATTCTATACTATGACATTTTTTTACGAATATTTTCGACATGCTATAGTATGACTTTTTTCATGAAAAATTTCGAAAATATTTGTAAAAAAATGTCATAGTATAGAATGTCGAAAATTTTCATGAAAAAAGGCATAGTATAGTCTGTCGATTAATTTGGTGGAAAAAAAACTCAGTCTAAATTTTCGTCAATTTTCAAGAAAAGTCATACTATAGTATGATTTTTTCATGAAAATGTCGAAATTTTAAACTGAGTTTTTTTTCCAACAAATGAATCGACAGACTATACTATGCCTTTTTTCATTAAAATTTTCGACATTCTATACTATGACATTTTTTTAAGAATATTTTCGACATGCTATAGTATGACTTTTTTCATGAAAATTTTCGAAATTTTAAACTGAGTTTTTTTCCCACCAAATTAATCGACAGACTATACTATGCCTTTTTTCATGAACATTTTCGACATTCTATACTATGACATTTTTTTACGAATATTTTAGACATTTGTTCACGAAAATTTTCGACATGCTATAGTATGACTTTTTTCATGAAAAGTCATACTATAGTATGACTTTTTTCATGAAAATTTCGAAATTTTAAACTGAGTTTTTTTTCCACCAAATTAATCGACAGACTATACTATGCCTTTTTTCATGAACATTTTCGACATTCTATACTATGACATTTTTTTACGAATATTTTAGACATTTGTTCACGAAAATTTTCGACATGCTATAGTATGACTTTTTTCATGAAAATTTCGAAATTTTAAACTGATTTTTTTTTCCACCAAATTAATCAACAGACTATACTATGCCTTTTTTCATGAACATTTTCGACATTCTATACTATGACATTTTTTTACGAATATTTTCGACATGCTATAGTATGACTTTTTTCATGAAAAATTTCGAAAATATTTGTAAAAAAATGTCATAGTATAGAATGTCGAAAATTTTCATGAAAAAAGGCATACTATAGTATGCCTTTTTTCATGAAATTTTTTAAATTTTAAACTGAGTTTTTTTTCCACCAAATTAATCAACAGACTATACTATGCCTTTTTTCATGAACATTTTCGACATTCTATACTATGACATTTTTTTACGAATATTTTCGACATGCTATACTATGCCTTTTTTCATGAAAATTTTCGAAATTTTAAACTGAGTTTTTTTCCACCAAATTAATCGACAGACTATACTATGCCTTTTTTCATGAAAATCTTCGACATTCTATACTATGACATTTTTTTACGAATATTTTCGACATGCTATAGTATGACTTTTTTTATGAAAAATTTCGAAAATATTTGTAAAAAAATGTCATAGTATAGAATGTCGAAAATTCTCAGTTTAAATTTTCGTCAATTTTCATGAAAAGTCATAATATAGTATGATTTTTTCATGAAAATGTCGAAATTTTAAACTGAGTTTTTTTTCCACCAAATTAATCAGCAGACTGTACTATGCCTTTTTTCTTTAAAATGTTTGACATTCTATACTATGACATTTTTTTAAAAACAGATTTTAAGTCGGTTGTCTCTTTTATGATTTTAGCTTTTTAGTGTTTTTATCTGCCATCTTGACCAGGACCCTCCTGTCAAAGAGGTTTAAAATCTCAGCAGGATTATCCTGGTAAATTACATAAAATATAAAAGTAATGGACACAGAGAGGAAACATGTGAGTTAAGAGTTAGAGTTACATTCAGTCCATCTGAACACATAAAGGCCATCAGATGTCTATTCATATCAGTGGTTGTCTCTGTGTGTGTCGGTCAGAAGACGTCATTCCTCCTGATTACAGTCTGGATTAGATGGTTAGATGAATGTCTGTCTGTCTGTCTGTCTGTCTGTCTGTATCACACATTTATCAGTTTGTTCCTCGTTGAGTGTGGACTACTCAAGGTCATTTGTAACAGAGTGAATGAATCACATCGAGAGACACAGTGATTTCCTGCTGATTACTGTCCACAAATAAAATAAATACTAAAATGTTTCCTGCACTTACAGCTGATCCAGGTTGTCCACTGGCCGCTGATCGCTCCACAGTATCCCGGTGGTTTCAGGCCTACTGTCCATCTACTAGTATGACACCAGTCTGAATTAAAGAAATGCAACAAATAATCCAAGAGTTAGTTAGTTCCCAACCTTTTCCTTAAAGGTCCCCTTTTAAAGGACACATTTTATGGATATTTTATATTATATCCAATATACAACAGGGTGTTTCTGCAACTATGGTCACTTCTGACTCTCCAGAATTAAAAGAAAATCAACCTGTATTATATTTTAACCATCAGAGTATTTAATAAACATAAACAGGTACACAAAATTACATAGAGTGGTTAAGATTTTAATCTGAAACACGTTTTTTTTTTATGGTTTTCATCAACTAAATGTCCTCACCGCAACATTACAGTAATGTTCATTTTATACGTTTTACTTTTTTAATTTCTATAATATTTTTAAGACATTTAAATATTAATTTTCATCAAGCTTGTGCATCATTGTAAATATTGAGATAATTATTATTATTATTATTTTTTTTTAAATAGGGGATTTTATGATTTTCTCTACACCCTGAAACATCGATGTCAGTGTTCATACACAACAAATATAAAATATGTTGTGTTTTATGACAGATGTTGTAATTCTAATGTCTTTAATGTTTTAAGGACATGTTGCAGAAATGACATTTTTGCTAATATGTCAGATAAATGTCAGCTAGCGAGGTCTGCCACATTAGCTTTGACTCGTAGTATCTATGAATTAAACAGTGATATGAAGTTATTGTTTAAATGTCACTGAGCTGTATGGTGAGAAGAAGAAGAAGAAAAGGTGATCTTCACCTTGTTTTTCTGGATCTTGAGGGTTCACGTGTGTGGTCGGCCCAACCTGTCGTCCATGAGCTCACCTGGTAAACGTTACTTTTAATGCTAAAGGTTTGAATGCTGATCAAGGAAGAAGACAAAATAATCTGTAAAGTAAACTGTGATGTGATTTTAAGGCCTGTTTTATACATTGAACAGAATTCTGCAAAATATTCTGGTGTCTTTAAATTCATATTGACATAATTTCATTAATTATTACAGTTGTAGACCTTTTACCTAAAACAAAAACTAAATCTGATCAGTATTTCTGTTCATAAACTACTGTGACCTTATAGTCGACCTCCACACTGAGTCCTCTCTCTGTGGTGAAGTTTGTCCTGCAGCGTCCTCTGCTGGCTGGACGCTGATGTTACAGGAACTCCTTCAGTCTGATCTTCTTTTTAACATCAACACAAACCTCTGAAGAGACATCTCCTCTGGTTTGATCTTGAAAGATGCTCTTAGATGTTTTCATGCAAAAAACAACAACAAACGGGCAAACAATTTTTTTTTTAAAGTGGGTCAAAACAACAAACAACTACAAGTTTAAATATATAAATAAAGTAGAATGCTAAAAGTAAAGTTTAAGGGTAAAACCCAACACACAATGAAACAATGCTGCAACAAGAGCAGAATACTACCAGCTAAGAATAACAAAGACAAAAAAATATCAAACAAAAAAGGCATTAAAATATAAACAGAACAAACGACATGCTGTAACAGAAAACTAACATGTTAAAATTAAAACACACACAAAACTAAACATACAAAAACAAAAAATCCCAAACATAAAAAGCAAAATAAAATAAAAACTAAACATAGCTTAAAAAAGACTTTTAAGAAACTACAAAAAAAACTACTAAAAGAAATACAAAAACAACAAAAACAACTTGACTTAAAAAAATAAAAATACTAAAGACGGAGGACAAAATCCCAGAAACTCAAAATTAAAGGAAGTATTTAATAAACAGAAAGAAGTTCTCTCTGTGGTTCTGTTTGTCCTGCAGCGCCCTCTGCTGGCTGGACGCTGGTGTTACAGCACTAAACAAAACTACTAAAAGAAAAACTGCTAAGAAACTGAAAAAAACTACTTAAACGGAAAAAAAAAGGAAAACTACTAAAATAAATACAAAAACAACAAACTAAACAAACCCAAAACATACCCAAACAAAACAAAAAACAAATAAACTAAAAAGCAAAATAAAATGAAAACTAAACAAAACTTTAAAAAACTGATAAGAAACTCCTAAACAAAAAATACTAAAAGAAAAAAAGAAAACTACTAAAATCAATACAAAAAACAACAAACACAAACTAAACAAACCCAAAACATACACAATCAATAAAAACATAAAAAGCAAAATTTAATAAAAATTAAACAAAACTTAATTTTTTTTTAAGAAACTGCAAAAAACAAACACTACTACATAAAAAAAAAAAAAAAAAAACTACTAAAACAAATACAAAAACAGACTTAAAAACATAACAATACAAGAGATGGAGGTCAAAATAAATAAATAATATTTATATGTATAAATATAAAATTTAGAATAATAAATAAATAAATAAATAAAAAATAATAATAAAGAGAAAGAAATTGCCCAACTAACATGATTTAGAAAATAAATAAATAAATAAAACAATTAATATTTCCTAAATATTAGTAAATGTAACAGACTGTGGAGCTGCTTGTTAAATATCAAATAAAATCATTATGAAAAATCAACATATGCATAAACTGTGTAAAATAAATAAATCAGTAGATGATGTTTGGTGACGTTAGCTCGGCCCAACTCGATCATCAAGAACACCTGAACACACCTGTGTGGACTGTTTGAAGGAAAGGTCAAAGGTCAGCGGGTCAGATAAATAAAAAGGTCCCCAGCAGCAGAGTTTTTGGTACATTGACTGTTTTTTTTATTCCAAACGTGTGTCTATATATCGAACATCAGAGGGCTGGTCCCCTACAGTCACCCCACACGTCAATATCAATAATAATGATAACAATAGAACCATCAGAATAATATCCATCGGTCGTCTCTGTCCTACTGATGAGAGCTGAGCACTGCTGGTACAAATCTGAGGACGGAGCAGAAACAAACTGAACAATAAGATGATGACACGTTCGACAGGATTCATTCTTCATCGTCACTCACTCACACTCACACTAAGTCACATTTTACATCAACATTCCTGTGCGGTTTTTTTTCTCATTTTCATCAACAATTTTTTATCATTGGATGCTGCTGGCTCGATTTCTAAACAGTTTCTATGATAAATAATAAAACAAACCAAAACTACAGGCACTGATCTGAAATAAAACTTTACTTTTGGCTCCTTTAGTTCCTGCAGGCAGGCGTCTGTAAAGCAAGAACATGTGGAATTGACAATATCACCACTTCTATCGAGTAATCGGTCGATACGATGCGTCGATTTGTGGATGCTGGAGAACGCCGGCAGCTGACGGGTAACTTCTGAACTCTGACATCACAGTGTGGTGATCGAATCGTCATGACATCAATTTTAAAGAGCTCAAGGACTCCATGAAAAGAGGAAAGAAATAAATAAAAATATATATAAAAAAAAGCAATACTCCGAATGGACACAGGAAGGAAATTACAATCACAAATTTAGTTTTTTTTTATTTTGCAGTTTGCCCTCCAAGTTGTGGATGTGTGTGTGTGCAGTACATGTCTGTTAAAAAACAGCTTTAATACTCACCTAAAGTATACACAGCTGTAGTGAAGGAGTTCCTCTCTTTTTAGGGACTGTATGAAAATTATTGTATCGGTGAAAAGTGAACTGAAATTCATTTTAACGCCACTAATTTCTTTGACGCAACATGTGATTTTTTAGGTTTCTCAGTTTTAAAGCCAGAGTGAAGTCATACTAGCTCGTCATGAAGGAGGTTAAATAACGCTCCAAACTTAGGCTAAAGTTTAGCGAGGAAAAACTGTCATGGCCATTTTCAAAAGGGGTCCCTTGACCTCTGACCTCCAGATATGTGAATGTGTGAGGGTTTTTGTCCAAAAATTGAAAATGTCCGAAAAATGTCTGAAAAAGTCAGAAAAATGTAAAAAAAAAATAAAAATCTTAAAAATGTACGAAAATTGTCTGAAAATTGTCAAAAAAAAAATCCAAAAGAAGTCAGAAAAAAGTCAGAAAAATTTTTGAAAATTGTCCAAAAAACTTTCCGGGGGCTGGTCGCCCTCTAAAAAAATAAAATAAATAAATAAAAATTAAAAAAAAAAAAAAAATGCTGATGGGCACCCTTCCTCATTTTCTGCATTGAGATAACAAATGAAGAACTAAATAAATAAATTTAAATAATTATATAATACCCCTGTAACTCTCCTTCTCATCTGCCCGGCCGAACTTTTTTATTAATAGAAGTGTAAATTGTAGAGTACACATTTAAGAAAACAACATCAGGGACTAATTGTTTATTTATATTATATTAAATACATTTATTTATGAAAATAAATATCTTAAATATTGTCTTAAAACCATTGTGATGATGGGGCCGAATTTCACCTAGAATATACAACCATGAATCTCATTTAAATAAATTATGAATATGCTGTGAGAAAATAACACTCCTAATAATTTTCGTACAGTACCTTACGGTCGGCGTCTGATTCACCAAATAGTTTCACCACACTTGGATGTGTTGTGGCCCAGATATGGCCGCCAGATTTGGCCTCGTTTTGGGGGAGTAAGCTCCAGAGCCAGTTTGACCTGAAATTTACCTGATTTTCAACAGAAGTCTGGGAAACTATTCATGCAACCTGATCTCATGAGAAGGTGTATAAATAGCACGACATTTTAAAGACACTCTGGGTGTCTTGATAACGTATTTTAAGCTTTTGGAATTCACGGCGAGTAGTTAACAATGTGAAGCGGCTTTTTGCGTGTCATTTAACGCCACGTCTTTAACGTAAAGTTGCAGTTTAGGCAACAAAACCACTTAGTTATAAAGGTTTAGGAAAAACATCATGATTTAGTTTCTGATTGACTGACTTGTTAATCGTGTCAGCAGACACCTCAACCAGAGATCCTGTCGACAGTTTAACCACAAAAATAACGGAGAGGAAACGTTTTCTTTGCCTCCTTCCTGTCACATTTTAGGACGTCTCGTTGAGTGTTACGTTTTACTCGGTGAACTGGACGCTGCGTGGAAGAGAAGAACTGGCTCAGCTCAGCTTCGTACACTTTCAGGTGAGTATTGACGCGTCTGTTTGTGGATCACGAAGCACCGTTCGGTCGGTCGGTCGGTCGCTTTTCCAGACGTCTGCACAAAACAGCGACGTGGTTGTTAAGAGCTACATCCTCCGGAGGCGTCCACATGACTGACAGATGAGCGTGATAGCTGTACAGCTGCTCTGCTACCGTGTGTGTGTGTGTGTGTGTGTGTGTGTGTGTGTGTGTGTGTGTCCTTCTACATATACAAACACCTGGTTCAGTATTCAAACAGTAAGAGAAAGAGTCCTCCTCACTTGGCACGAAGCGTGATGATTGGCCGAGGCAAGAGGCGTCCGAAGATGGCGTCTATTTGGCGGCCGCTTCCTGTTTGTCCGTCCTCTGCAGCTCTGCAACCCAAAGGCTCTGAGCACCTCAACTGGTTTAATCCAAAATGTTAGATTTATCTCCCCCACCCCCGCATATATAGTCAGAGTGGTTTAATCCGTCCATCCCTGTGGAAGGTTACTGGTCTCTTCCACCCCCCCCTCCTGATTGGACTGATCCATCTGTGTCGTTGGAGCCAAAAAGTAAAGTTCACATATGGTTTAAAACCATGACCTTTGACCCCTCTGATGACACACTGCTCAGTTGTGCCCCACCAGTAAGTCTGTCGGCGGACGTGTCGGCGTCTTGGGCGGAGGCAGGGGCCGGGGCGGCGGCGGCGGTTTGGTATCGGCCTGCTGCGGACTCGCCGCCCCCCCGTCGCTGTCGGCTCTGTCCGCCGAGATGGGAGGAGGCGGCGGCGGGAGGCGGGGCAGCGACATGGAGCCGTGGTGGTAGTGCAGGTGGTGGTGGGGGTTGTGGCGGAGGTGGTGACCCGGCTTCACCACGGGGGGGGGGATCCGGGAGCAGGAGGAGGCGGAGGAGGACGAGGACGGGGGAGGAGGCGGCGGTGGAGGCGTGAGCGTGGCCGGCCTCAGGCTCTGGATCCGCCGGCACTCCTGGCAGATCCGCACGTGGCTGCAGCCCTGCAGGAAGCTGCGCAGCGGGGCGGGGGGGGCCACCAGGGCCGACACCGGAGGAGGGGCGGGAGGCATGGCGTTGACGCCTAACGGGTCCTCCAGGAGCCTCTGCGGCCCCGGGCCCAGATCGGGGCCTCCTCCCAGCCCGCCCGTCAGCGAGCCGGCGCCGCTGTACAGTTTGCCGTTGCTGAGACGCATCTCGCGGACCAGGCGGATGGGGCGCGGCGTGGCGAGGGCGAGGCGGGACGGGTGGCGCAGGACTCCGCCGCCAGCGCTGCTCAGAGGCCGGCGGCGTCGAGAGCGAGAGCTCTTCTTACAGGAGACGGCGTTTCGAAACTCTGTCAGCATCTCCTGACAAACAGAGACCTGAGAGACACAGAGAGAGGGGGTGGGGGGGGGGGGTGTTTTTATCAATAATATTATTGATTACTTAAAACTATATATTTATTTACATTCATTTGTTGGTTACATTCCTCTTATTATTAATTTGTGTTCTTTGGTAAATCTCACACACGTTATACATGCACACAAAACAAAACCTGATGAATCAATCGGTACAAACCATGTCATGAAGGAGGTTAAATAACGCTCCAAACTTTAGTGAGGGACAACTGGTATGGCCATTTTCAAAGGGGTCCCTTGACCTCTGACCTCCAGATATGTGAATGAAAATGGGTTTTATGGGTACCCACGAGTCTCCCCTTTACAGACATGCCCACTTTATGATAATCACATGCAGTATAAATGTGTTATTGTCTCCTATTCTAAAATGGTGTTTGAATATTTCTGCATACTGGGGTCCCTAAACAGTCTTGAATTACGTACCTCACTGTATAAAATGACCTGTGGTGACCTCTAGGATAATCACAGCCTCATGAAACTTTACAGCCACAAACTAGAGACCTAGAGCATTCAGAGGATGGATGGATCAAACTAGAGATCTAGAGCATTCAGAGGATGGATGGCTTTCCTAGCTAGATTGATCAATAAGGGGGTTTCTGAGCAGTTTACACAACAGAAGTGCTCGCCATCCAATTGCCAAAAAAAAATGCAATTCTTGCAGAAATCTCCAAATGTCAAAAGTTTTTGATTCCAAATCACAGCATGGCTTTTTCACTGGTGTTCCTCAAGGTCTTGGTGTGTTAATGTGGTATTTTGGAGGGATTATTGATCATTTTTATCAATTCTCCAGTGGTAAAAAAAAGGTTAAATTTAGCACCAAATCTGTGTAACAAATGGTATCAACCCAAAAATTGCTACAGGAGAGAGTGAACCCATTACACTCTGGATGTTTTATCTGTGTCTGTGTGTGAATTCGTCCTATAATCTGTCCTATAAAAAAACAGTCGAGACAGAAAGTCAAATAAATGACAGATTAATGAAGAGCAAATAAAAGTCAAAACCTGTATCTGCAGAGGACGAACGAATGAACACAGACTGAAGACGACCGACTGCTGGAATACAGATATGTGGAGAGAGACGACTCTATGTCAAACCATGGCGTCCTGTCAGGCTGGAATTTAAATGGTTTTATTAGCAGTGACGTGTCTTCAGTTCCTTCTTTTTAATGCCACATTAATCAATAGTTTTGCACGAGGACAAACGTGCATGAGTAGATATTTGAGCAGTTTTCACATCCTAAATAGCAAAACTGATTTACAGCAAAGTCAGAGACTCTAAATCTTTTTCCCCAACAGGTGTTTCTGCTTATTAAACTCTCATTTTCTGTCAGGAATTATAAGTTTCTAGGACACAAATCAAGTTTTTTCTTTTAAAAAAGGGGGACCGTTTAGTTTTACTTTGTTTTAATACACAAAATGTATTCATTTCTGAAGGGAGTTATGATATAAGATATTTGGGAACAACTCAGCAACATGCTTTAATTTCAACACAGTCTCACGGCAGTTCGTGAAACAGTCACTAAATTGAATCTATTTGATTCGTGTACATAGACACGAATTTCCCTTTTTTTTCGCGACGCTCAGCACGACTTTTAACAACGTATTTTTTCGTGCGTTTTTCTACGAATGTTCAGCAACACGAGACGCACGTGTCAATTTCCACTCCAGTCTTTTCAAAATAAAACTACTTAGTTAGGTTTAGGAAAAGATCGCGGTTTTGGTTAAAATAACACCGGAAGTGTTGTAACTTAAGTACGGAAGTTACGTGACAAATAAATCAACGTTGACTTCTGGCTTCACACGGAGCACCAATAATGGTCTCCTGGTGAAAGTCTGGTATTTTTTGACCCACCCATCCACCACGACCTCCTCCCTACACGCCGCTTTTAAACTTCCTGGTTCACAATTACGTGGATTACATACAAATTAATTTCGTGCTGACCATCATGAAAAAAATTTGAAATTTGTTCGTATGTACACGAATCGTATCGAACGTATCCTTATGCAACAGTTTGTATGATATCTTACGAGAAGTTATTCCTCAATTTCCGTGTGTTCTCCTGCGAATGTCCAGCAACACACGTCAATTTCCGCTCGTTACATTTAACATTTGGTTAAGAAAACTATGGAAGTGGTGTAACTTAAGTACGGAAGTTACGTGACAAATAAATCAACGTTGACTTCTGGCCTCACACGGGGCACCAACTCTGGTCTCCTGGTGAAAGTCCGGTATTTTTTGACCAAACCATCCACCCCGACCTCCTCCCTACGCGGTGTTTGTTGCTGTTTATACTTCCTGCTTCACGACTACGTGGATTACATATGAATTGATTTCCAGCTGATCATCATGAAAAAAATGTGAAATTCGTGTCTTTGTACACGAATCGTTACATTAAATTTCATGACTATTTCACAAACTGCTGTGCGACTGTGCTGGCTTATTTTTTACACAAACATTTAGTTAATCAAAGTTTGTCATTGCGAGATTTAGACCTGCTCCACACGTACACGGGTATTTTGGTAAGCGTAGCTTTTTCTATGCATGTTGGCCTTTCCTCCAAACCCACGCGGCATTTTAGTTCACTAAAAACTGGGCTTTTGGAAAACTCCGGTAGGGGTGAAGATATTCAGAAACTCTGTCTTCAGTGTTGTTTTCAGAGACTTATAATAACAACCTGTAACAGTCAGTGGTAAAAACTTTTAGTGGACGTAAACTGACGATGCCAGGTTGCCCCAAATGATCACATTACAGCTTGTTTAGCGGCTGTCGGCTGCAGCGTTCTCCATCAATACTGGACCGACTTCAAAAAGTGTTTCCCCCATCTGTCACTTAGACACAAAAACATGGGAAAATAGGGTCCAGGTTGAAAAATACCAAAGTTAAAATAAAATAAAATAATAAGCGTCTCTATTTCTGCTGAAGCTAGAAGAGGTTTCACACACACACACACACACACACACACACACACACACACACACACACACACACACACACACACACATAGGCGGATGACCTACTGAGGTGTTTGAGCTGAGGTTGAGGCCGGGAGCGGGGCAGGAGGAGGAGGAGGACGAGAGAGGAAGAGGAGGAGGAGGAGGTGGTGGATGATGATGAAGGTTTACCTCGTCCGTCTCTGCGGTGCGACGCGTCGACCACAGAAACTCCATGATGGCCACGAAAACGGCGATGATGAGGCCGCAGATCAGGACCACAAAAATCCCCCCGATGTTCTCCATGCCGAGTCCTGAGACACACACAGTGACGTACAGCAGAGTGATAATACGATATTATTACACGAGCAGGAACATTTTCATTTTTAATTCATTTATTGAGATTATTATGTAGGCAAATTTAAGTTTAAACTTAGCGATAAAACTATAGTGTTTTAACCAGGAACAACTTGACCAGTTCTCAATAGCCGCGCCTGAGACAAAGACGAATCAAAGTCAAAATAAGAACTTATTTATCATTAAAATAATAAAATTGTACCCCAGTAACTTGGTAAAAAATCTTCAAAATTAACAGAATTTTTATTTATTATTAAAATGTACTGCTTATTTGCACGAACAAACCAAAGCAAATTCCTAGTGTATACCTCATACACCTGGTAATAAACAAGATTCTGATTCTGAATAATAAATCATACAACAGTAACTTGGTAAAAAGTCCACAAAATTAACAGAGTTTTTATTTATTATTAAAATAATAAATCGTACACCAGCAACTTGGTAAAAAAATCTTCAAAATTAACATTTTTTTTTAATTATTATTAAAATAATAAATCATACACGAGTAACATGGTAAAAAAAATCTTCAAAATTAACAGAATTTGTATTTATTATTCAAATTATAAATCGTACACCAGTAACTTGGTAAAAAAAATCTTCAATATTAGCAGAATTTTTATTTATTATTAAATTAATAAATCGTACACAAAGAACTTGGTAAGAAATCTTCAAAATTAACAGAATTTTTGTTTATTATTAAAATAATAAATCATACACCAGTAAATTGGTAAGAAATCTTCAAAATTAACAGGAATTACAATTAAATGTAAACATTTTTAATGCAACAACAAATTGGTCGAAATTTAAACAAGAATTAAAATTACAGTATATAATGTGTATATTATATAAACATAAAATTGAGTTGAAGGCCCATTGTCATGACCGATATCTGGTCTAGCTATTTGAATCAGTATCGGCCAGTATCGGTATCAGTGCATCCCTTAAAAAAAAAAAAAAAAAAAAAGAGTCCAAGACAAGTGCAAGACTTCAAATAAGTTGACTGGATTACTACAGCCCTGTCGATATAATATCAATATATTCCCCAGACATAATAAGGATACGTCTGTACGAATGTTGAAATGTTTGAAATTAATTGAATTAGGTTTGTAACCACATATGTACCATCATTCATTTTTGTCTAAAAATCATTTTATATCTTTTTCTCTTTTTTTTTTTTTTTACATTTGTTATTTTCTTGCAAATAAATTATTTAAACACAGAATTAATGATGAGCTCCATCTCAGTGTGTAAAAGGAATAACTGATCAAAAGCTACTCCGTGTGTTTTCGGTCTCTTTACACAGTTAACTCTCAATTAAGAAGAGAAAAAAAATATGAAAAAAGAAAGAATTTTTTTTTAGAAACACTCGAGCTCATAACAACCAACACAACGTCTCATTATACACCTACTCATATTTTTCAGAGAGCGGACTAAAATGCTTCTAATTTCCCTCACAGGACCTTTCTATCACACTGCTCAGCCTCCCCGGGAAAGTTTATTCTGGGTAGACCCAGAACACGCTGGAGAGATTATATATCTGGCCTGGGAACGCCTCGGGGCTTGAATTTCTCAGGCTTCACACACACAGATGATGTTGCTGTGAGTCATTATTTGTCTGAGCTCTGGGAATGAAGAAAGCTGTTGGAACAGATGACAGAGCAGCTGATCAATACTCTGACTGCCATTACGATCGGCTCCTTAAAAACATGATCCGAGTGAGAAGATCGATGAACTCAAACTGCCTCATCTTGTTTCAGTCAGACACATCACGGAGAAAAAAAAACCATGTCCGAGGGTCAATAATGGAAAAGGAAAAATACAGACGTCTTAATCGATGAAGACAAAAGAAAAACAAGATGATATTGGATGATGAAATGATGGAGTGTTATGGTTTATGTCTCATTTCACACCTTATGAAACATAAAGCAAGTCAGAGACGAGAAGACACGGAGAGATTTTGTAAAGGAGGATGAATTATGATAACTTTGGTGATCCCCGTTTTTTTTCCTCTAGCTCCATCACCAGTAGGGGTGGGAACAAAAAAATCACTTATGTATCATGGTTTTAAAATCCAGAAATTGATATGTTTGCTTCATTTGAGTCTATGTGGAGGTAGAAGGAAGTTACCACTTTTATTGTTGTAGCATCATATCCGTTCCGTATCCGTCAACCAAAACAAACCGCAGCGAGCCGAAACGAGATGCGTGGATAC
This sequence comes from Sebastolobus alascanus, assembly GCA_916701645.2. NCBI lineage: Eukaryota > Metazoa > Chordata > Actinopteri > Perciformes > Sebastidae > Sebastolobus > Sebastolobus alascanus. The sequence goes on along the minus strand of CAKAOJ020000075.1, from coordinate 1,562,119 downwards.
GACCTGCACCCTCACATTTTAAATCCAAAGTGGTAAACACTACACATCCAGTAAAGAAGACATACAAACCACGCTTTTTTCATGTAACTTCTGTACTTAAGTAACGCCACTTCCGATGTCGCGTAACCAGCTCCGTTGTGGCGTACACTAACTGCGATCTTTTCCTAAACATAACTAAGTAGTGTTCTTGCCTAAATCTAACAAAGCTGTTTCCTGTGGAGACGGAAGTTTATTTTGAAAAGTGGAAATTGACGCTGGAAATTCGCAGGAGAAAACACGCGAAAAATTAGGAATATCTCTTCGTAAGATATCATCATTGTATGAGAATACGTTGACCCAGGAAACCGCTGTTCGTGTCCCGTGTGTCTTATTTTAATTATGATGTTTTTTTTTTTTTTACTAAACCTAACCAAGTAGTTTTGTTGCATTTTTTGTGGTGTTTAAAACTGCTTAAGTGCGACCGCAATCCGAGAGAAAGTTTCCCTAATTGAAAATGCATTTGGTTGTAACTTAATTTTGTAGGAGACAAGGTTGCACCATATTCGCTCGTTCACATAAATCAGGCAGTTAGTTAGTAATCTTGTTAGCTTAGCTTAGCTTGGTCACTCACGCCACAACAACTCCACAGTTTATTCCAAAGACTTATTTTTACCATCGACTCCTGTTTCATAATCATCTGTAAATCATTTGTCTTTTCCTCCAGAACATCTGGCTGCATCCATCTTCCTGCCGAGTGTGTTGAGACTCTGTTTACAGACTCTGCTGTTACATGTACATTCAGACATGTTAACTGTTAATTAGTCTGCATCGTAATGATCGCTCCATCTGTTCTCCTGCAGTTCGTCTTATTTTTAGCAGCCTGGTTGTTCAGGTTTAATGCTTAAAAGATGAAACGATTAATCAATCGGTCAACCAACAAATTAATCAATGACAAGTTAGATAAACTGTGAATCTTTGATGTCATTTATTCAGGAACAATATTATACTGTCAATTGACAGGAAATTAATCAACAACAATTCTGAGAATCAATTAATCCTTTAAGTAATTTTTCAAACAAAAATTCCAAACAGACAATTTGTTTGTTATTTTTGGGGTGTTTTAGAAACTAAACGATTAATTAATTTAAAAACTAGTCGACAGATTAATTGATAATTAAAGTAATTGTTTTAAAACCTCCATGGACTCCAATGCCTTCTTTCTTTTTTTCTTTTCTGTCCTGTTGTGAAGCTTTTAACATTTTTACCTGGATTGAAATGACTGATTGCGACCGGCTGCGTGATTCTCTTTTTGGACATTTTAGTGATGCGAGAAATCAGAAGTTTAGAGACCGAGAAAGTCCATATAGGGCGGATGGGTCCAACAAACACAGGCTGGTCTCATACACCGTTCGTAGCTAAACCAACGAAAAGAAATGAGCTGTAATTTGTGATCCCACGAAATGAAAGAGAGAAAGAGCAGTGAACTCCACATAAGGAGGAGTTCGGGGTGCATGGGTGGGTCATAAAAATACCGGACTTTCACCAGGAGACCGCTGTTACGACAGTGTATTTGGGCCATAATTTACGAGATTAAAGTCATTAATTTACGAGAAAAAAACGCCACTATTTTTTCAAGTTTTTTCTCGTAAACGTCGCAAATTTGTGATTTTTTTTTTCTCGTAAATTTGCCACTTTAATCTCAGAGAAAATCCAAATTTTTTCACGTGAAATTACGACTTCAATCTTTCTTGCAGAGAGTTAGCTGTTAAGATGGACACCGTTCTCACACATACTTTTCTCCCGATTTTCCCGGGAGACTCCCGTGTTTCACCGCCTTCTCCTGGTTTCCTCCCGGGTTCACAATTCTCCCGCATTTCTCTCGACTATGACAAATTTTCACTCCTTTTTTTCCTTTTTCATTATCTCAACATCTTTCTTGTTTTGGGTATAAGCCCAATGTCTCCAACCGGACGACAATAGAGCTACACCAAATTTAGTTTCCCGGTGGAAGAGTTGCTGCATATGAATATTAGTTTATGCCAGAGATTCCCGAAAATTCACACCGAAGGGGCGAATTATTCAGTTTTCTTTCCTGAGAAGTAAAATTAAAAGTAGACCTATTTAACATAAATATACACTTTGGTCTTGAAATCCTCCCTATTATTGAAGTCTCCAGGTTGGCAAGTACGAGTATGAAGGCTGTGCTGTGACACCCACCTTTGGCTCGGTGGTCCTCCTCTTTGGGACACTGTCCTCCCTCCCACCAGCGTCTCTTCAGGATCTCCAGCCTGTTGCTCTCCTGCATCTGTAGGATCCCCAGAGTGATCTCATCTCTGTACGGAGAGCCTGAGGAGTGATTAACCAGCAGACATCCATTTACTGTCCAGCACATTCAGCTCTTTTATTCAGTTACATCCACAGTTCACCTGCTCACATCTCCTTTTTTATTAAACATGTGTCAGACTCAGCGTGCTCTTTACTGCTCGGTGGGTTTTTTATATTGACATTTTCCTTGCGGGGAGCACCACATGTGCTGATAAAGTGAGACATGTTAAGAGAGCAGAGAAAGAGACGAAGCAGCAGCTGCATCTTTGGTACAAAACAAACAAACCTGCTGCTGTTTTGAATCTGGTTTTGCACCTGAGGTCTGAATCGAAAAACTAAATATGGACCTCTGTAAATGGGAACGTTGCTTTTGGTGACTGGTTATAAATTTGAAATACGTTTAGCAGCAGCAGCAGCAGCATGGTGTCAGCCACCATCCATGTTTCCTAGAAATTAAGTGCACTATTAGTTTTGCCAGACGAATCTGCAAGCTCAAAATTAATTTGCTCTGGGCTGGCAGATGCGTCTGGTTCCCCTCCACATTGGACAGATACTAACAACCGGTTATCTAGTTATTTTAAGCCAAACCACCATCTTTTCCTTAAGGAAAGTTGTTTCCTGTGAAGACGGAAGTTTATTTTGAAAAGACTGTATGCATGTAACGAGCGGAAATTGACACGTGTTGCTGGACGTTTGTAGGAAAACGAACGAGCGAGGAGCAACTTTTTCATAAGATATCATACGAACTGTTCATATGAGGATGCGTTTAACAAACACAGGACTTTCAACCAGGGTTCTTCTGTTTGTGGCTCATGTGACACTAAAGGTAAACGTTTACTTATTTCTAGGGCTGTCAAAGTTAATAATAACGTGTTAACGCAAATTCATTTTAACGTCACAAATTTCTTTAACGCATTAACGCAACTTGCGATTTTAGGTTGTACCTGCTCAGTTTTAAAGCTTGAGTGAAGATACTGGTATCATCTGAAACTAGAAAACCTAAAGAATCCATTCGTACCACCCATGTCATACTAATGTCCGAAAAATGTCTGAAAAAAGTCTGAAAAATGCCTGAAAAAAGCTAGAAAAAAGTACGGAAAAAAATATCCGAAGAATGTCTGAAAATTGTACAACAAAAGTCTGAAAAATGTCTGAAAAAAAAAAGTTTAAAAAAAAGTACGGAAAATGTCCAAAAGAAGGGCAGGGGAAAAGTCTGATATTGGTATCATATGAAACTAGAAAAAATAAGGAATTCATTGGTACCAACCATGTCAGACTAATGTCCGAAAAATGTCCAAAAATTGCTTAAAAAATGTCCGAAACAAGTCTGAAAAAAGTACAGAAAATGTCTGAAGAATGTCTCAATATTGTACAAAAAATGTCCGATAAAATATCTGAAAAAAACCCATAAAAAAAGTATGGAAAATGTCCCCACCCCCCCGCAAAGACCTGATTTAGTTCAGGATCAATATTCTAAGAAACACTGTAATAACGCAGCCCTGAAGTCCTGTAAGTTACAGAAGGATGATTCAGCTCCACGGTCACTTCACAGAGTCTATAATATGATATCATATCGGTACCTGTCGTTAATATTTTGTCCACTACAGCTGTGAATTTATGAACCTTTCATCGTCACCTCGTTCTCACTTCCTCCCTGCTGCTCTCCTCCATCCATCTTCTCTTTTATTCCATTAAAATGTGACGACCACTTTCACCAAACGACGGACGGACAGCAGGAAGTGTGTGTGGGGGGGTTTTCAAGGTAAAAAGATAATTTAGGTCTTTTTACAAACTCAAGACACTTTTATACTCCATATTTTAAAGATACAGAGTGATTCATTTGTCAGCGCCTGACTTCCTTTTCTTTACTTTTTTTGTTGGAAGTCTTCTAGTCTATCTTGTTTGGCGAGTTTCCAAAAGAATGATCAACTTCAGGTAATATTTCTTTTCCAAAATCGATGGATGGATGGATGGATGGATGGATGGATGGATGAAAGGATGGATGGATGGATGGATGGATGGATGGATGGATGGATGGATGGATGGATGGATGGATGGATGGATGAAAGGATGGATGGATGGATGGATAGATGAAAGGGTGGATGGATGGATGGATGGATGGATGAAAGGATGGATGGATGGATGGATGGATGAAAGGATGGATGGATGGATGGATGGATGGATAGATGAAAGGGTGGATGGATGGATGGATGGATGAAAGGATGGATGGATGGATGGATAGATGGAAGGGTGGATGGATGGATGGATGGATGGATGGATGGATGGATGGATGGATGGATGGATGGATGGATGGATGGATGGATGGATGGATGGATGCCATTTCAGAATTCCTTCATTATTCTACCAAGATCTCAGACTTTTATATACATACATTTGCATAAAGCAGCATATTTGTCCACTCCCATGTTGATAAGAATATTAAATACTTGACAAATCTCACTTTAAGGTACATTTAGAACAGATAAAAAAATGTGTGATTAACGTACTTTACGTAACATACTGTACGTAACTTAAAATAAGTCAACATTAATGTTTGACACGGGACACGATCAGTACGATTGTCGAGATACGTCACCTGACTTCCAGAGCGGTTACTCAAGAGCGTCTTTCACGCTACAATCAGATGTTTGTCTGTGTCCCGTGTTCATAACGTGAAGTCACATTTTCACTTTACAAACGTCGCTGTTTCATATCGGTTGAAATGTCGTCAATCCAACGTTTGAAACGATGTCAGAAAAACGTTCATATCGGCCCCTCAACTAGAGGTCATATCGACCTCCAGGACCAACGTTGATTAGACGTCTGATGGATGTTGAGATGTTTGTTGGATAAACTAATAACCAGTTTAGGGAACGATGGTTAAAAAGACTCACGTTCGCTGTCGGTTGGAAACAGGAAAAAAGTTGAACTTTAAACTCCCAGAACAAAAAACCACAATGAGTTTAAAGCAGCTGCGAGTTCTCATTTTCTCTTTTGAAGCCGATGCTAATCGCTCACTGTCAGTCAGCACCGTACCAGAGGCACCGGGGTGATTCTGCTGCTTTTATTTTCATCACTTTAGCAGGCAGGTTGACTGACGGGCCGGGCTCCCGAACGCTCCTCTGGTCCCTCTCCTCTCCCCACATCTGTTCCCTCCTTCCTCCATTAACTATGCTGATCTATGCGCTAACACTTATCACCAGAAACAAGTCTGAGGCAGATGACGAGGCGAGGCCAGACACCGGCACGAGCGGACCGGCAGCCAAATTGGAATCAGGACGGATTTAATTTGCCAAGAACGAGCAGCTGCACAAAGAATATGACCTGGTTAACAGCTAAAACAGAGCAAAAACGTAAGGCAGCCGCAATATATTACAAACAATATGTGATGTGACAGCAGACTAAACACAATTACACGTCACATAAACAAAGGAGGAAGTAGACGCACGACGGCAGGTTGGTGATTTTTCTCTGTTTCCTGGTGAGATGGAAACATTCATCTGGTGTCAAGACCTGCGATTTTATCTTATTCTAGATTCTAGACGACATTTGTGCTGTTTTAACTCTGATTGTTTTATTGAAACCTCCAGAATTATAATCCTGTGAAGGTCAGACTGTCTGGATATCAGAGTTTAAACAAGATTTAAAGGAAAAATTCAACATTTTTGGGGAAGTCTTGGTGAGAGTCATATGATAAGATCAGGCCTCATTCACCAACCGTTCTTAAAAAGAAATTTTGTCTTAAAACCCACTTATGCAGTTTTCAAGACGATTCTGACATGTTTTTTTATTTAGGATTTGTCCGTAGGTAAACAGTAAGGGAACAGAATCTACGCACATTCAAGAGCACACATTTGAGTGCTGACATGTTTGTGCAAAATATTATTTTTTTTTGCATTTTTCTTCAATTTTACAGTTGTATATATATGATTTAAATTACAAAAATATATTTTTTATAATTTATATTATCTTTTAAATAATTATTTTCATTATTTTACAAAGCATTATGGTCTTTTAAATAATATTAAATAAACACTACACTATCACTTTAACACTTAATAAGTAATAGCATCCATGCGTCGTGTTTTGTATTATTTTTAGGGCTTTTTCTTTTGGACATTTTCCGAACTTTTTTAAAACTTTTTTTCCGACATTTTTCGGAAATTTTTTGGGACATTTTCAGACATTCTTTAGACTTTTTTGGGGACTTTTTTGGGACATTTTTTGGACAATTGTCAGACATTTTTCAGACATTTTTTTTATTATTTTTTTTGGACATTTTTTAGAAACTTTTCCCAAAAAAATTATACATTTTTCGGACTTCTTTCGGACTATTTTTCTGACCTTTTTTTTTTTTTTTTTTTTTTCTTTTTTTCAGACAATTTTCGTACATTCTAGACTTTTTGGGATTTTTTTTTTTTTTCCGGACATTTAAAAAAAAAAAAAAAAAAATTCACACTTTTTGGGACATTTTCAGACATTCTTTAGACTTTTTTGGGGACTTCTTTGGGACATTTTTTGGACAATTGTCAGACATTTTTCAGACATTTTTTTTATTATTTTTTTTGGACATTTTTTTAAAATTTTTCCAAAAAAAATTAGACATTTTTCGGACTTCTTTCGGACTATTTTTCTGACCTATTTTTTTTTTTTTTTTTTTTTCTTTTTTTCAGACAATTTTCGTACATTCTAGACTATTTGGGATTTTTTTTTTTTTTCGGACATTTAAAAAAAAAAAATGTTTTCACACTTTTTTGGACATTTTTCAGACATTTTCTATTTTTAGACAAAAACCCTCACACATTCACATATCTTGAGGTCAGAGGTCAAGGGACCCCTTTGCAAATGGCCATGCCAGTTTTTCCTCGCCAAAATTTAGCGTAAGTTTGGAGCATTATTTATCCTCCTTCACGACAAGCTAGTATGACATGGCATGACACTGACACTGGGATTCATCATTATAAGAACACAGGTACGAAATATTCTGCGGTTTAAGAACACGTCATGAATCTAACTTTCTTAGGACCTTAATCAAGAACAAATTTAAGAGAAAACCTAAGAAGTTATTGGTGAACGAGTCCCATTGATACAACCAATGTGACTGATTTCCTGCCTTCCAGCCTTTCTTTTCATCTTCCGTCCATTTCTGAACGGTTTAAACTCCCGAGATGTTGGAGGAAACACGTCTCGGTAACTCACCGAGAGGCATGCCGATGCCGTATCCTTTGGTGTCCAGCAGTCCTCCGATCTGCGTGAGGTTGCAGTTGAGGCTGCGGTAGTACTCGTTCATGGTGCTCTCCATCAGGAAGGCGTACTTGGAGTTGAGGACGCGGGCGATGCCTTCCTCGGTGCTCTTCACGAACACGCTGGGCTGCTTGGAGTACATGTAGTTCCACATCCGCTGGTACGTCTGGTACCGCGAGTTCTGGAGGTAGACAAGGTCAGGGTTCACCACCAACATTAGCATCTAAATCTGTTAATTATCACTACGCTTCTCCTCTCAAACTAAACCCACCATGAAGAAGGTCATGGTGGATCCTCCGTGGATGGTGCCGTACTGGATGTTGGTTTGGTCGGCCAGATCGTCCGGAGACTCGATGGGAACCTCCATCCTCTGGACGGTCAGAAACGCCGCCAGGTTGGCCGTGTAGGACGAGATGATGATGAGGGTGAACGCCCACCTGGGAGGACCAGAGAAGAAGAGCAGCTCTAACCTTTATTTACCCCGAGAAACTTCCAAACACTCACTCCTTTCTCTTCATTAAGAGAAAGCAGCAGAGAGAGAGACAGATGGAGAGCACTGCAGGAAACGTCAGGATTTTTAGGTAAAAATCATCAACCTGAACATGAACTCAGGCTGCAGCAGAGAGAAGCAGGATATCTCCACTGCAGAGGAAATGAGACAGAAGTGATGAGCAAGGGAATTAGGAAGAGAGCCGAGGTTTGAAAGAGAGAGAGATGGAGGCAAACAGAGAGGGAGGGAGGGAGGAGGAGAAGATGGAGAGAAGGAGGAAGGAGTGAGAGTTTGGGTTTTGGTGATTTCATTTAAAATTAATTGTATATCTCTGAAAATTCACAGTTGTGATTGGCTGGACGGAGCAGTTGCCAGGACAAAATGTTGGCAATGTACGTTTCTGCAAACCACGGATACGTTGTATGTCTCCGTTTGCATTCGGTCAGTGGTACGTAGTATAACGAGCGATGCGCAGAGAAAGAGACGTAATATATCGAGCGTCTGTTATTGAAACGAGTACAACAAGCGAGAAAGTGGTGGTGGATGGGTCTAACAAACACAGGACTTTCACCCAGGAGATCACTGTTCATGTCCCATGTGAAACCAAAACTAAACGTAGACTGTTACGCTTGTTACGAAACGTTGTTGGGTTTGCTACGAATGGTTTGTTACGTTTGTTATGAAACGTTGCTACGCTTGTTATGAAACAATGTTACGTTTGTTATGAAACGTTGCTACGCTTGTTATGAAACAATGTTACGTTTGTTATGAAACTTTGCTATGCTTGTTACGAAACATTGCTACGTTTGTTATGAAATGTTGTTACGTTTGTTACGAAAAGTTGCTATACTTGTTACGAAACGTTGTTACGTTTGTTACGAAACGTTACGCTTGTTACGAAACGTTACTCTTGTCATGAAACGTTGCTATGCTTGTTATGAAATGTTGTTATGAAACGTTGTTACGTTTGTTATGAAACGTTGTTACGCTTTTTATGAAACGTTGTTACTAAACGTTTCTACGCTTGTGACGTAACGTTGTTACGTTTGTTACGAAACGTTACGTTCATTCACGTTCACGTTCGTTACGTTAGGTGATTCTTTAGGTTTTTCTAGCTTCATATGATACCAGTATCTTCACTCTAGCTTTAAAACTGAGCTGCTACAACCTCAAAATCGCAAGTTGCGTGAATTCGTTAAAGACATTAGTTCCGTTAAAACGAATTTGCGTTAACGCTTTAGCCCTAAACCTAACCAATCGTTTCACAACGTTAACCATGTGTGTTTCTGCAAGCGTGATACGACGCTGATATGAAACGTATTTTTGGTTGAGAAATGTCGACATTCAACGTATCTTGTGGTTCGCAGAAACATACAATACCAACATTATTTCTGGAAAATTCACAATTGTGATTGGTTGGAAGTAGATTAACTTCTAGTAGCCAGAAACCTCTATGAAGCAGGTTACCCAGGCTTGTATAGAAGAGGTCTTCACCTTAAATGTGCCTATTTAATGTTGCATACTTTAAAAACACTTTACAACAGTGCTTCATTTATTTATCGAGGGTCTTAAAGACCTACAAGATTTCAAGCTTCTTCTATTTATGGACCAAGTCTGCTTCGCTGGAGTTTTGACCTCTTCAGTTCGCCAGCCAACGAGCCAGTCAGACAGACACAAATCAGTATGTTGCAGTTTGTGCCACCGCCATCATGAGTTTTTATCGGGCTAAGTGCCCGGCGAGGCAGCGAGCTGTCAGAGAAAGGATGCTGATGGCCCCTCCAGCCCCTCCAGTATCACTCCACCATCTGTCTGACTGCAGCTACTGGGAATAAGGGAGGGAGGACGAGTAATTGTGATTTCAGTCTCCGCTGCCAGCAGGAGGACGGAGGCTTGGTTTGAAGATGAGGTGATGAAAGCTTGTCTGTTTTTAAGAGCAGTATTCTAACGGATGTGGTTTCAGCTTCAGAGAAAACACTTGAGCCTAAAGTGGAATCAAATAGATCTGAAATAACAACTTAAATACACTCACCAAAACAATAACCTTCAACCAAATGATTTGCTTAAATCAGGGGTTTCAAACTCATTTGGGCCACATGCAGTCCAATTTGATCTCAAGTGGGCCGGACCAGTGAAACCATTGCATAAAAACCTATAAATATCATCACCTCCACATTGTTCCCATTGTTTCCTAAACCTAACTAAGTAGTTTGTTGCCTAAATCTAATTTAGTCGATCTTTTCCTGAACCTTACTAAGTAATTTTATTTTGAAAAGACCGGCGCGGAAATTGACACATGCGTCACGTGTTGCTGGATATTCGTAGGAAAACGCATTAAAATTACATTGTTGAAAGTCGTGCTGGGCGTCACGAAAAAAAAGGGAAATTCTATGTACACGAATCAGATTAAATTTCGTGAGTATTTCACAGACCGCTGTGAGACTGCGCTGGAAGCCGACCACCAAAGTCCTCCAACCAACACAGCCTGACACGGACGACGTTAGAAGATCATCACATTTATAAGCTGATGTGCAGAAAAATTGAGGGTCAGACGCTGCTTCACGTAGGACAAGAGGACACGAGAGGAGGAGACGAAACGAGAAGAGAAAACTGACATCATCACGTTACCATCTGTTCACCTTCAGCTAATGTTCCTGAGGAGGGAGAGAGACGAGCAGCTGGGACACCGACAACACGATTCACAAAGTTACGGAGTGTTTTCCACGGAAGAGGATAAAAGAAAAATGAAGAATAAAAGCAAATAAAATCAGAAAATGAAATGATAAACGCAAGTAAATGCAGTTAAAAGTAGATAAAGACGTAAAATGGAATAAGTGGAAATAAAACCAGATGAAACGATAAATAATCACTAAAACTTTGCTGTGAAACAGAAAGTGATTTAGAGGAGTGATTCTCAAAGCTGGGTCCGTGGGGGCCACGAAATAGTTTGCTATAAATTATAAAATTGTGTTGCATCATTAAAAAGTGCACATCTACAGATGGGGACCATTTGCGCCAATAAAACAAACATATTGTGGCCATTCCTCTCACCAACGTTAGCGTTGATCTCAATAGGCTATTTCAGTCCCAGGCCAAAGACTGTACTCATCACACTCTCGAACCCTCTTAAAGGTTACGATCGTCATTCATTCCCGGGACAAATAACTGTAATGAGAGTGTGCAGTATGTTGTTGAGAGAATAGGAGGAAAATGCAATTCAATGAGGCCTAATCGATATAATTGAAGTAACTAACTAATCTGTTATGAAGAAGACTAAGAGAACTTGTTTCTTTAAAACTGTCATGTATGAAGTTATTGAAATACTCATGCATTTCATTTCATTTTTAATCATTCATCATTTATATTTGAATTACTTATTGTGTTATCTTAATGTTGATACATTATATTTTACAGTGTGACTTTTAGGATGTGAAAGAAAGGAAAGAGGAACCTTGCCTAAAAAATGATATATATAGAGAAAGAGAACAGGGATTTCGTTTAAAGGCTTCTTGAGACGGAGTATTACCGAGACCAGGCTGTTGAGTTTTTAGGGGAACTAGCAAACAAAGTTAGTGACGTGACTTTGAATTTTAGCTGTTCGCCTTAAATAACTTTCCAGAGGCCAGTAGTTTAAATCATATAGAAAGGCTAGACTAAGGGGAATCGTCTTGTAAGTTCTCGATTTATAAAATAAGCACGCATTTGGAAGGTATTATAACTCCCACCAGTGGGGATAAATAGAAATGATAATATTCTTTTCCTAAGCTGTGATATTTTAACAATGTGTTCAGGTGAGGAGTACGAACCAGACTCCGCTGACGCAGCGGGTGGACAGAGCCCGGGGCATGATCTCTGATCCCTGCTGCATGAAGCCGCCCACCGGGAACCACAGACTGTTCCCCAACGTGTACTGGTTCTCCAGGACGTCGCCCCGATGCCGCAGGCACGGGTGAGGGTTATACCACTCGTAGGGGCTGAGCCTGGAGGGGGGGGGGGGGGAGAGAGAGACACCCAGACACAAACATATGAACCTCCTAGTTGGACTTCTTCAAACAAGAAGGTGTGTTACTACAAAATTACAGTCAGAAAGAGAGAAAAGTGGCACTTAACTGAGACCAAAATTTAGATTAGATTAGATTAGATTCAACTTTATTGTCATTGCACATAGTACAGGTACAAGTGCAACGAAATGCAGTTTTGCATCTAACCAGAGTGCAAATTAGTAAAGTGCTGGTAATACAATAAATACAAGTAAGGGTATATTGGTGAATGTACATAGGCATATATATATATACAGATTGTAAATAAAGTGCAAGTGATTGACATGTTACATTGTGATTAATTGTAGCTTGACTATAGGTTGCATTGTATATAAAAAAAATTGTAAAGAGTATATTAAACAATAGATGATATATACAGTTATATCTATACACAGAGGGATCTATACACGGAGAGATTATGTACACAGAACTATATGCATATGGGACTAAGTGAGTATATATAAGATAAATATAGGAAGGTAGATATGTATATACAGTGGAGTTATAAATTATATAGACGCAGGAGGAATGAATGAATCTCTCAGCTATTACTTTTAATAAACCCACGACCTCTGGTCTAACACTCTAACACACTAAACTGTGATGTGAGAGAGAGGCAGGTGTGATACCTGGCGGCGAGGAAGAGGACGCAGCTGACGGCGAGGTAAGCCAACAGCATGAAGAGCCAGACAGCCGGAGAGAACGGGTCCAGGAAGGAGAAGTAACCCGGTTTCCGGCCCTGAAACACACACAGACACAATCCCTCCGTTAATCGAGTGTCGCTTAGAATTAATCACCGACCGTGACAGCGTGTGGCACCGACTGTAGCGGGAACTACCACAGAAGAAGATGGTTTCCAGTATTCAAAAATAAACACTGAAGTTCATAAAGGATGTCATTTGTACTTCACGCAAACATCCACAGTTAGGTTCAAGCAAGAAAACCACTTAGTTAGGGCACGGGAAACCATCAAGGTTGGGCTTAAAATAACTACGTAAACTAAGTAAAACACGTACGGAATCAACTACGGAAAACGAGTCACAAAGGTCAATAAAAATAAGAAAGGCGTATTTACGGCACGCTACACGCCTTGCACATTATCGTGGCATTTTTTACGTCTTTTCCTGCGAATGGGCTGGGTTTGATCAAGACTTGCTGCCCGACGACCTATCCTAACTTTAACTATTCAAGGTCAATGCCCAACCTTTACAATTTTGTGAGACTTTCCCCTGTTTGCGGGCTCCTTTCTAACCCTAACCCCTTGTCAGACCCCTCGGCGTCACTTTACGGTCGCAGTAAACACGTTTTTAATGTTGCTGAATTCAAACAAAACCACTATAGTTAGATTTAGGATAAAAAAACTACATGATCGGGCTTAAAACTACTACGTTTGTACAGTGAAAATGACACTGAACGTTGTGAAAACAGGACACGAACGAACAGCTGATTGTAAACTGAAAATGAAACTTAACTCACGGGACACGAACAGCGGTCTAAAGTCTGCTGATTGAAATCAATAGGAAAACCCCCGAAGTCTCTTTTGCATGTGAGTCTAATGCTCAACTGTCACATCTGTTTTTTTTTTGCTATTATCTGGTTTTAAGCTGTTGTTTATGTGTGCGAATAAAAAAACTACAAACTACAAAACATCACACTTATTGTGACTTTATTTTTCACATTGATGTAAATGTTTCTGTGTTTTTGTTAATGAGGACCGGTTCTGTACGTGTTTCATACTTTAAATGGCATCACTGACTTTACACTGACATTAAATTGAACATCAGTGGAGGATCTAATGTCTCCAGTTGGCAGCGGTGAATTGTGATAATGACCATCTGCACGGGAAGCTGTCAAACGTCTCCGGCTTACAAAACACAACCTTCACTTTCTTGACTGACAGTCGTGTATTTTAGAAAAAGGACTTTTGTTTTTTTACATCCTTCAGCTCATCGCTGAACCTGCGATTCAGATAAAACAACAACAACCAGATAAACCAGCAGTTACAAGCTTTTCAAGTGTTAACGACCGTCGGTTGATGTTTCCCGGCCAGACGCTTCCCATCCACCCGTTTGATCACTTCCCATCCCTGCTGCTTATGACCCCCCCCCCCCCCCCCCCCATTACCCCGTCTACTGGAAAAAAGGATTTGGCAGCGAGGAGAGTCGAGGAACTCCCAGATTGGACCCAATTACAGCAGATGACAGGAGCTCTAATGGAGGCAATCAGCTCTCTTTCTGTTTTTTTTGTCCATTTTGGCTCATTTGACAAACTCCACATGAGGCTGAAATCTGAATCTTCTTTGTACCGCAGAATCAGACTACATGTCCTGGGTGGAAACATAAATAAATAAAGAAGACAGGTGACAGCAGGTACTTCCAATCAATCCCCATCGCAAGCAGCCATTGGCTTCCAGCGTGGCATTAAAGCTGCTTCAAGAAATACTTTAGATATTAAAATTGAATCAAATGACTCTGTAATGATAAATGTTATTTACAAATAATTTCATATTACACAAACTAATGATAACTATAGATATTATAGTACATATAGAAATTAAATTAAATGATAGCATTGCTAATAATTAGTAAACAAGGCGCCAATAGATGGATGGATAGTAAACATTATTAATTATCATTTCCTTGTTTGTTAACAGTAAAATAAATGTCAACTAAGTTTAATTAACTATCATTAGTAACATTATTTTAGTTTCTTATTAAATCCAGCGTCACATTTTTCTGAATGTGTCATATCCTGTCCCTCGAACGCAGCTGGTGTCTCCTCCGTGATGATGTCAGAGCTGTAATAAATAGCGGTGACTCAGACGGAGTGATAATATATTGAGCACTAATGAATTGGAAGCAGCGGCAGATATAAATTTACACTGTTTAACACCAGGGGGCAAGAACACTGATAAACATGATGTGTGAGCATCAGTCAACAGCTTGAGCAATTAAAACGATTACCATCTTAAAGAGTGCTCGCCAGCTATTTAGATAGACGCTCTGTCTGTGTGTGTGTGTGTGTGTGTGTGTGTGTGTGTTTTATAACATGCATAAAGCTCTTTATAGCTCCAGACATCACTGCTTTGTTTATATTGTTATAGGATTGAATGTGTTTTGGTTTGTGTGATGCGTTCAGGAGCTTCGAGACGAGTGTGTTGGTGTGGTATTCTGTTTTTGCTTTTCTTAATATACAAGATATTGATGTACTTTACCACGTTATACTAACAGGAAATGATGCGTGCGCTGCTGGAAGAGAGAGAACATTTAATACTTCACATATCTGATGATGTGATCGCAGGGTTTCCTCTAATCAGGGGGTTGAAATGACTCTTTACATCTCATAATTCAAAGCTACTCACAGCTGGTACTGTTGGGTGAACACTTTGTATCTTCACAATCTCAACATATAAAAACCTCCTGTTTTTTTTTTCACACAATGCCGTAGGTTTTGAAAGGGTTTAATCAGGGCCGGCTTAAGGCATAGGCCATATAGGCGGTCGTTGCCTTGGGCGCCACCTTCTGGGACACGCTGGTTTTAAAAAAATAAAAATAAAAGAAAATAATATTAAATATAAAAAAATTATAAAAAAATAATAAAAAATAAAAAATAAAAATAAAAATAAAAATAAAAATAAAAATAAAAAATAAAAAATAAAATAAAAATAAAACATAAAATTAAATAATAAATAATAATAAATAATAATAATAAAAATAAAAATAATAATAAAAAAAATCATCTGCCTGGCCGCACTTGAACATCACACTGTGGCTATGCTCACTGATCGACACACCTACTTTTCATCGACTAAAACTAATTAAAAAAAAGTATTAATAAAAGCATTTTTTCTAAAGACTAAGACGATGACTAAATCTAAAAAAGCTGCCGAAATGATCACTACCTGGCTTGAATCGAGGCAGAGTGATGAGAAGGGCCTTTAAAATCAGGTGTGAGCAACAAAATGTCTCCAGACTTACTGTGAATTAACTGGTTCGTGCAAATTGAATTGAAAACGTGTTTCCAGTAAGCAGATTATCAGGCTGCAGCATCATCAGCATGGCCAGTTAGCCAGTCTATCTACTGTGTATAACGGTCACCAGTGCTGCACTTAATAACAGCAGCCTGGTGTTTAGTGGACTGAGTTTATGGAGTCTCGGTTCAAGTCCCCGATCCAGGCCGGACCAGGAGGTCCTCCTCCCGACTGCTCGTCAGCTCTGCGGCGTTGAGGACGTAAATATCAGCGCCGCGGGGGCCCGTCACCGTGAGCGACAATGTGCTCGCCGCTCAACTTAATCCTTAAATAAACACTTAGGAGAATGAAGTTGCACACACGTTAAACAGCTGAGCGATCGCTGAGTCAATACACCGAGGCACCGACGGCGGACTGGATCAAACATGGAGGACAGATGGCGGAGGGGACTACTGATGAGCTGCAGATGTACAGTATCTGCAGGCAGCGACGCTGCAGCACATCAGCCTCACAGGAGACGCATCGTTATGTTTTATTGACTACAACAAATGAATAAATGTTTTATTAACATTTATTGTTATTAGCAGAGACATTCAGCTTCAGCTGTTGGACACATTTAACCCCCGGAGAGCCACAATAGAGCCGTTTTTAGGGGGGTGCAGGGGGTCTTTAGGGGGAGATAGCAGGTCAGCAGTAGAGGTCACATAGAAGTGGTGTACATCATCTGAAAGCTGGGAACCTGAAGATTGATTTGAGATGCAGCTCAGGACCGGACTCACAACATGAAGAAAACCCTGAAGTGTATACTTTTTAGGTGGAGGCGGTATCGTGACTCCAGAGAGCTGCAGCAGCTTCACAAAGCTTCTTGCAGAGTTATTGTTTTGGATTTCATCATAATAATCTCAGGAATTCATTCTTTTTATTTCTCCATCACCTTCAGGTGTTCTTACACACAGAGGTTTTTACTGCCCGCTCTCACCAAACAGCGTATGAATGACACGGTTATTTCTAAGTCATTTCGCGCAACAATAACAACGCCTTTTGTTGGTTTTGGCGCGTCATTTCACGCCATGTAGTCTGTACTGACTGCAATGTAAACGCATCCACGTAAATACTGTATGTTGCGCTCAGAGTTAGTGAGGTAGAATAAGAAGAGAGAGAGACTGCGGATGGTGGTAGGGGAGGTGGATGGGTCCAACAAACACAGGACTTTCACCCAGGAGACCGCTGTTTGTGTCCCATATGAAACCAGAAGTCAGCGTTGATTTATCGTCACGTAACTGACGTACTTAACGCCGCTTCCAGAGTTATTTTAACCCCAAACCACGATCTTTTCCTGAACCTAACTAAGTAGTTTTGTTGCCTAAACCTAAGGAAGTTGTAAGATATCATACAAACCCTTGTATGAGGATTCGTTGAACAAACACAGGACTTTCAACCAGGAGACCGCTGTTCGTGTCCCAAAGTTACATTTGTGACTTTTCTGTACTTATATTATGTTGTTTACGTACGTATTTTACTTAGTTTACGTACTTATTTTAAGCCCAACCATGATGTTTTTCCTAAACCTAACTAAGTGGTTTTGGTGCCTGAACTTAATTCCAACCATTTCACGGTAACGGCGTGGCGTTAAATGACACGCGGAACGCCTAAACTGAGTTATCATGACACGCGGAATGTCCTTAAAATGTTGTGCTATTTATACGCCTTCTTATTATTATCTCATTTCTTCCAAGTCACCGACACTGAGATGCATCAGCGTATATTTTTAATTCTCTGCAAAGGGAGCGCTGTGTATTTACGCTATGCCTTAAACGCCAGCAGCGTTGCGAGACGCTGAACGTCTTTTCTGCACATTTGATGCTTTTTTTCTGGTCGCCGAGAGTTGAAAAATGTCCAACTTCGGGTAAAACGTTGAAGCTCGTCACTGTCACTTTTTACCCAGCCGTCCAATCACATTGAAGGAGGGGCGGGACATATAGCCTACCATAAAGACGTGATCAAATGTGTTTATTATTATTATGAGTATGTTGTGGTCTTACTGTATTTACTGTGGACTTTATGTTGTCCTCATGTCTGGAGCTCTGGACCAATCTAACCAGCAGCGCCCGGCGTTTTCAGCTGGGAAATACGCTTCGGTGGATTCGGGCCTTAACTGTCCCCCAATAATATATATATATATATTTAACTTTAATTCTGCACACCACAAAAACTTCTCTACCTCAGTTCTTATCCTGCACTATATTCCATATCCGACATTTCTTAATATCTGTTTCTCCTATATTTTTATTATCCAGCACTATATCACTTTCTGCACTACATTCACTTTTTCTTTAAATAGTCCTGTATCTCAGTTGTTTACCCTGCACTATATTCATTTTTAACAGTTCTTCTGCACATTGCATATTTTGTTTTATACTCTGTATTACTTATATGTGTCTTGTTACTACTTGTGTCGTTTTACTAATATGTGTACTACTTACCCGTGACGTTTTTACTAATATGTTTGCACTATGGAACTGTGATGCTGGAAACTTGAATTTCCCTCGGGATCAATAAAGTTACTATCTATCTATCTATCTATCTATCTATCTATCTATCTATCTATCTATCTATCTAAACACTTTTTCCTCTGGAAGCATGAATAATTGTTGGTGATTTGTCGTCCTCAGTGTTCACAGGAAACATGTCTTCCTCACGCCGTCCTCTATGTAAATACATAAAAGGCTTGCTGGCCTGTTTGCAGTTTGTTCACCCCAATTCTCAACCTCAGCAGGCGTCTGTCACACTCACAGGAAGTGAACAAGTCGACGTTTCATATTCCAGTCAGGGAGGCCGAGTCACCGCTCCTCCCTCCGGAGGCTGAAAAACTAATATGTTCCAACCTGTCACCTTCCTCCCCCACTGAATCACATCCTCTCTCCCTCTCTGGAGGAGAAACATGCCCTCTATCTGAGTCCTCGGCTCCGCTTTCATCTGCTCTCCCAGCGCCGCAGTGATCTCCGCGGTCGCGGTAATATTTGCCGTTGCTTCGTCCTGAACTCACAGTTTGACTGAGCGACCCGAGCGGTCGGGAGAGGGTCGAGGCTTCCGGCGGCAGAGCGGCAGCTGAAGAGGCGGTTTTCTCTCTGAATTCACCAAATCATCGGTCAGACGGAGACACAGAGAGCATCACAACAAGTGCAGACGCTCTGCAGCAAACATGCCAACGTTGAGACCTCAAACAAAGGGAGAATTTCAAAACCAGGTCAGGGGGGTTTGGGGTTCCTCCTCCAGAAAATTTGAGTTTCAGAGACTTTGTTTGCTGCATTCTGGTGACTTTAAAGGTCCCATATTGTAAAAAGTGACATTTTCATGTCTTTTATATTATAAAGCAGGTTTAAGTTCTATATAAATACTGTGAAAGTATTGAAACACTTAATCCACAGAGAAATACACACAGCCCGTATTCAGAAACTGAGCTTTTGAAACAAGCCGTCAGGATTTCTGTCCATTTGTGATGTCACAAATCTACAATATTTAGACCATTTCAAAGTTTTAAACGTAAACATTCTAAATGTGTCCCAGTTTATTTCCTGTTGCAGTGTATGTGAATGACATCAGCTGACAGGAAGTAAACATGGACCCAAGCTGTTGCCTAGCAACGCAATTCTGTTGTAATTCTATTGAAATGTACTAAAACGGAGTGTTTCAGACAGAGGGTAAATACAGGTATATTCAAGCAGACAGCTTGAGAAAAATAAAGGGGTTTTTAAACATTAAAGTATGTAAACATGTTCTAGTAGAAACCCCAAATACAAGTATGAACCTGAAAATGAGCACGATATGTCCCCTTTAAAAGAATGAAACTAACAAAATAATACGTACAGAACAGCATTTTTATGTTAAATAGGCCTACTTTTAATTTTAATTAAAAGTAGGCCTATTCTGAATAATTCTCCCCTCTGGCGTGAACTTGTGTGAATCTCTGGTATAAACTAATATTCATCAGTTTTCATTCATTCATTCATGTTTTGCTCCTGCTAGAGTATTTCTTTCTCTTAGTTCTCTCCATTTCTGAAGGTCCTTTCTGACACAACATGACAACGCCTCCACTGCGCTCTGAAACCCGTTAACCCATTATTTCCAACAAATTTGGCTCTAACCGCTTGAGTCCAAGTGGACGTTTGTGCCAAATTTGAAGAGATTCCCTCAAGGTGTTCCTGAGGTATCGCGTTTACGAGAATCGGACAAACGGAGGTCGCTGTGACCTTGACCTTTTACCACTGACAAAAAAAAAAAAAACCTGTTTAGGCAGATGACCGCCCACCCAGAGCCGGGTTCTGCCCGCTAAAAAGGAGTTTTTCTTTGCCACTGTTGCATAAGGATGCATGCTCATGGGGGAGATCTAGATTATAGAGTACGGTCAAAATTGAATTGAATTGAAATTCTAATCGAGTCCATTTGCGCCAAATTTGAAGAAATTCACTCCAAGCGTTCCTGAGATATCACTTTCACAAGAACGGACCAGACGTCCATCTGTACGTCCAGATATACAGACGTACGGACGGACAACCTGAAAACATAATGCGTCTGGACACATCGAGGCATAAAAACACCTTCAAAATTGATGCACCAGAGGCAAAGACATCCCAACTTCAGTCTGTATGGTTCAAGCTCCATAAGCACTACACTTCCCATAATGCAATTTAGTGTCTTTTATCTGGTAAATGCCTCCAGCCAAGATGTCAAGATAATATATAAAATATATTCTCAGATGAATTTTTCAGCTGTTTTCACAGGCTAAATATTACCAGCCTGACCGGTAGACTGATGAATAACATCAGTTAGAAGGTAATAAAATAAATAAATACAGTAAAGGCAGCAGAGGTGAGTTTACCAGATGAACCCGGTAGAGGATGCTGATCCCCAGAGTCATGAAGGGTTTGGAGAAGTCGATCACTTTCTCTCTCTCTGAGGTGATGGTGAAGCCGGCGACTGCCAGGTCGGCTTTCTACAAAGACACAGACAGACAGACAGACAGACAGACAGATAGAGACAGACAGACAGAGAGGAGCTGATTTTAGCCACATTTGTCACTTTTTCACATCAAAATATTTGAAATATAAATATGAAAGTGGATTGAGTTGATTGCAGAAAGAGGACGAGGAAGTGATGGAGGCAGATAGAGAAGAAGAGGAGGAAGATGTAGAGAGGACAGACGATTAGGAGTAAACATGAGGAGAATTATTAGATGATGGAAGAGACAGACGGAGGAAGAGAAACACTTTCGGGTCGACCGGTGAAGCGCGAGAAGCTGGAAACGAGCGGGAGGTGAGAAAAAGAAAATCAACATCAACAGGAGGAGAGAGACAGAAATGATGAAGGAGGTCGGCGAAGGTCTGAGAGGAAAGAAACGAAACCGGCGGAGAGGGACAGAAGAAGAAAGTCGGGGTCAAATGGGGTCAGACGTTAAGGAAATGACGACAGTAAATAAAGACAGTAAATAAAGAAAAGGAAGAAGTGTGCTTAAATGAGTCTGTTATTCAGGTTAAGCTGATATTTGTATGTGTGAATAAACAAAGTGAATAAAAATGTCACAGAGAGAGAGAGAGAGATTTACATTTGTTATTCTGCTCCTAACGCCTCCTAATTTATTCTGTAATGAGCTCAACAACCTCCAGTGAATTACGCTCACATTCAAACTGTTTTACATTAACAGAAAACATTTTGGGAGAAACACGACGCCTTCAGGAATAATGTTTCCTGTAATGATTCGCTCTCGGATTCAAATCCCAACACGTCCTCCCGGCTCAGAGTTTGGATCTGTGTTGACTTTCTAACTGTCATCAGAGAACTCTGCTGATGTTATTTATCATGTTGTGATAATTTAATCAGGGAGTCATTTAAATATCAGCCATCAGTTTCATACTGATTTTATCTGTTCAATGTTCATTTATATGGAGGACAAAACCTGCCAAAATAAAAAATAAATGAATGAATAAATAAATGACTCCATGTAGCCATTAATTAATTGATAACATGTAACACAAATTGATATTTCTGTTTAAATAGACTTTTATATATTTATGTATTTTTTTTAAAAAATTTTTAATTTATTTATTTATTTATGCATTTACTTTTTATTTTGTATTTATTTTTAAATGTATGTATTTATTTATGTGTTTAGGCATTTATTTATTTATTTCTGCATGATTTTCCCTTTGTGCATTTTTAAATAAATACATACATTTAAAAAATAATATTAAATTAATAAAAAGTAAATGCGAAAATATATAAATAAAAATGAAATACAAAAAAATAAATAAAATGATAAAATATATAATAATAATACAATATAATAAAATAAACAATAAATAATTACCAATAAACAATAAAATAAATACATTTAAAATTTAACACAAATAAATAAATAAAAGGGAAAATTAAACAAGAGTAAATAAATAAGGGAAATAACACAAAGACAAAGAAAATAAAGAAGCAAAATAAAACAGAAATATCAATTTATGTCACATTTTATCAATTATTTAATGGATACATTTATTTTTTATACAATTTTTGCCATATTTTGCTATCTATCTATCTATCTATCTATCTATCTATCTATCTATCTATCTATCTATCTATCTATCTATCTATCTATCTATATATATAAATAATGCAACCAGCCACCAGGGGGCAATCCAGATATTTTGGCTTCACTTCCGGGAGCTGTCATGTCGACCATCTTTATAAACAGTCTATGGTTTAGACATGTGTAATGGAGAGATGCTGAGTATATTAGCAGAAGGATGCTGAAGATGGAGCTGCCAGGCAAGAGATAAAGAGGAGGTTTATAGATGTGGCGCGACAGAGGAAGATGGAAGAAGATGCAGAGGACAGGAAGAGATGGAAACAGATGTGGTTTCCTCTGATGGGAGCAGCTGAAAGAAGAAGAATATAATAAATATGTGTCATTTTTTAGTGTTTCTACATCAAACCCCCCCCCCCTCTCCTCTTCCTGTAAAACATAAAAGCTTTTTTTCATTCCTCATCCCTCCCTCGGGGGGGCTGCAAACATGCATCCAATGAAACATGAGTTTCGATGGCGAGCTAGCTCCCCCCATCACATAAACCTGCACATGTGTGTGTTTTTCAAGGTTAATAGCGTCTCTGCAGCAGCAGCACATGTGCAGATGAGCTCCGGCTGACCCATTAAACAACCATCTCTTAGTACAACACTGAACTTCTCAGTCTCTGGAGACGCAATTAACGGCAGCACCTTTGTTCCAAATGTTTGAACCTTCTTTGTGAGTCTTTTAATGAAATATTGATTTTTATTGTGCAGAAGTCATGGCTGTTACTGAATGCATTACAAGTTAACAGTGAATTGTTATTGTGCGTCTCTCAGGGGGGGGGGGGGGCAGCGCGGCGCGGCGCTAAAAACTGCCAGATAGGAGCTTTTGTTCGTGGTGGGGCTCGGCGGGTAAATCATGGAGCTCCCACCTCAAACTATAGGACACACTTACATTTAGTTCTGTGCACATGCACCGCTTACACGCACACAACGGTAAATCCAGGGAAAATATATATTTTTTAAGACAGGACGATAGTGGCATAAACTAGTCGATTCTTTTTTACAATTTAATGACCATTTGAAAAATTGAAAGTCATGACCCGTCCCTATTATTTATTTAACCTTTATCTAATCAGGAGTAAAAACTCATTGAGATTAAAAATCTCTTTTCCAAGAGTGTCCTGGCCGAGATCGGCAGCAGCACAGTTAGACGGTTGCAGACATAAAACAGACATAACAATTGAAAACGAAGACAAAGAGCAAATTACAGAATCATAAGAAAAACATTCATCAGCATTCAAAACATCTGCAGCCAGATGTGTTTGTTTCCAAGTCTTTTAGAAGCACTTTAAAGACATTTAGTGAGACCAGCTCTCCAAGTTTCAGCTCATTTTGTAGCTGATTCCAAGAAGAGGGAGCAGCAGACTGGAACGCCCTTTTATCCCAGTTCAGTACAGACTTTGGGGACAGTTAGTAGGATTAAGTCCTGGGAGCGAAGACGGTTACTTCCCGTACTTTGTTGAAGGATGTAGGTAAGATGGAAGCAGACCAAGAATAGCCTTATAAAGAAGAACACGCTAACTTAATTGAAAGTTTTGCGTGGCCTTTCATACGCTATGTGTTGTTATAAACCAAACTGAGAAAACAACCTCAAAGTTCAAAGTGTTCTTTACACGTGAATGATGGATTTAACCTCGCTGGGTAAACACACGGCACGGTGAAATTATGGCTGAAAGATAATCTCATTAAGTTTGGAGTCAACAGAGAGGATCCGTAGAGGAGCGTTTATCTGGACCCCAGACACTTCTCCGCGCCTTAATTAACTCTTAATTGATTAACGAGGAGACACTTGTTAAACCAATTTCACTGACTTTCATCAGACTCCTGGAGTCCTGGGCCTTACAGAGAGAGAGAGAGAGAGAGAGACAGAGAGAGAGAGAGAGAGAGAGAGAGAGACAGAGAGAGAGAGACAGAGACAGAGTGAGAGAGAGAGAGAGAGACAGAGAGAGAGAGAGAGA